>JAKOOJ010000011.1:1200000-1630000 GCA_022577455.1 Arizona elegans | reverse complement strand
AATTGTAAATTTAATTGAAATGACTAAATACTGTGTTGGAAGAAATATCCTTCTGGGTTCTGCTCCAAGTGGGGAAAAAGACACTGGAAACATGGAGACTATTTGGAAAGATGTTTTAATGGTGGACAGGATCACATGGCTTGATGGGGCCCACTGTGTTAGTTTCTGTTGCTATTGTGTTGCAAATGTCCTTTGACAAAGGATTGACTTTCTGCCTCTGGGCCATTAACAAAGGGTGGGGGGCAGGAAGGTGGGAGCTGATTTGTCTGTAAAATATGCTTCTCCATTTCTCATCCAGGGAAATATAATATTCTGCCTTTTTAATATTTCCCAAAATATTTCATTCTTCTAGGAAAGGGGTGGGTGCTAACCTCCTACAACTGTTTAAATTTGTGGACCGGCCAAATACTCTGTTCAAAGAAAATACGTTGTATGTTTGTATGTGTGTTTCTAATTATTGCTATTTATTGCTATTTGTTCTCTTTTATTCTTTAAAGTTTAACAATTCATTCTTTATCTTAATATCTTTATATTTGTTTGGGGTTGGCTTTCTTCCCTTTCATCTTCTTTATTGTACAGCAATCTTTTTCCTCAAACCTACCACCTCTCTCTTTTCTTTCCTTCTTACTTTCTCTTCTTTCCCCTCCTCTTCTCCTCCTCCCTACTTCCTCTTCCTTTCTCCTTCTCCTCCTCTCTTCCTCCCTCTCTTACCCTCACTCCTACTCTAATTTCCCTTCCCTTCCTTCATCCCTCTCTATTGCTGTATCCTTTTATGCATATGGACTACTCAGAGGGCTGAAAAAGTTATTTCTGACTGGTCCTCGCACTTTTGACCAGTCCTTGAACTTACGACTGTCCTCACATTTTACATTTTTGCCCTATCTTGTCACCATGGTGAAGAGAAGCAGTTGTGAAATGAGTGACACGGTTGTTAAGAAAGCTACAATGGGCATAAATGATAACCAGTCATAAGTGCGAAGACCGGTCAAAAGTGCGAGGACCTGTCAGAAATCACTTTTTTCAGCCCTCTGGGTAATCCTTTTGTGCATATGGACTACTCAGAGGGCTGAAAAAGTTATTTTTGACTGGTCCTCGTACTTTTGACCAGTCCTCGAACTTACGACTGTCCTCACATTTTACGTTTTTGCCCTATCTTGTCACCATGGTGAAGAGAAGCAGTTGTGAAATGAGTGACATGGTTGTTAAGAAAGCTGCACGGGCATAAATGTGAGGATGGTCATAAGTGTGAGGACCAGACAAAAGTGTGAGGCCCAGTCAGAAATGACTTTTTTCAGCCCTCTCAGTAGTCCCTATGCACATAGCCACGTCCACCCGGTCACATGACGAGCTACCCACGCCTACACAGTCACGTGACCAGCTAGCCACGCCTACCCAGTCACATGATTGCCAAGCCACACCCCCAACTAAGCCACGCCCACAGAACCTGTTGTTAAAAAAATTGAATCCCACCACTGGTGAAAGGGCCTCATAAGTGGAATAGCCTAGGGCCTCTTTTCATCTAAATCCGGCCCTGCTTGTGCCGGCTAGCTAATGAGGAGCGAGAATGAGCGTGAGAGGCGGAGGGACGCCGGGAGTGGCGGTTGTTTCAAGGTGGCAGATGTGGCCGCGGGGCTGAAGCCGGCAGGAGCCGCTTCCTGGAGCCAAGGCCGTATCCTTTATTCGTGGGCGGTTGGTCGTGGGATGAGGCGGTTTACGGAAGGGACCTTGGCGGGCTTGTCCTGAGGGGAGACCGTGGCCTGGCAGCGGTGACGCGGAGAACTATGACTGGGTAGCCTCTGAACATGTACAGACTGCTGCCGTTGTCTTCTTTTTTTTTTCCCGTAGGAGTTTTCTGGCCTTTAAAGTTGCTTGTAGCCCGGAAAGATAAAGCAGTCTTCCTCAGCCTGCTTGTCTTTTGGACTACAACACCCATCCTCTGCAGGTTACGGAGCCGTTGGCTTTCCAGAGGGGAGGGGCTCTAGTTCCCATCCTTCTCAGCCAGCTGTGTGGCACAGTGGTGGCTTTCAAAAATTTTTACTACTGGTTCTGTGAGTGTGGCTTGGTGGACATGGCTTGGTGGGCGTGGCAGGGGAAGGATACTGTAAAATCTCCATTTATGGTACAGGTAATCCTCGATTTATGGACACAATTGAGCCCAAAATTTCTGTTGCTAAGTGAGACAGTTAAGTGAACTTTGCCCTGTTTTATGACCTTTGTTGCCACAGTTGTTAATAGCTGCAGTTGGGCATGTAATCACACGGTTGTTAAGGGAATCCGGCTTCCCAATTGTCTGTCGGAAGGTCGCAAAAGGAGATCACGTGACTCTGGGACACTGCATCTGAATTTGAATCGTGACCATGGGGATGCTACAAAGGACGTGAGTGTGAAAAAGGTCATAAGTCACTTTTTTCAGTGCTGCTGTTAACTGTTACTAAATGAACTTTTGTAAGTGGAGGACTACTTGTACACCGCCTATCTCATTAAGCAAAGTGACTCTGGGTGACTTCATTGCACCAGAAAACCTATATAATGACTTTGGTGGCGGGATGGACAGACAAGGGTGGGGGTCCTTCCAGTGGGAATTTGCCCCAAGAGATCCCATTGCAGGCCAAGCGTATCGGGTGGCCTTCATCCTCCAAAAAGCAACATGTCATTTTGTGCTTGAATGAAACCAACAATAACTATGTTGACAATGGTGGGTTGTTGTTTCCCACTTACAAACTATGCCCTTAAACCTGGTTAAAGACGGATCTAAAATTTATTTAATGCAACAAACTATATAGTAAACTGAAAAGGAAGCTCAGTTCTTCAACTTAAACATAAACTGCTCTCGCGATGGGTGAGTACATAAATATATATTAGGTATATAATTCATATATACTTAATATGTATTTTATGTATGTACTTAATGTCCATGAAATGTATGAACATAAAATACATATGAAATATGTATTAATTATATTACATATATAATTAACACATATTAAAAAGTATAAAGTACTTAAAATATGTACATTGTCAGATCCCTAAAAGTGATACTGCCATTCAGTTGGAGGAGGGGGGACACTTGGATCCCTAGCATTGCCTGTGTCAACATATACTTTACAACCTATATCCTGGCGCCAAAGAGCCCTGAGATCTCCTTTACCGCAGGAATTTTTATGATAGCCATGTGGGTTGTCTCACTTTAAAGTAAATGGTGGGAATGCATGTTTGTTCATTTCTTATTCTTAATTTAACTTAATTAATTTAAATTAATTAATTTAAGTTCATTCTTAAATCAGCTAGCCATGCAAGGAAACCAGATTTTTTCCTGGATGTTCATTTTCTTGGAGTTGAATGAGAGCAGTGAGATGGAACTGAACCCATTTTCTCTGAAAATACTATCTCAAATAGTTGGAATAATTTATATGTATGTATGTGCAGCATTTATTTATATTCCGCCTTTATTATTTTTACAAATAACTCCAAATGCTCCTTCTTCCTCCTATTTTCCCGGCAACAACAATTCTGTGAGGTGGGTTGGGCTGAGAGAGAGGCCCAACATCACCAAGTTGGCTTTCATGGCTAAAGCGCAGGGGTGAAATGCTCCCGGTTTGGACCGGATCACCCGATCCGGTAGCGATGGAGGTGGGTGGTCATGCCCAGCTGAGCCGCACAATCATCAGAGGCTTTTTTTTTTACTTTTAAAAGCATTTTTTCTACAACTTCACCCAAATGCTCCACGAGTCCGGAATTCTGGATCTCATTAAAGCCTCATTGCATATTTCTTATAATTTTGGTAATAATATTTTCCTCCAAAATAAATCCAAATTTTTATACAATTCTCCTGGGAAACCGTCTGGGCCTGGTGATTTATTATTTTTGAGTTTGGATATTGCTATCTTTAATTCTTCTGTTGTGACTTCCCTGTTCAGCATTTCTTTTTCCTCCCCCTCCTATCAGTGGGAGTTTTTCCCCTATCAAATATTGTTCAATTTTCTCCTTCAGGATTTCCTCCTCCTTGTACAATGTTGCGTAATCCGTGCTATTTTGAGTTTATCTTCCTCTTTATTTCGTAGGTTCCCACTCTTATCTTCTAGTACAGTGGTTCTCAACCTTCCAAATGCCGCGACCCTTTAATACAGTTCCTCATGTTGTGGTGACCCCCAACCAGGGATGGGTTCTAAATTTTTTTTACTACCGGTTCTGTGGGCGTGGCTTATTTTGTGGGCGTGGCTTGGCAGTCATGTGACTGGGTGGGCAAGGCTAGCTGGTCATGTGACAGGTGGCCATGGCTATGTGTATAGGTACTACTCAGAGGGCTGAAAAAAGTCATTTCTGACAGGTCCTCGCACTTATGACTGGTCCTCACACTTATGACCATCCTCACATTTATGCCTGTGCAGCATTCTTAACAACCATGTCACTCATTTCACAACTGCTTCTCTTGAACATGGTATAAGATAGGGCAAAAAACGTAAAATGTGAGGACAGTCATAAATTCGAGGACTGGTCAAAAGTACGAGGACCAGTCAAAAATAACTTTTTCAGCCCTCAAGTAGTCCCTGTGCACAAAAGGACTACCCAGAGGGCTGAAAAATGTGATTTCTGACAGGTCCTCGCACTTTTGACCGGTCTTCGCAGTTATGACTGGTCATCATTTATGCCCATTGTACCATTCTTAAAAACCGTGTCACTCATTTCACAACTGCTTCTCTTCAACATGGTATAAGATAGGGCAAAAAACTTAAAATGTGAGGACAGTTGTAAGTTCGAGGACTGGTCAAAAGTGCGAGGACCAGTCAAAAATAACTTTTTCAACCCTCTGAGTAGTCCATATGCATAAAAGGATACAGCAATAGAGAGGGATGAAGGAAGGGAAGGGAAATTAGAGTAGGAGTGAGGGTAAGAGAGGGAGGAAGAGAGGAGGAGAAGGAGAAAGAAAGAGGAAGTAGGGAGGAGGAGAAGAGGAGGGGAAAGAAGAGAAAGTAAGAAGGAAAGAAAAGAGAGAGGTGGTAGGTTTGAGGAGAAAGATTGCTGTACAATAAAAAAGATGAAAGGGAAGAAAGCCAACCCCAAACAAATATAAAGATATTAAGATAAAGAATGAATTGTTAAACTTTAAAGAATAAAAGAGAACAAATAGGAATAAATAGCAATAATTAGAAGCACACATACAAACATACAACGTATTTTCTTTGAACAGAGTATTTGGCCGGTTCACAAATTTAAACAGTTGTAGGAGGTTAGCACCCACCCATTTCCTAGAAGAATGAAATATTTTGGGAAATATTAAAAAGGCAGAATATTATATTTCCCTGGATGAGAAATGGAGAAGCATATTTTACAGACAAATCAGCTCCCACCTTCCTGCCCCCCATCCTTTGTTAATGGCCCAGAGGCAGAAAGTCAATCCTTTGTCAAAGGACATTTGCAACACAATAGCAACAGAAGTGGGAGTGGGCGGGGTAAGCGAACGGGCGACCGGGCAATCCAACAGAGGCAGAGGGGAGGGTGAGTGAAGGCATGGGGGGGGCGAGAGAGGGCTTTGGCAACCCCTGTGAAATGGCCGTTCAACCCCCCCCCCCCAAAGGGGTCACGACCCCCAGGTTGAGAACCGCTGCAACAGAGGAACAGCACTTGGAAATTGTTGTCCCAGCAGTCATCATGCACCTTGCTATCAATACAGAAGGTGCCGGTTTGGGAAAGTCAGCTTAGTAAACTTGGTTTGGAGCATTAAAATGTATCATGCACCAGGATGATGCAAAGCAAGAAGAAATGTGGCATTTGAACCAATGGGAAGGAGAATGAGCTGAGGTGGTGCAGTGGTTAGAGTGCAGTACTACAGCTACTTCAGCTGACTGCTAGTTCAGCAGATCAGCGGATCAAATCTCAGTGGCTCAAGGTTGACTCAGCCTTCCATCCTTCCGAGGTGGGTAAAATGAGGACCCAGATTGTTGGAGGCAATTATGCTATTTAGTATATTATCTTTGGTGTAAGCCGCCCAGAGTCCTCGGAGAGTGGGCGGCATAGAAATATGACTAATAAATAAATAAATTATTCCTTAGCTTTTCTAAGAAAAACCATTACGATGACATTAATTTTGAGAATTAAAACCTGCCAGACCCTCTCTTATCTCCAATTCTTCTTTTTATTTTAAAAAACTTAATCACGTTTTAATCGCTGTAATGGAACAAGAATTTCTTCAGCCTAACGGGGAAGTTAAGCTTGAGTTTTCTTCACCTCATTCCACCTTTTAAAACATGTTGTAATATTTCATTTTTTTCTTTATTTATTTTCAATCCTGCCAGGAGGCACATCTCCTTGAGGTTCTTCTTACCCATTGCAGTCCACTGAGCACTCCAGGAGAATGTCCACCACTTTGTTCACCTGTTTTGAGGCCAGATGACACACCGACTTCAGAGTCTGTTCTTTCATTGCGGGTTCCAAAGTGTTTGGGAGACACTGGTAAATTTCCCTGAGGATCCTGGGTAGCAACGGCAAAACAGAGATCAGAGGGATGAGATCCAGCGTTGGTCTCCATTGGAGATGCAGTAGAGATGATAATTCTCAGCCATTGGGGGGAAAAATGGCCCCCATAATGTCAAAGTTTGCCTTATATTTTCAAAAAACCACCTGATTTGTCCAGCCTGTGTCATATAGGCAACACCGAACCAAATTTCCACCGGCCATGGTAGATGCGTTTGGCAAAATATTATTACTGAATTGTGACAGTGGACCCAAAAAACAAACTATCCAACATATACAGATAGTCCTCGATTTACGATCAGAATTAAACCCAAAGTTTCTGTTGCTAAGCGAGACAGTCATTCAGTGAGTTTTGCTCTATTTCATGATCTTTCTTGCTATAGTTATTAAATGAATCAGTGTGGTTGTTAAGTTAGAAACACGGTTGTTAAGTGAACTCGGTTTCCTCGTTGTCTTTCCTTGTCAGGTCAGAAAAGGGTCACATGACCCTGGGATGTTGCAACCATCATAATATGGAACAAGTTGCCAAGCACCTGAATTTTATCATGTGACCATGGGGATGCTTAATATCTTAATATATTTCTGTTTGAAAGTGTTGAACTGGCCAATTGAGCCGGGGGTGAGTCTGGATAGCCTTGATGGGTCTTCCAAACCTGCTTGCCATTTGTTTTTTTAATGTCAGCTGGAATGGATCCAGGAAAAGATGAGGAACATCCAAAAAGACTGATCAGGAACTTGACACCACCCCAACCATTGGCAAGAAATCCTGCGTTTCAGAGTTCAAATTTTGGATAGCCACTAATTCTGCACTTCTGTGCTTTTTCTGAAGTGCTTCCTGCTGGTATCTTGGACTACCACCTTGATTATCCCCAGTCAAGTCCAGATGTGATGCCTGAAGGCAATATTTTTATTTATTTATTTAAACAAGCGAAACATTTTCAAGGGGAAAAAAACAAGAAATTCCAGTTGTCTTTTGAAAAGCCCCTATGGGATGTGCGCTGAAGATGCCCCAAAGAGGGATGGTGCTTTCAGAGTCTGTTCCATGGCTGAACAATGTAGGATATGAGAAAATTCAAAAATAAAATAGTATGTAGGTATATATAGGTTAGAAATATAAGTAAAGATTCAATTTTGCTTAGGCAGGGGGTTGGACTGGATGACCTGCAGGGTCCCTTCCAACTCTGCTACTCTGGTAAATTTGTTAGATATTATTCTGCTTTAAGATAGTTGGAGAACATGCTGACCAGTATATAACAATGTTGTGTTAGAATAGGCCCGTTGTGTTTGAGGCCCATTACAAAGAGGCCCACTCTTTAATGCCAAGGCAATAGAGATAAGAAAGAGCTATGCTTGCAAAATATTGTATGGGTATAGGGAGGTGTTGATGGACATGTAATTAGAGAAAGAGATGATGTTCTCTCTAAAAGGCGCTTCAGATTAGCTGTGATCGGTTACTGGATGCGTGATAAGTAAGTTTTCCAAGGATCTTGCCCAATAATCACAGACACGATAGGCTTTGAGTTCAATGTATTTATTTACTCCATTTCTTTCTATTCAGATACTCATTTTGAACTGGTCCTGGACTTCTGCGCACAGCCTTATATATGGAGGAGGTGGAGTCAAGGTAAGGAGGGGTTATGGGAAGGGCTAAGTGAGGGAGGAGGGATCAGTGGGTCAGTCTATGCAATGGTATATACACAGTTAGGCATTTATTCGTAACAAATCCCCCTCTAAATGCCTAACATTCGGGGTTGATTCTGTACCCAACATGGTCACCCCCAGTTTTGATGTGAGATATGTGTGTTGCTTGTTTGGTAATGGTTTCGTTAGAATGTCCGCGACTTGCTCAGAGGTCTCACAATGTACGGCCCTAATAAAACCTACATTTGATAACTGCCTGACATGCTTATGCTTGATGTCGATATGTCTGGACCTCTGACCCACTGCTTCCGCGTTGGAGATGTCTATGGCTGCTTTATTGTCCTCGTGGATAGTTATAGGGTAAGCCGGTTCGGTCCATATTTCAGAGAGCAGGTCATCGAACCACACTAAATTGTTAGCTGCCTTTGGTAGGCAGATGTACTCTGCTTCTGCCATGGATGTGGCAACCAGGTTCTGTTTGCCGGTATACCAGTATACTGGGCAGTTATTGATGAGGAACACGTAACCTGATGTGCTTTTCCTGCTCTTGGTATCACCTGCCCAGTCAGCGTCCGCATAGCAGGTCAGCGCCAGTTCTTTGGATTTGGATGGTTCCAGGCATAGGTACGCATCTATGCTATGTTTCAGGTACCTGATTACTCACTTCACCCCTTCCCAGTGGTATACCTTGGGTTCACTGACATGTCTGGATAATAAATTAACAGCTAAGCTGATATCGGGCCTTGTCCAATTGGCAATATACAGGAGGGATCCAATGACAGATCTATACAAGGTGTTGTCCTTAAATGACTCCCCCTCTTTGTGCATATGTTTCAAGAAGTCTGTTTGCATGGGGGTTTCGCATGACTTAGCGTCCCTCATGTTGCATCTATGTATAAGTTCTAATATTTTCTCCTTTTGAGAAACCTTGAACCCGTTCTCTGTTTTCTCGATTTGTACTCCTAGATATTTATTGACTTTCCCTAGGGTCTTGAGTGTGAATTGTTTCCCCAGTTCTCTGGCGAATTTATCGCAGTTTTGCTTGTGCTGCCCCATGTACAGGATGTCGTCTATGTAAACGAGTGCGTATTCGACCGATGTGCCCTCCCTCTTGGCGAAGAGGCAGAGGTCTGCTGATGTGGCGGTAAAACCCATGTCCCTGAGTGTTTTGGCTAGGCATTCATACCATCTTTTCCCGGACTGTCTTAAACCGTACAAACTTTTGTTTAGTAGCCAAGTGACTCCCTCTTTCGCGCCTTTCCCTGGGGGTGCCCTGACATATATTTCTTTGTCTAACTTCGCATGGAGGTATGCGGTTTGAACGTCAAATTGGTAGACTTCTAGACCTAAGATAGATGCAACTACTAGGGCGCTTTTGACACTTTCTGCCCTAACTGTGGGTGAGTAGGTATCCGTGTAGTCGTCTGGATACCTTTGGGCGAACCCCTGAGCTACGAGTCTAGCCTTGTAGAGGGCCTTGTTGTCTTCGAGTTCCTTGATTTTGAAAACCCACTTCGTGCCTATGAGTGTCTTATCGGCTGGGACCTTAGAGGGGGTGTACACGTTCAGTTCGCGCAGGCTAGCCATCTCCCTTTCCATAGCTTGCTCCCACTTATCTCTCTCTACCTGTGGCAGACTAATGATTTCTTCGTATGAGTTGGGTGTTGTTCTATTTGGGTGAATGGACATGACATAATCTTCAAATCTCTTGGGCATTTTGTTTCTGTTGGGTCTGATAGGTCTCATGGGTCTTGTGTCGGTGTCGTGCATGTATTTGGCCTCCTTCTCTGTGACCATGTCTATCTTGATGATGGGGTGGTCTTCCTTCCACCCCTTGGTGGCTACCTCATGGTGTCTTGGTCTTTGTCTGTCTTGTGTATTTGCTTCTAAAGTGATGGGTTTGCTTTTGTCCCTTGATTCGTTTGTGTCTTCCTGTCTGATGAGTGTCTCGTTGAGGTGTATCTTAGACCAGTTGGCGTTCTCGTGGAACACCGCTGTTCTGGATACGATGAACCTGTTGTCCCTGTCAATGAATCTATAGCCTTTTGTGCCTGGTTCGTACCCCATGAACCTTAATCTCCTGGAGACCTTGTTTCCTTTTTGCCTCAGTTGCCTGGGGATGTGCACATCCGCCGTGACTCCAAATATGTGCAGGTGCGCAATCTTTGGTTTTCGGTCGTACATCACCTCATAAGGTGTTTTCCCTATTACGCTAGACCAGAGTCTGTTCAGCGTATAATTTGAGTAGTTGAGAGCTTCCGCCCAGAATGGCTGTCCTAGCCCCGCATCCTCTAGGGCGCATCTCATCATTGTTTGTAGGACTCCATTCCTCTTCTCTACGACTCCATTTTGGAATGCGGAAAAGGGGGAAGTCTTGTAGTGTATTATCCCGTGCATCTTTGAACAGTTTGAGAATTCCCTCGATAAGAACTCAGACCCCCTATCTGTCATTATTTGCCTTATCTTTGTGTTGGGTTGCGTTTCCACTCTCTTATAAAACTCTTTAAATTTTTGGAATACCTCGTCTTTATGATTAATGGTATACACAAAGCCATAGCGGCTGTAGTCGTCCACTATTGTCAGAAAATATCTTCTTTTATATTTTATAGAGGGCTTCATGGGGCCCACAATGTCCATATGTACCAGGTGGAAGATAGAATTGGTAGTACGGGTGGCTTTTCTAGGTCTGGGTTTGGTTTTTAACTTAGATGATTTACATATAGAACACTCTAAGTAGTTATTGCAGTTTTTTATTTTCAAATCACTGGTACATTCTGTCATTTTTTGGATGACTGGGAAGCTGGCATGGCCCAATTTTCTATGTAGCAAATGGGCGCAGTTATCGTGAATGGGTTTGCCTATTAGCAATTTCCCTCTGTGTGTCGTGTTGTCTTCGGTGGGGTCGTCTTCCCTGCCCCCCTCTGCCTCAACGTGGGTGTTGACTTTATTCTCAGTGTTTTCTAGTTGGGCGATAACTTGGGTCTGGTTATTCCTTTTAGGGTGGAGGTATGTTAGCCCTCCATTAATGACTATTTTGCCGATGCTTTCCCTGTCTCTGGTCAGGTAGGCTTCTCCCTCTTTGAAGGTGATCTCTATGCCCATGTCCTTGCTCAGTTTAAGCGGTGCTAAAATGTTGTGGGGTATTTCGGGTATGAGTAATACCCCCTCTACTTTGCCTATTCCGCTTATGAACGTGTTTCCTCTCCCTGTCACTAGGACCTTGTTTTGATTGGCCACCTTAATGTGGTAGTTTTCCTCTGTGAATGAGGTCAGTATCTTTATGTCATGAGTTGTGTGGTTGGTGGCTCCCGAGTCGATGAGCCATGCTTCTCCTTCTCTGGTTTGTGAGTGTGTGTGTGTGTTCTCCCCGATCCCATACATGGACCCTGGTCGGCTCTCCCTAGAGCTGTCCCTACTTCCCCTTCTGTTCCTTGGGTCGGGGGAGTCTCTGCGCCTGTATCTGTTGTCTGATGGGGATCTATCGGGGAGCCCCGGCCTCCTGCCTTCCCTTTCCCTTTGGTAGGTGTGGTTCCTTCCCCTTGAGTTTCTTGGGCAATCCCGTTTGTAGTGGTTCTTTGAGCCACAAGTGAAGCATTCTGGGTGGTCTAGGTTCCTGGTTTGGAACTCAACTTTCTTAGTTGGCCTGCTGTCCCTGCGGCTAATGGAGCGGTCCCTCCTTAAGCTATCTTCTGCTATTATCCTATTTGTCAGTGACTCGAGTGTGAGGTGGCCTAAGCTTATGCTATCCAGCTGCATTATAAAATTGTCCCAGCTGGAGTCCAGGGAGTTAATGACAATGCTCTTCATGCTCTCTTCGGATATATCCTCCCCTCTTTGTATCAGTTCAGTTCTTGTGGCATTCAGGTTCAGTATATGTTCACCCATGGGAGTCCCTGCTTTATGCCTGGCAGAGTGGAATTCCCTGGATATCCTTGCTGTGGTGGCAGTGCTTTTACTATAGAACAGATTAAATATTATCTGCTGTATCTCAGACACAGTCAGATAATGGCTTAGGCTGGGGTATACACCTGGTGGGATACTTGCTATAATTAAATAGTAAGCCCTGTGATGCAAGCAATCTGTTTCTAAAGTCCAAGGTTTTGTGGGGGGGTCATCAACTAAAAACAGTAGATCCTCTTTTAAAAATAAAACCTGGAGTTGGTGATTCCACTGCATAAGGTTCGATCCATCTAATTTAAGGGTGGGAAAGTTAGCTGGTAAATTCCCTGAGTTGTGTGATGAATTACTCACAGTCTGTTGCTGCCCATGGTGTCTCAGGTGAGGGAACTCACAATATGGCTTGGGTATGCAGTTTGCAGCTCTGTACAGACTTGGATTTATGTTCTCCCCTTCTCTTCTTGCTGGAGCCAACTGAGCATGTGCGAGGCCCATTTCGTTACTGTAGCCGATGGGGGAGTGGCTGGCTGTTGCTGCTCTTAGGCCTCGGCCTAGGCCTCCAGTTGGGGGTCCCATCTCACTCCTGGGGTGTCTGGCTTCATCTCTGGAGGCAGGCATCCATCGCTGGGCGTCCGGATCCATGCAGGGGGCTGGAGAGAGTTGAGGAGGCGAGGCGGTCGTAAGTCGAGGACTTCTGGGGTTCTGAGGTGTGGCGGCTGTGGTGGGCCCCGATCCTTGATTGCTGGTCCCTGGGCACGTGAGTAGGCCGGGCGGAGGCCGCATGGGGGTTGAGTAGCAGGTGTGGCCTCTTCCCCTCGGGCCTCTTATGCTTGGTGCTGCGGTTGCTGGGTTCGAGTCCTGCCATCTGCATGATTCAAACGTAGTTGGTGCCTTGCGGTTGTCTTCGTGGGGGCTGGTCATCGTGTGGAGTATCTGGGGGTGTGTGCTATCATCGATGGCCCCCCCGTAGCCCCCTCGGTTCGCGGCGGTGTCTCTGGGGTGCGTGGCTGGCGTGAAGGGGTTGCGTGCAGGGCCTATCGTGGCTGCTGGGGCCTCGGGTGTCTTTCTGGCTTCGAGCTCGGGAGGCGAGCTCCAGATGCCTTGGTGTGTCCCTTCTGGGGTGCCTTTGGCTGTTCCCCCATTTGTTCTGGGGTTTCTTTCATTTGGTGCCATTGGATTTGAATCCTGGCTCCCTATTAGTTGGTGGCCATCCCAAAATGGCCGCCCGGAGCATGGCTCGAAAATGGAACCGTTTGGCTCTTGGGCCTCTGCCAGGGGGTATCTCTGTCTTACCGGTCTGGCAGCCTCGTGGTCTTGCTCCTGGGGGCTCATCGCTGCTCCCTGGTCATCTAGAAGGTCCCGGAGCTTCGCGATGAGTTCATCCTTGCTTATGGAGGTGTCTATCATTTTCTGTATGATGTCCTTTAGTTCATCTCTCTCGGGTGATCTGTCTCTGGCGTGCCTGGCTGCACTTTCTTCTGGCCTCACGCTTCTGTTTGTTTGGTCCAGTTCCTCCAGCTCTGCCATCAGCCTGGTGGTGGACCTTGTGTTCATCCTTCCTTCCATTTCCAATTTTGGTTCTGTTTATTGGGCATAACCGTCCTCTGCTACCATTTTGATAAGTAAGTTTTCCAAGGATCTTGCCAATAATCACAGACACGATAGGCTTTGAGTTCAATGTATTTATTTACTCCATTTCTTTCTATTCAGATACTCATTTTGAACTGGTCCTGGACTTCTGCGCACAGCCTTATATATGGAGGAGGTGGAGTCAAGGTAAGGAGGGGTTATGGGAAGGGCTAAGTGAGGGAGGAGGGATCAGTGGGTCAGTCTATGCAATGGTATATACACAGTTAGGCATTTATTCGTAACAATGCGACGTTGGGATAGGGAACTATAAAATGTAATGCTTTTGAAACTTTAGATGTGGCTTCCTGGCTCAAACTCCTTGTTGAGATCTGCTGGGATACCACCCTATTTTGCAAAATTGTTTTTATTTTTTTCTTTTAATAAAGTCTCTTTGTTTTCATCGACCCATGCTTGTTGGCTAAATTCATTTCCAACAACAAGGCAAAGGGATTAAGGGGAAGAGCCTTTCTTTGAGGCTGCCCCTCAGGTCTTGTGCATGAGCTTCCCTCTGCAAATGGTGGCTGAACCAGGCCTGCTTTGCAGGAATTAAGTTTCTGCCGTGAGTGAAACCCTAACTTTCTACAGTATTATTTTGAAACCAGAAATTTATTCTTCCTCCTCCATCCATTTTCCCTTTTAGACATGGACCCTAATGAACTGCTGCGGCCATCCAATGACAGCCCCAGACCTTCCTTGGAGACCCCTGGAAAATGACATTGGTTGTCTTTGGGGTCCAAGTATTGATCAGCCTCTGCGTTTTTCTCCACCAGTGCAAGTAAGTTGCTCCTGATCAAAGGAGTGGCATCACCACCACCTGGGAAGCCCTAGGGCACTGAAAGCTTCCCCCAAATGTTGGTGGAACTAACAGGAGAAAACAGAATCTCTCAGGGCTGGAAGGAATCTTGGAGGTCTTCTAGTCCAGGGGTGTCAAACTCAAGGCCCGCAATGTGGTCACGTCTGGGCCGCAGGGCCATCCTGGCCTACCCAATGCGAAGAGGAGACATGCCAGCAGTTTGGGGAATGGCGTCTAGTTGGCCACACCTTCCCCCCTAGGTCAACCACAACCCTGATGCGGCTCTCAATGACATTGAGTTTGACACCCCTGCCCTATACCATTTCAGACAAATAGTTCTCCAATCTCTTCTTAAAAATCTCTAGTGATGAAGCACAACTTCTGGAGGCAAACTGTTCCAGTGGTTAATTGTTCTCAATGTCAGGAAATTTCTCCTCAGTTCTAGATTGGTTCTCTCCTTGATAAGTTTCCATTCATTGTTTCTTGTCTTGCTTTCAGGTGCTTTGAAGAATAGGTTGACCTCCCTCTTCTTTGTGACAACCCCTGAGATATTGGAACACTGCTATTAGTGTAACTCTTGTTCCCTGGTGAGTTGGCCACGGTGAGTAGGCCATGGTTAGTTGGCAAGATATCCCAATCCACCAAGAAGAACTAATGCATTTAAAAAGATGAAGCTGCAAGATCTCCACCAAAATCATAAAGCCTATCAGGACCCCCAAACAGAGAAGGCTGGGGGATTCTGGAAAGGAAAGTCCAACGTGTTTAGAAGGACTTATGCACCAGGCTGTCTGGCCTCCTCAGATTGGTCATAGATCTCAAAGACCTGAGACCACCACTGAGGATGTAGGTGGGGCTGGAAATTCTCCATCTCTTGGAAAACTATTTTATAATGCTAGAGAAGATTATGAGTTGCCCCAACAAAACATCTCAAGGAGACCCAAAGATGCTTTTTCAAAAGGCAACTGGACTTTGTTTTTCCCTGAAGACATTTCACTTCTTATATAAGAAGCGTCTTCTGTTTTGACCATTCAGAACTGAAGAAGCTTCAGCCAGAACTGGGTTAGAAGTTCAGGGTTAGAAGGAGTGGGGTTTGCTTTCAATTTATATTCAAGTGGCTTGCCTTGTCAGTGTTGCTGGGAGTAGTCTTGGAGGTTCTTTGGTTGGGCTACTTACTCTTAGCTTGTTTCGCAGATGCTTGATTGGAACATTGTTTACTTCTTGGTGGTTGGTACTCCTCTGGGTGTTGATTGCTGGTAGGGAGGGGTTTTTCCCCCTTTTTGGCTTGTTGATTGTCTCCTTTTGCACAGTATGTAGATATTATTCATCGTGTCTCTCGATGGCCAGTTTGTCAGAGTACCAGGTTTCCAGGAATTACCTAGCATTTTTGTACTTGGTTTGTCTAAGATGGTCACAGTTTCTGTGTATAGATAGATCATGGATCTATCTATGTATTGTTGTTGTTAGTTGCAAAGTCGTGTCCAACTCATTGTTGTCCGATCCATGGACAATGTTTCTCCAAGCCTTCCTGTACTCTACCATGTTCTGGAGTCCATTTAAGCTGACGCCCATCCAGCCACCTCGTTCTCTTTCATCCCCTTCTTCTTTTGCCCTCAATCTTTCCCAGCATAAGGCTCTTCTCCAGTGAGTCCTTCTTTCTCATTAGGTGGTATTTGAGTTCTGTCTTCAGGATCTGGCCTTCTAAAGAGCATCTCCTCTAGGACTGACTGGTTTGATCGCCTTGCAATCCAAGGGATTCACAGGAGTCTTCTCCAGCACCATAGTTCAAAGGCCTCAATTCTTTGGCACTCAGCCTTTCTTATGATCCAACTTTCACATCCATACATTGCAACTGGGAAAGCCATAGCCTTGACTATACGCACTTTTGTTGGCAGGGTGATCTCTCTGCTTTTTAGTAAGCTGTCGTGATTTGCCATAGCTTTCCTCCCCAGGACCAACTGTCTTTTAATATCCTGGCTGCAGTCCCCATCTGCGGTGATCTTGGAGCCCAGGAAAATAAATATGTCACTACCTCCATTTCTTCCCCATCTATTTGCCAGGAATTGAGAGAGCCAGATGCCATGATCTTAATGTTTTCTTAATATTGAGTTTCAAGCCAACTTTTGCACTCTCCTCCTTCACCCGCATCAAGAGGCTCTTTAGTTCCTCTTCACTTTCTTCTATTAGAGTGGTATAGATGTATGTATAGATCATGGATCTCCCAAAGTGCAGCAAAGATGTTTAGGAGGCTGGAGGCTAAAACATATGAAGGACAGTTGCAGGATTTGGTCATGCAATGGTTAGAAAGCGGTATTTTAGGCTAACTCTGCCCACAGTCTGGAGTTTGATCCTGATGGGGCTCAAGGTTGACGCAGCCTTCCATCCTTTTGTGGTCGGTAAAATGAGGACCCAGATTGTTGAGGGCAAGAGGCTGAATCTGAAAACTGCTTAGAGAGGACTGCAAGCACTAAGAAGCGGTATATAAGTCTCAGTGCTATTACTATAAATAAATCATAGATACATAGATGATGGGAGGGTGGGAGGGAGAGGGAGAGAGAGGTTGAGATTCTGCATCCAGTTTTGGTCACCATGATGTAAAACAGATGTTGAGACTCTAGAAAGTGCAGAGAAGAGCAACAAAGATTATTAGGGGGCTGGAGGCTAAAACATACAAAGAACAGTTGCAGGAATTGGGTATGTCTAGTTTAATGAAAAGAAGGATTGAGGGGGGCCATGATAGCAGTGTTCTGCTATTTGAGGGGCTGTTACAGAGACGAGAGGGCCAACCTACTCTCCAAAGTATCTTAAGAGCAAGATAAGAAGCGATGTTTGGAAGCTTATCAAAGAGAGATCCAGGAGAAATTTCCTTCCACCGAGAACAATCAATCAGTGGAACGGTTTGCCTACAGAAGTGGGGGCTACTCCATCACCGAAAGCCCTACTAAGCAGGTATATATAAAAGTATGAAGGCTATTGCTTAACACATTGTAAGCCGCCCTGAGTCTCCGGAGAAGGGTGGCATATAAATCGAACCAATAAATAAATAAATAAATAAAATCACTCAAGGGTTTCAAGAAAAGAGTGGACAACCATATGACTGGGATGGTTTAAGGACCATCAAGCTAGGATTGGACTAGAAGGCCCTATGAGCGTGTGATCATCTCATGTTACCTCTTCTCTTTTCTTGTCTTTCATCAGCTGTTTGAAGCCCTCCTTGAGCTCGGAGTTGAGGTCTAACCTTGTGAACAAGATCATCCTCCAAATGTTTTCCCTGCCGGCTCTGAAGGTGACCAAAGTGAAAGTGGGGAGCCCAGCCCAATCTACCCAAACTCAAGTGAGCAGTCCTGATAGAGCAAAGCAATATGAGATCCACCTGGAAACAAGAATGAGGTGAAACATGATTCAAAATCTCTTCAAAAGTTCTGGATCCATCCGTCAAGCAAAAATGGCACCTTGGCCACCATTCATTTTTGGTCTTGAAAGTATGCTTCCACTTCTCATTGTAGGTAGTCCTCAACTTACAATCATTTGTAAGCAACCGTTCAAAGTTACAACGGCAATGAAAAAAGTGACTTACAACTGTTTTTCATAGTTGCAACCTTTGGTCAGGTGATCAAATTTCAGATGATTGGCAACTGTGTTGTACTTATGATGGTTACAGTGTCCCGGGGTCATGTGATCCCCTTTTGTGACCTTTCGACAAGCAAAATCAACGAGGAAGCCAGTTTTACTTAACAACCGTGTTGTTAACAACTGCAGTGATTCACTTAACCCCTGTGGCAAGAAAAAAAATCATAATGGGGCAAAACTCGCTTAACAAATGTCTTGCTTAGCGACATAAATTTTGGGCTCAATTGTGGCCGTAATTTACTTGCAAATGTTTCTTTAGCAAAGCCATCAGAACAACACGGTATGCACCACAAACACACACACCACTGGGCCTGATGATGGTGCCAGGGTTAGGTTCCAGGTAATGCCAGATGGGTGGGGTTCTTAGTGTTCTCTGAGCTTGTCTGATTGCTTGCCGATGTTTCATTACCCAGCTAGGTAACATCATCAGTGCTAGGAGGGAGTTGTGTTTGGAGATAGGAGGAGGAGGAGAATTGTGAGGTCCTTGGAGCTCTCCGAGCTTGATGGTTTTTTGGCAGACATTTCGTGACCCAAGTAGGCAACATAAGGAGAAGTGGGCGGGAGAGAGAGGGAGACGGGGAAGAGGGAAGAGCAGGAGGAGGAGGACTGTGGAGTCCTTGGTGCTCTCTGAGCTTTGTTGTTTTCTTGCGGATGTTTCATGACCCAACTAGGTAACATCATCAATGTTAGAAGGGAGGAATCTTTTCACTGTGTTTCTATACAAGTGTTTTGCCCTGTCAGTATTGATGGTCATCATTCCTGATGATGTTACGTAGTTGGGCAATGAAACGTCTGCGAGAAAACCACCAAGCTCAGAGAGCACCAAGGACCCCTCATGTCAACCCTGAGCTATAAATCTCCTCTTCTATTGGAACAACTAAACCAGCGGTCAGATGAAGGATGTTCCAAAGTTCCAAATGCCAAAATCTGACGTGGGATTTTTTTCCTCCCTACAAAGCTGGAGATGGATAAGAAGCTGAAGAACAAGAAGGGGAATATAGTCAAATGGCTCAGAGAAGATTTCTTCGTTTTGGGCCCAGCAATATTTTATAACAACATCTCCAAAACGGCTAAGTTCAGCATTTTGCCTTGCTTCTTGTTGACCTTCCTTCCGCTCTTCCTCATGACCTGCTCAAAAAAGAATAAAACAAGTGGGGACAGCATGCTCCAAAGGCTAGAGTTTGAATATCCATCCCCCCCAATGTCTAGGAGCAGGGAACTGTAGCTGTCATGTTGGCTTCTTTGACCCACATCTTAATATCACATGATTGATGACATGGAAAAAGACCTGCCTCTCTACATTGTGTGCTGCCCCCAAATCTGGGTCAAAGTCTCTGGCTTGTCGAGAGAAGGGAGTCAAAACCCTGATGCATCTCTGCATGGTCTCCTTTTCTTGTCTCGGATAGGCCTTTGGTGAGCATTTCACCGCCTCGGAGATAACAGACCTTTACCCTGAAAGCCCTCGAGGCTCTCATACATGTGAACAAGAACATTTCTAAGACTGGAGGAATGCGGGATAGACATGGAAGAAGTAAGAAAACACAGGGTTTGGAGCAAAAGGGATATAGGAGATTTTGTAGAAAACAAAGACAAGAATGGGTGAGACCTTGTCTTGGTGACACTTTGGCTGGTTTTAAGAGAACTAGGGCTGGATGGGAGACCAGGTGATCTTAAGGCTGTCGATAAAATTGGGTAAACCTTACAGAAGAAGGTAAGGGCAAAATAGCTATATTGTTTTCATGAAAAATAATATTTAGAGAGCCGGTTTGGCACTGGTTAAGGCTCCTAAGGAAGCAGGAGAAATTCAAGTCGTACCTTAAAGCTGTGAAAGCCTCATGGGTGACTTTGGGCCAGTTACTCTCTTTCTCTCAGCCCAACTCACCTCACAGGGTTGTTGTTGTGAGGAAAACAGGAGAGGGAAGGTACGTGTTAGATATATTCTCCGCTTTGAATTATTTGTAAAAATAATAAAGATGGGGTTAAAAATATTGCCTTCAGGCATCACATCTGGACTTGACTGGGGATAATGGAGGTGGTAGTCCAAGATACCAGCAGGAAACACCTCAGAAAAAGCACAGAAGTGCAGAATTAGTGGCTATCCAAAATTTGAACTCTGAAACGCAGGATTTCTTGCCAATGGTTGGGGTGGTGTCGAGTTCCTGATCAGTCTTTTTGGATGTTCCTCATCTTTTCCTGGATCCATTCCAGCTGACATTAAAAAAACAAATGGCAAGCAGGGTTATAGACTCCTAGGTTTGGAAGACCCATCGAGGCTATCCAGACTCACCCCCGGCTCAATTGGCCAGTTCAACACTTTCAAACAGAAATATATTAAGATATTACCCCATGGTCACGTGATAAAATTCAGGTGCTTGGCAACTTGTTCCATATTATGATGGTTGCAACATCTCAGGGTCATGTGACACCCCCCCTTTTCCGACCTGGCAAGGAAAGACAACGAGGAAACCAAGTTCACTTAACAACCGTGTTTCTAACTTAACAACCACACTGATTCATTTAATAACTATAGCAAGAAAGATCATGAAATAGAGCAAAACTCACTGAATGACTGTCTCGCTTAGCAACAGAAACTTTGGGTTTAATTCTGATCGCAAATCGAGGACTATCTGTATATGTTGGATAGTTTGTTTTTTGGGCCCACTGTCACAATTCAGTAATAATATTTTGCCAAGCGCATCTACCATGGCCGGTGGAAATTTGGTTCGGTGTTGCCTATATGACACAGGCTGGACAAATCAGGTGGTTTTTTGAAAATATAAGGCAAACTTTGACATTGTGGGGGCCATTTTCCCCCCCCAATGGCTGAAAATTATCATCTCTACTGCATCTCCAATGGAGACCAACACTGGATCTCATCCCTCTGATCTCTGTTTTGCCGTTGCTACCCAGGATCCTCAGGGAAATTTACCAGTATCTCCCAAACACTTTGGAACCCGCAATGAAAGAACAGACTCTGAAGTCGGTGTGTCACCTGGCCTCAAAACAGGTGAACAAAGTGGTGGACATTCTCCTGGAGTGCTCAGTGGACTGCAATGAGTGATGATGTTTGTCCATCATGTTCGAAGAGGACCTTGACATCTAATAGGTTGTGGGCTGTCCACAATGTGTCTGCAGGTGGCTGATAAGGCCTATACGGGCACGAAATGTTCTGACACATGTTGGGCAGATGTGTGGGCACCATTGTAGCTGCAATGAGTAAGAAGAACCTCAAGGAGATGCTGTTTTCTTGTAGTCTACGGAGAATCTCGGTCATTTGCTATGGGGTGAATACCTGTAGCTTGGGTGGAGGATGAGGGTGGAGGTTGGTTCGCCGAGCTTGTGGGTTGGTTTCTGAACGTTTCGTTACCAGACTAGGTAACATCTTCAGTGGAGTTTAGACAATGCCAGTGTTGGTGTTCTTCTGCTTGTAAAGGCTTTGTGTGGTCAGTAGGTCTTGTGATGGAGAGGTTATGTCAGGTATGGGTCTTCTGATGGGTCAGGTATGGTTAACATCAGGTGAGGATCTTGTGATGGGTCTTACGATGAGTCAGATGTGAGTCACATCAAGTGAGAGTCTTTTTTGAATCAAGTTTTATTGATTTTTCCCCCCACATTCATCCACATCTTTTTTTGAACAGAGTATTGGCCATTTCTTATCTTATACAATTTTTCAAATTCAAATACATTTTACTCAAGTAAAATTTTTGCCGAAATATTCCTTTTTCCCTATTTTTTCTTTAATTCATATCTCAGTGTTTCTATATTTATTTATGTAAACAACATCTTCATTCACTCTCAAATTCTAATTTTCCTATTTGTTCACATTTATTCTCTTTTATTTTTTTAACAATTTCTTCTTTATCTTCATACAGTATTCATACTGTATCTTCATACAGTTTACAGTATCTTCATACAGTATTCATACAGTATGCATGTTCGGTGTTGCCTTTCTTCCATTTCCTCTTTTTTGTTATATAGCAATCTTTCTTCTCAGTCTCTTCTCCCTCTCTTCCTTCCTTCTTACTTTCATTCCCTCTTCTCCTGCTCCTTACTACTTCCTCTTCCTTTCTCCTCCTCCTTTCTTCCTCCCTGACTGGTTTTCTTTCCTACTCTGATTTCCCCTCCCTTCCTTCCTCCCTTCTCTTCTATCCCTCTCTCTCCTTCCCTTCTCTCCCATCTCTCTACTTCTTCTTCCACCTCTCTCTATTGCTGTATAGATTTTCAATTTAATATTTTCACTATGGTGTCCAGGCAACCCTGACCTTTCTTTCATTTATTAAATATCTTTCTCAAAATTCTTCCTTATCTTTTTAATTGTTAACAATATATATTTATAATTCACATCTTAATCATTTCTAATTGCCCCCAATCTAATTAGTTCTTATTTTAATCTTAATTTGTCTTCTTTCTCTTTTTTGATTACATTTCAAATATATAGTTTAAAATATTCCAATTTATTACAATTCCCCCAATTAAATTTATTCATATTATTACAACTTATCATTTTATAAACCTCCAACATTGCACTTAAAAATATGACAATTCTTTCAATTTCTCAAATTTTCAATAGAGCATATTTAAAACATCAAACATAAATCTTATTTCATTTACTTCATACATCTCTATAATTTCCCATCATTTTAAGTCACTTAATTGGTATCACTATTTTATCTTTTTTCTAACATTCATCCTATCTGTTAAATCTTACAATTCTAAATTTATTCCCCCTTTCCTTTCTTTCTCCTCTTCTATTTTTTTCTTTTTCTTTTCCTTCCTCTTCCTTTCTTTTGTGTTTTAAGATTCTGAGTTCTATTCTGCCCTAGTATTTCCCATTATTTCTCCTCTCTCTTTCCTTTTTCTTATATTTCCATTGTTATTCCCAGTATGCTTGTTTTGTTTTTGAAAATCATAAAATCTTTTGTTTTGCCCTTTTATTTCCCATTATTTTCCATCTCTTTTCCCTCTTTCTTGTACTTCCATTGTAAATCCCAGTGTAATCATTTAATCTTTTAATATTTTTTCTATTCGACCCTCTTTTCCTTCCTTGTTTCTTTCCCTTTTTTCTATATTCCCCATCATTAGTCCCACTGTAATCTTTAAGGTTCCCCCTTTTATTATTACAACCTATTTCATTGTTTAATTTTCCATAGTCAGTTTCTTTGTCTTTGTCTTCTTCTTCGTTGTCGATCTTTCTTTCCTGTTTTTCATTGATTATTTCATTTTCAGCTTCAATGTATTCTAGCTCAGTCTTAGATTCCTCAAGTTTTGATTTTCCATGCAAGATTGTAATCATTTCCTTTATTTCCAAGCACATCATCTTCATTATTTCCTTAAGTTCCTGCACCATTTTATTCTTTCTGGGTTGATATTGTTCCAATTTAAATCCTTTTTTAATCATCAAACTCTAACTGCTTGTAGACAAACAAATCCCCCTTAGTTCTCACAGCTTATCATTTTAAAAGTTCAAGGTTGTTTTTTTTCTCATTGCTTCAAAGTTTTCCCTGAAAACAGAAAGTTTAATGTCATACTCTCATTTCTCCTGGAGATGTCTCTCTACAATCCACAATTCCACTCAGCCGGTTAAAAAATATCCATTTTGTTTATAATTCAAAAAGGAGAAAAGGAAAATTTCCCCACTTCTTTAACTTTTATATCCAACCAATCTGTTTATAATCCAATCCAAATCTGAAAAGTCCAAATCCCAGCTTAACATTTTCATTTATATTCAACTTTAAATCTTTAGTCATGCTCTCTTATAGAGCGCTTATCACTTCCATATTTTTTCTCTATCAGTTGTCTCTCCCTGTCGCTATTTAGCCGCTATTTCCACGCCAGGGTAATTCTAAAATTTTCCAATTGGAGTTGGCCAATCACTCACCCGGTACCAGTACTCTGTCCAAATCTTCACTCCTGCACAACACTTATTCCGGATGCTCCAGCTTCATGGCGATTTGCACTGATCACCGCCCCCCATTGCTGGATCAAAGAGTTTTGTTGAGCTTTCCGAGGAACTAGCCTGTTCCTCTGTAGCTACCGAGCTGCCTCTCCTTCTTCACTGTCCCTACAGGACAGATCCGGTCCAAAGACCCCCCGGCGATGGTTTTTCTGGCTGGGTTTCGCCAGGCTCATCGGAGCCTGGTATTTTCCCAACCAGTCACGCTGCTCGCTTCCGGAAACTCCCTCAAGTGAGAGTTTTGTGGTGGGGAGTGTCACATCAGATGAGGGTTGCATCAGGTGAGTGTCTTCGGATGACTTTTATGATGGGTCAAGTGTGTGTCACAGATGAAGGTCTTGTCGTGGGTCTTGTGATCGGGAGGTCATGTGCTGATGGGGGGCGTGCAGTGGGTTGGTGCAATGCAGCCAGTGTAGTTGCTGGTTGGCTGTGCAGTTGATTTGAATTCTGAGGGGTTCCTAGGCTGGTTGTCTCAATCATCCAGGTCACGGTTGTCCCAAAGGTAGTTTTCCAAAAGGCAACTTTCTTGGTTTTTTAAACTTTCTTGGTCGCCACAATGTAAAAACAATGTAGACACTCTGAAAGAGTGCAGAGAAGAGCAACAAAGATGATTAGGGAGTTGAAGGCTAAAATATACGAAGGGCAGTTGCAGGAATTAGGTATGAAAGGAAGAATTGAGGGGGGACTGTGATAGCAGTGTTCTGATATCTGAGGGGCTGCCACAAAGAATGGGTCAACTTTTTTTCCAAACCAACTGAAGGCAGGACAAGAGGCAAAGGATGAAAACTAATCAAAGAGAGAAGCAACCTACAGCTAAGCAGAAGTTTCCTATCAATGCAAACAATTAACCCGTGGAACAACTTGCCTCCAGAAGCTGTGGGTGCTCCATCAGTGGAGGTTTTTAAGAAGAGATTGGACAACCATTTATTTGTAATGGTATAGGATTTCCTGCCTGAGAAGTGGTTGGACTAGAAGACCTCCAAGGTCCCTTCCAACTCTGTTATTCTGCTAAAAGTACCCTTTGAGTTAATTTTGTAGACACACTGCTCCTAGAAACATCCCCTTCCTTGATTAGGTCTGGGTTACCTAGCACTTCCGATGGGGCAGATGCCCTCCTTGAGGGATCACCAACTGAACTCTCAACCATGGTGTGGCTTGCCAACTTCTCAGCAAATGTGGCAGACAAATGGCCAACTTTACCTGCCTGGGCTTCCTGTACCTTGAAAAGCAAGCTTTGGGAGGTGACCCATGCCAATTGCAGTAAGCCATTAACCAGCAGCTCTGTTTAATAGAAGTCTTTATTGGCCAAGTGCAATTGGACACACAAGGAATTTATCTTGGTGCATATGCTCTCAGTGTACATAAAAGAAAAGATACATTCATCAAAAATCATAAGTTACAACACAATGATAATCATAGGATACAAATAAGCAATCAAATCACATTAGGAAACAGTCAATATAAATCGTAAGGATACCAGCAACAAGGTTACAATCATACAGTCATAAGTGGGAGGAGATGTGTGATAGGAACGATGACAAGATTAAAAGTAGTGCAGATTTAGTAAATAGTTTGACAGTGTTGAGGAAATTATTTGTTTAGCAGAGTGATGGCGTTTGGGAAAAAACTGTTCTTGTGTCTAGTTGTTCTGGTGTGCAGTGCTCTATAGCGTCGTTTTGAGGGTAGGAGTTGAAACGGTTTATGTCCAGGATGCGAGGGGTCTGTGAATATCACTTCTTTTTGATTCGTGCAGTATACAGGTCCTCAATGGAAGGCAGATTGGTAGTAATTGTTTTTTCTGTAGTTCTAATTATCCTCTGAAGTCTGTGTCTGTCTTGTTGGGTTGCAGAACCAAACCAAACAGTTATAGAGGTGCAGATGACAAACTCAATAATTCCTCTGTAGAACTGGATCAGCAGCTCCTTAGGCAGTTTGAGCTTTCTGAGTTGGCGTAGAAAGAACATTCTTTGTTGTGCTTTTTTGATGACATTTTTAGGTCTTGAGCTATGGTAGTACCTAGAAATTTGAAGGTCTCTACTGTTGATATTGTGTTGTCTATTTATTTATTTATTATTTATTAGTCCAATTTATATGCCACACTTCTCTGTAGACTCAGGGCGGCTTACAATGCATTATAGCAATAGCCTGCATACTTTTTTGTCTATACCTGCTTATTAGGGCTTTCTTCCCCCCCCCCCCCCCCAAGCGGTGTTGTCCTATACAAAATTGGCTTATTGCCCCCACAATCCGGGTCCTCAATTTACGTACCTCGAAAGGATGGAAGGCTGAGTCAACCTTGAGCCTGGTGAGATTCGAACTTGCACTAATTGCAGGCAGCTGGCAGCTAAGTGCTAGCACTTAACAGCACTTCAGTCCGCTGCACCACCGAGGCTCTAGTATTGTAAGAGCATGGGAGGATTTCTCCTAAAGCCTACCACCATTTCTACAGTTTTGAATGTGTTCAGTTCCAGATTATTCTGGTCACACCACAAGGTTAGTTGTTCAACCTCCCTGTCTGTATGCGGATTCATCATTGTCTCGAATGAGACCGATCACTGTTGTGTCATCTGCGAACTTCAGTAGTTTAACAGATGGATCGTTTGAGATGCAGTCATTGGTATATATAGAGAAGAGAAACGGAGAGAGCACACAACCTTGGGAGGGCCCCTGTGCTAACTAATCTAGACGTGGGGCACACCTGATGGATGGGGGAAGGGCTGAGCAGAAGAGTCATCCCTCGGAGGTCTCCCCATTAAGAGCAGGCATGTCCTGGTTGGAGGGAGGCAGTGGGCAAACTGGTGGGGGCTGAAATTGAAGCAAAATTTCGGTTAAGCGCCCCCCAACCCCATTGAAAGTAGAAGCGTCTGTGGGGTTCCTTGCCAGATGCAGAGCAGCTTTGATATCCATCCATCCATCCATCCATCCATTTATTTATTTATTTATTTATTTATTTATTTATTTATTTATTTATTTATTTATCCATTCCTTTATGTATTCATTCCTTTATTCATCCATCCATTCATTCATGTATTTATTTATTTATTCATTCATTTATTAAGAAAACTCATGGTTGCCCAATTCACTCATGGTGATTCTGGGTGGCTTACAGAAATAATTAAAAAGAGTTGGATTTAAGAAAATACATGATAGGAACCAACAAACACCCAGCTAAGTATTGCACATCGTATCTTATTTTAAATGTTTTTAATCTCTGTTTTTATTATGTATTATATTGTTTTATTACACTGTTGTAAACTGCCCGGTGTCAAGAAACACATATTCATGATCCACACGGTCTGGAAAAGGGCAAAAACACATTTAATTTTCAAGTACGAGATTTCCCGGGGGAGTTAGACCAAAGTGTATCTCAGAATTGGCAGTAGGGCTCAATTCTGCTAGAAAACTTAACTTTTGACACATAGCTCAGATTTGCAACACAGATACATATTCATGTTCCCCACGGTCTGAAAAAGGGCAAAACCACACAATTTTCAAACCTGAGCTTTCCCTGAGGAGATAGACCAAAGTGTATCTCAGAACTGGCAGTAGGGCTCAATTCAGCCACAAAACTTAACTTTTGACACCGATCTTAGATATGGAAAACAACATATATTCATGTACCCCCCAGTCTGAGAAGCCCAAAAAATTGTCAATTTTTTTCAAATCTGAGCCTTCCCTGAGGAGATAGACCCAAGGGTATCTCAGAATTGGCAGTAGGACTCAATTCAGCCAGAAAACTTAACTTTTGACACAGAGCTTAGATATGGAAAATAAACATATATTCAGGTACCACACAGTCTGAGAAGCCCAAATAAGTCAGGGGTCGGGGTCGGGGTTGGGCCCAGGGCCGGGGGTGAGGATGAGGGTGAGGGTGAGGGGTCGAGGGTCTGGGTCGGGATCAGGGTCCGGGTCGGGGTCGGGGTCAGGGTCAGGGTCAGGGTCAGGGTCAGGGTCAGGGTCAGGGTCAGGGTCCGTGTCAGGGTAAGGGTCCGGGTCAGGGTCTGGGTCCGGGTACTTTTCGGTGTCCCTGTCCGTGTCCGGGTCAGGGTCAGGGTCAGGTTGCGGGTCAGGGTCAGGGTCAGGGTCCGGGTCAGGGTCAGGGTCCGGGTCAGGGTCAGGGTCCGGGTCAGGATGAGGGTCCGGGTCAGGGTCAGGGTCAGGGTAAGGGTCCAGGTCAGGGTGAGGGTGAGGGTCTGGGTAAGGGTCAGGGTCCGGGTGTGGGTCAGGGTCAGGGTCAGCGTCAGGGTCCGTGTCAGGGTCAGTGTCAGGGTCCGGGTCCGGGTCAGGGTCCAGGTCTGGGTCCAGGTCAGGGTCAGGGTCAGGTTCCGGGTCAGGGTCCGGGTAAGGGTCAGGGTCGGGGTCCGGGTCGGGGTCCGGGTAAGGGTCAGGGTCCGGGAAAAGGTCCGGGTCAGGGTCAGGGTCCATGTCAGGGTCCGTGTCAGGGTCAGGGTCAGGGTCCGGGTCCTTTTCCGTGTCCCTGTCTGTGTCAGTGTCTGTGTCAGGGACCCGGGTAAGGGTCAGGGTCAGGGTAAGGGTCCAGGTCTGGGTCCGGGTACTTTTCGGTGTCCCTGTCCGTGTCCGTGTCCGGGTCAGGTTCCGGGTCAGGGTCAGGGTCAGGGTCAGGGTGAGGGTCAGGGTCCGTCTCAGGGTCAGGGTCTGGGTCAGGGTCAGGGTCCGGGTCAGGATGAGGGTCAAGGTCCGGGTCAGGGTCAGGATCAGGGTAAGGGTCCAGGTCAGGGTGAGGGTGAGGGTGAGGGTCCAGGTCTGGGTCAGGGTCTGGGTCAGGGTCAGTGTCCAGGTCCGGGTCAGGGTCAGGGTCAGGGTCCGAGTCAGGGTCCAGGTCCGGGTCCGGGTCAGGGACCGGCTCAGGCTCAGGGTCCGGGTCAGGGTCCGGGTCAGGGTCCGGTTCCATGTCAGGGTCAGGGTCCGGGTCAGGGTAAGGGTCAGGGTCAGGGTCAGGGTACGGGTCAGGGTCAAGGTCAGGGTCAGGGTCAGGTTCCGGGTCAGGGTCAGGGTAAGGGTCAAGGTCAGGGTCAGGGTCAGGGTCCGGGTCAGGGTAAGGCTCCTTTTCCATGTCCGTGTCCGTGTCTGTGTCAGGGACCCGGGTAAGGGTCAGGGTCAGGGTCAGGGTCTGGGTCCGGGTACTTTTCGGTGTCCATGTCCGTGTGCGGGTCAGGGTCAGGGTACAGGTCCGGGTCAAGGTCAGGGTCAGAGTCAGGGTCCGGGTCAGGGTCAGGGTCCATGTCAGTGTCAGGTTCACGGGTCAGGGTCAGGGTCCGGGTCAGGGTCAGGGTCAGGGTCAGGGTCCGGGTCAGGGTCCAGGACCGGATCTGGGTCCGTGTCCGTGTCAGGGTCAGTGTCAGGGACCGTGTCAGGGTCAGTTTCAGGGACCGTGTCAGGGTCAGTGTCAGGGTCCAGGTCAGGGTCCGGTTCCGGGTCAGAGTCAGGGTCCGTGTCAGGGTCAGAGTCCATGTCAGGGTCTGTGTCATGGTAAGGGTCCGAGTCAGGGTCCGGGTCAGGGTAAGGGTCCGGGTGCGTGACGGTCAGGGTCCGGGTCAGGGTCCGGGTCAGGCTCAGGTTCCAGGTCAGGCTCAGGGTCCAGGTCAGGGCGCGGTTCCGTGTCAGGGTTAGGGTCTGGGTCAGGGTCAGAGTCTGTGTCAGGGTCAGGGTAAGGGTCAGGGTCAGTGCCAGGGTAAGGGTCCGGGCCAGGGTCCGGATCAGGGTGAGGGTCAGGGTCCGGGTCAGGGTCCGGGTCAGGGTCAGTGTCAGGGTCAGGGTCAGGGTCAGGGTCTGGGTCCAGGTAAGGGTCAGGGTCCGGGTGTGGGTCAGGGTCCGGGTCAGCGTCAGGGTCGGGGTCCGGGTCGGGGTCCGGGTCCGGGTCAGGGTCAGGGTCCGGGAAAAGGTCCGGGTCAGGATCAGGGTCCGTGTCAGGGTCAGGGTCAGGGTCCGGGACCTTTTCCGTGTCCCTGTCTGTGTCCGTGTCTGTGTCAGGGACCCGGGTAAGGGTCAGGGTCAGGGTAAGGGTCCAGGTCAGGGTCCGGGTCAGGGTCTGGGTCCGGGTACTTTTTGGTGTCCCTGTCCGTGTCCGTGTCAGGGTCAGGTTCCGTCTCAGGGTCTGGGTCAGGGTCCGGGTCAGGATGAGGGTCAGGGTACGGGTCAGGGTCCAGGTCAGGGTAAGGGTCCAGGTCAGGGTGAGGGTGAGGGTGAGGGTCCGGGTCTGGGTCTGGGTCAGGGTCAGGGTCAGTGTCCGGGTCAGGGTCAGGGTCAGGGTCAGGGTCAGGGTCGGTGTCAGGGTCCGGGTCCGGGTCAGGGACCGGCTCAGGCTCAGGGTCCGGCTCAGGGTCAGGGTCCGGCTCAGGGTCAGGGTCCGTGTCAGGGTCAGGGTCCGTGTCAGGGTCCGGGTAAGGGTCAGGGTCAGGGTCAAGGTCAGGGTAAGGGTCAGGGTAAGGGTCAGGGTCCGGGTCAGGGTCTGGGTCAGGATCAGGGTCCATGTCAGGGTCAGGGTCACGGGTCAGGGTCAGGGTCAGGGTCCGCATGCGGATGAGGGTCAGGGTCAGGGTCAGGGTCAGGGTCCGTGTCTGTGTCCGGGTCAGGGTCCGGGTCAGGGTAAGGGTCAGGGTCAGGGTCCAGGTCCGGTTCAGGGTCCGTGTCAGGGTCAGTGTCAGGGACCGGGTCAGGGTCAGTGTCAGGGACCGGGTCAGGGTCAGTTTCAGGGACCGTGTCAGGGTCAGGGTCAGGGTCCAGGTCAGGGTCCAGTTCCGGGTCAGAGTCAGGGTCCGTGTCAGGGTCAGAGTCCGTGTCAGGGTAAGGGTCAGGGTCAGTGTCAGGGTAAGGGTCCGTGTCAGGGTCCGGGCCAGGGTAAGGGTCAGGGTCAGGGTCCAGGTCAGGGTCCGGTTCCGGGTCAGAGTCAGGGTCCGTGTCAGGGTCAGAGTCCGTGTCAGGGTCAGGGTCAGTGTCAGGGTAAGGGTCCGAGTCAGGGTCCGGGTCAGGTTCAGGGTCCAGGTCAGGGTCCGGTTCTGTGTTAGGGTTAGGGTCCGGGTCAGGGTCAGAGTCTGTGTCAGGGTCAGGGTAAGGGTCACGGTCAGTGCCAGGGTAAGGGTCCTGTCCAGGGTCTGGATCAGGGTGAGGGTCAGGGTGAGGGTCAGGGTCAGCGTCAGGGTCAGGGTCTGGGTCCAGGTAAGGGTCAGGGTCTGGGTGTGGGTCAGGGTCCGGGTCCGTGTCAGGGTCAGTGTCAGGGTCCGTGTCAGGGTCAGGGTCAGGGTCCAGGTCTGGGTCCAGGTCGGGGTCAGGGTCAGGGTCAGAGTCAGGGTCAGGGTCAGGGTCAGGGTCAGGGTCCAGGTCAGGGTCAGGGTCAGGGTCCAGGTCAGGGTCCGGGTCAGGGTCCGGGTCCGGGTAAGGGTCACGGTCAGGGTCGGGGTCGGGGTCAGGGTCCGGGTAAGGGTCAGGGTCCGGGTCAGCGTCAGGGTCCGGGTCCGGGTCAGGGTCCGGGTCAGGGTCAGTGTCAGGGTCTGGGTCCGGTTACAGTTCCGGTTCCGGTCCGGGTCCGGGTCCGGGTCAGGGTCCGGGTCCGGGTCCGGGTCAGGGTCAGGGTCCGGGTCCTTTTCCGTGTCCCTGTCCATGTCCGTGTCTGTGTCAGGGACACGGGTCAGGGTAAGGGTAAGGGTAAGGGTCCGGGTCTGGGTCATGGTCATGGTCAGGGTCATGGTCAGGGTCAGGGTCCGGGTCAGGGTCAGGGTCTGGGTCAGTGTCAGTGTCAGGGTCCGGGTCAGGGTCCGGGTCCGGGTAAGGGTCACGGTCAGGGTCGGGGTCGGGGTCCGGGTAAGGGTCAGGGTCCGTGTCAGGGTCAGGGTCCGTGTCAGGGTCAGGGTCAGGGTCTGGGTCCGGTTACAGTTCCGGTTCCGGTCCGGGTCAGGCTCAGGGTCAGGGTCCAGGTCAGGGTCAGGGTCAGGGTGTGTGTCAGGGTCTGGGTCTGGGTCAGGGTCAGGGTCAGGGTCAGGGTCCGGGTCAGGGTCAGGGTCCGGGTCCTTTTCCGTGTCCCTGTCCGTGTCCGTGTCTGTGTCAGGGACCCGGGTCAGGGTAAGGGTAAGGGTAAGGGTAAGGGTCCGGGTCTTGGTCATGGTCATGGTCATGGTCAGGGTCAGGGTCCGGGTCAGGGTCAGGGTCAGGGTCCAGGTCTGGGTCCAGGTCGGGGTCAGGGTCAGGGTCAGGGTCAGGGTCCAGGTCAGGGTCAGGGTCAGGTTCCGGGTCAGGGTCAGGGTCCGGGTCCGGGTAAGGGTCACGGTCAGGGTCGGGGTCCGGGTAAGGGTCAGGGTCCGGGTCAGGTTCCGGGTCAGGGTCAGTGTCAGGGTCTGGGTCCGGGTCCGGGTCCGGGTCAGGGTCAGGGTCAGGGTCCGGGTACTTTTCCGTGTCCCTGTCCGTGTACGTGTCTGTGTCAGGGACCCGGGTAAGGGTCAGGGTCAGGGTAAGGGTAAGGGTAAGGGTAAGGGTAAGGGTAAGGGTAAGGGTAAGGGTAAGGGTAAGGGTAAGGGTCCGGGTCTGGGTCAGGGTCAGGGTCAGGGTCCGGGTCTGCATCAGGGTCCGGGTCAGTGTCCGGGTCAGGGTCAGGGTCAGGGTCAGGGTCCGGGTCAGGGTCAGGTTCCGGGTTCTTTTCCGTGTCCCTGTCCGTGTCCGTGTGTGTGTCAGGGACCCGTGTCAGGGTCAGGGTCCGTGTCAGGGTAAGGGTCCGAGTCAGCGTCCGGGTCAGGCTCAGGGTCCAGGTCAGGGTCCGGTTCTGTGTTAGGGTTAGGGTCCGGGTCATGGTCAGAGTCTGTGTCAGGGTCAGGGTAAGGGTCACGGTCAGTGCCAGGGTAAGGGTCCTGTCCAGGGTCTGGATCAGGGTGAGGGTGAGGGTGAGGGTGAGGGTCAGGGTCCGGGTCAGGGTCAGTGTCAGCGTCAGGGTCAGGGTCTGGGTCCGGGTAAGGGTCAGGGTCTGGGTGTGGGTCAGGGTCCGGGTCCGTGTCAGGGTCAGTGTCAGGGTCCGTGTCAGGGTCAGGGTCAGGGTCCAGGTCTGGGTCCAGGTCGGGGTCAGGGTCAGGGTCAGGGTCCGTGTCAGGGTCAGGGTCAGGGTCTGGGTCCGGTTACAGTTCCGGTTCCGGTCCGGGTCAGGCTCAGGGTCAGGATCCAGGTCAGGGTCAGGGTCAGGGTGTGTGTCAGGGTCTGGGTCTGGGTCAGGGTCAGGGTCAGGGTCCGGGTCAGGGTCAGGGTCCGGGTCCTTTTCCGTGTCCCTGTCCGTGTCCGTGTCTGTGTCAGGGACCGGGGTCAGGGTAAGGGTAAGGGTAAGGGTAAGGGTCCGGGTCTGGGTCATGGTCATGGTCATGGTCAGGGTCAGGGTCCGGGTCCGGGTCAGGGTCAGGGTCAGGGTCAGGGTCAGGGTCAGGGTCAGGGTCAGGGTCTGGGTCCGGGTAAGGGTCTGGGTCTGGGTGTGGGTCAGGGTCCGGGTCAGCGTCAGGGTCCGGGTCCATGTCAGGGTCAGTGTCAGGGTCCGGGTCAGGGTCAGGGTCAGGGTCAGGGTCCAGGTCTGTGTCCAGGTCGGGGTCAGGGTCAGGGTCAGGGTCAGGGTCAGGGTCAGGGTCCGGGTCAGGGTCAGGGTCAGATTCCGGGTCAGGGTCAGGGTCCGGGTCCGGGTAAGGGTCACGGTCAGGGTCAGGGTCCGGGTCCGGGTCTGGGTCAGTGTCAGGGTCAGGGTCCGGGTCTGCGTCAGGGTCAGGGTCCGGGTCAGTGTCCGGGTCAGGGTCAGGGTAAGGGTCAGGGTCCGGGTCAGGGTCAGGTTCCGGGTCCTTTTCCGTGTCCCTGTCCGTGTCCGTGTGTGTGTCAGGGACCCGTGTCATGGTCAGGGTCCGTGTCAGGGTAAGGGTCTGAGTCAGGGTCCGGGTCAGGCTCAGGGTCCAGGTCAGGGTCCGGTTCTGTGTTAGGGTTAGGGTCCGGGTCAGGGTCAGAGTCTGTGTCAGGGTCAGGGTAAGGGTCACGGTCAGTGCCAGGGTAAGGGTCCTGTCCAGGGTCTGGATCAGGGTGAGGGTGAGGGTGAGGGTCAGGGTCAGGGTCCGGGTAAGGGTCAGTGTCAGCGTCAGGGTCAGCGTCAGGGTCTGGGTCCGGGTAAGGGTCAGGGTCTGGGTGTGGGTCAGGGTCCGGGTCCGTGTCAGGGTCAGGGTCAGGGTCCGGGTCAGGGTCCAGGACCGGATCTGGGTCCGTGTCCGTGTCAGGGTCAGTGTCAGGGACCGTGTCAGGGTCAGTTTCAGGGACCGTGTCAGGGTCAGTGTCAGGGTCCAGGTCAGGGTCCGGTTCCGGGTCAGAGTCAGGGTCCGTGTCAGGGTCAGAGTCCATGTCAGGGTCTGTGTCATGGTAAGGGTCCGAGTCAGGGTCCGGGTCAGGGTAAGGGTCCGGGTGCGTGACGGTCAGGGTCCGGGTCAGGGTCCGGGTCAGGCTCAGGTTCCAGGTCAGGCTCAGGGTCCAGGTCAGGGCGCGGTTCCGTGTCAGGGTTAGGGTCTGGGTCAGGGTCAGAGTCTGTGTCAGGGTCAGGGTAAGGGTCAGGGTCAGTGCCAGGGTAAGGGTCCGGGCCAGGGTCCGGATCAGGGTGAGGGTCAGGGTCCGGGTCAGGGTCCGGGTCAGGGTCAGTGTCAGGGTCAGGGTCAGGGTCAGGGTCTGGGTCCAGGTAAGGGTCAGGGTCCGGGTGTGGGTCAGGGTCCGGGTCAGCGTCAGGGTCGGGGTCCGGGTCGGGGTCCGGGTCCGGGTCAGGGTCAGGGTCCGGGAAAAGGTCCGGGTCAGGATCAGGGTCCGTGTCAGGGTCAGGGTCAGGGTCCGGGACCTTTTCCGTGTCCCTGTCTGTGTCCGTGTCTGTGTCAGGGACCCGGGTAAGGGTCAGGGTCAGGGTAAGGGTCCAGGTCAGGGTCCGGGTCAGGGTCTGGGTCCGGGTACTTTTTGGTGTCCCTGTCCGTGTCCGTGTCAGGGTCAGGTTCCGTCTCAGGGTCTGGGTCAGGGTCCGGGTCAGGATGAGGGTCAGGGTACGGGTCAGGGTCCAGGTCAGGGTAAGGGTCCAGGTCAGGGTGAGGGTGAGGGTGAGGGTCCGGGTCTGGGTCTGGGTCAGGGTCAGGGTCAGTGTCCGGGTCAGGGTCAGGGTCAGGGTCAGGGTCAGGGTCGGTGTCAGGGTCCGGGTCCGGGTCAGGGACCGGCTCAGGCTCAGGGTCCGGCTCAGGGTCAGGGTCCGGCTCAGGGTCAGGGTCCGTGTCAGGGTCAGGGTCCGTGTCAGGGTCCGGGTAAGGGTCAGGGTCAGGGTCAAGGTCAGGGTAAGGGTCAGGGTAAGGGTCAGGGTCCGGGTCAGGGTCTGGGTCAGGATCAGGGTCCATGTCAGGGTCAGGGTCACGGGTCAGGGTCAGGGTCAGGGTCCGCATGCGGATGAGGGTCAGGGTCAGGGTCAGGGTCAGGGTCCGTGTCTGTGTCCGGGTCAGGGTCCGGGTCAGGGTAAGGGTCAGGGTCAGGGTCCAGGTCCGGTTCAGGGTCCGTGTCAGGGTCAGTGTCAGGGACCGGGTCAGGGTCAGTGTCAGGGACCGGGTCAGGGTCAGTTTCAGGGACCGTGTCAGGGTCAGGGTCAGGGTCCAGGTCAGGGTCCAGTTCCGGGTCAGAGTCAGGGTCCGTGTCAGGGTCAGAGTCCGTGTCAGGGTAAGGGTCAGGGTCAGTGTCAGGGTAAGGGTCCGTGTCAGGGTCCGGGCCAGGGTAAGGGTCAGGGTCAGGGTCCAGGTCAGGGTCCGGTTCCGGGTCAGAGTCAGGGTCCGTGTCAGGGTCAGAGTCCGTGTCAGGGTCAGGGTCAGTGTCAGGGTAAGGGTCCGAGTCAGGGTCCGGGTCAGGTTCAGGGTCCAGGTCAGGGTCCGGTTCTGTGTTAGGGTTAGGGTCCGGGTCAGGGTCAGAGTCTGTGTCAGGGTCAGGGTAAGGGTCACGGTCAGTGCCAGGGTAAGGGTCCTGTCCAGGGTCTGGATCAGGGTGAGGGTCAGGGTGAGGGTCAGGGTCAGCGTCAGGGTCAGGGTCTGGGTCCAGGTAAGGGTCAGGGTCTGGGTGTGGGTCAGGGTCCGGGTCCGTGTCAGGGTCAGTGTCAGGGTCCGTGTCAGGGTCAGGGTCAGGGTCCAGGTCTGGGTCCAGGTCGGGGTCAGGGTCAGGGTCAGAGTCAGGGTCAGGGTCAGGGTCAGGGTCAGGGTCCAGGTCAGGGTCAGGGTCAGGGTCCAGGTCAGGGTCCGGGTCAGGGTCCGGGTCCGGGTAAGGGTCACGGTCAGGGTCGGGGTCGGGGTCAGGGTCCGGGTAAGGGTCAGGGTCCGGGTCAGCGTCAGGGTCCGGGTCCGGGTCAGGGTCCGGGTCAGGGTCAGTGTCAGGGTCTGGGTCCGGTTACAGTTCCGGTTCCGGTCCGGGTCCGGGTCCGGGTCAGGGTCCGGGTCCGGGTCCGGGTCAGGGTCAGGGTCCGGGTCCTTTTCCGTGTCCCTGTCCATGTCCGTGTCTGTGTCAGGGACACGGGTCAGGGTAAGGGTAAGGGTAAGGGTCCGGGTCTGGGTCATGGTCATGGTCAGGGTCATGGTCAGGGTCAGGGTCCGGGTCAGGGTCAGGGTCTGGGTCAGTGTCAGTGTCAGGGTCCGGGTCAGGGTCCGGGTCCGGGTAAGGGTCACGGTCAGGGTCGGGGTCGGGGTCCGGGTAAGGGTCAGGGTCCGTGTCAGGGTCAGGGTCCGTGTCAGGGTCAGGGTCAGGGTCTGGGTCCGGTTACAGTTCCGGTTCCGGTCCGGGTCAGGCTCAGGGTCAGGGTCCAGGTCAGGGTCAGGGTCAGGGTGTGTGTCAGGGTCTGGGTCTGGGTCAGGGTCAGGGTCAGGGTCAGGGTCCGGGTCAGGGTCAGGGTCCGGGTCCTTTTCCGTGTCCCTGTCCGTGTCCGTGTCTGTGTCAGGGACCCGGGTCAGGGTAAGGGTAAGGGTAAGGGTAAGGGTCCGGGTCTTGGTCATGGTCATGGTCATGGTCAGGGTCAGGGTCCGGGTCAGGGTCAGGGTCAGGGTCCAGGTCTGGGTCCAGGTCGGGGTCAGGGTCAGGGTCAGGGTCAGGGTCCAGGTCAGGGTCAGGGTCAGGTTCCGGGTCAGGGTCAGGGTCCGGGTCCGGGTAAGGGTCACGGTCAGGGTCGGGGTCCGGGTAAGGGTCAGGGTCCGGGTCAGGTTCCGGGTCAGGGTCAGTGTCAGGGTCTGGGTCCGGGTCCGGGTCCGGGTCAGGGTCAGGGTCAGGGTCCGGGTCCTTTTCCGTGTCCCTGTCCGTGTACGTGTCTGTGTCAGGGACCCGGGTAAGGGTCAGGGTCAGGGTAAGGGTAAGGGTAAGGGTAAGGGTAAGGGTAAGGGTAAGGGTAAGGGTAAGGGTAAGGGTAAGGGTCCGGGTCTGGGTCAGGGTCAGGGTCAGGGTCCGGGTCTGCATCAGGGTCCGGGTCAGTGTCCGGGTCAGGGTCAGGGTCAGGGTCAGGGTCCGGGTCAGGGTCAGGTTCCGGGTTCTTTTCCGTGTCCCTGTCCGTGTCCGTGTGTGTGTCAGGGACCCGTGTCAGGGTCAGGGTCCGTGTCAGGGTAAGGGTCCGAGTCAGCGTCCGGGTCAGGCTCAGGGTCCAGGTCAGGGTCCGGTTCTGTGTTAGGGTTAGGGTCCGGGTCATGGTCAGAGTCTGTGTCAGGGTCAGGGTAAGGGTCACGGTCAGTGCCAGGGTAAGGGTCCTGTCCAGGGTCTGGATCAGGGTGAGGGTGAGGGTGAGGGTGAGGGTCAGGGTCCGGGTCAGGGTCAGTGTCAGCGTCAGGGTCAGGGTCTGGGTCCGGGTAAGGGTCAGGGTCTGGGTGTGGGTCAGGGTCCGGGTCCGTGTCAGGGTCAGTGTCAGGGTCCGTGTCAGGGTCAGGGTCAGGGTCCAGGTCTGGGTCCAGGTCGGGGTCAGGGTCAGGGTCAGGGTCCGTGTCAGGGTCAGGGTCAGGGTCTGGGTCCGGTTACAGTTCCGGTTCCGGTCCGGGTCAGGCTCAGGGTCAGGATCCAGGTCAGGGTCAGGGTCAGGGTGTGTGTCAGGGTCTGGGTCTGGGTCAGGGTCAGGGTCAGGGTCCGGGTCAGGGTCAGGGTCCGGGTCCTTTTCCGTGTCCCTGTCCGTGTCCGTGTCTGTGTCAGGGACCGGGGTCAGGGTAAGGGTAAGGGTAAGGGTAAGGGTCCGGGTCTGGGTCATGGTCATGGTCATGGTCAGGGTCAGGGTCCGGGTCCGGGTCAGGGTCAGGGTCAGGGTCAGGGTCAGGGTCAGGGTCAGGGTCAGGGTCTGGGTCCGGGTAAGGGTCTGGGTCTGGGTGTGGGTCAGGGTCCGGGTCAGCGTCAGGGTCCGGGTCCATGTCAGGGTCAGTGTCAGGGTCCGGGTCAGGGTCAGGGTCAGGGTCAGGGTCCAGGTCTGTGTCCAGGTCGGGGTCAGGGTCAGGGTCAGGGTCAGGGTCAGGGTCAGGGTCCGGGTCAGGGTCAGGGTCAGATTCCGGGTCAGGGTCAGGGTCCGGGTCCGGGTAAGGGTCACGGTCAGGGTCAGGGTCCGGGTCCGGGTCTGGGTCAGTGTCAGGGTCAGGGTCCGGGTCTGCGTCAGGGTCAGGGTCCGGGTCAGTGTCCGGGTCAGGGTCAGGGTAAGGGTCAGGGTCCGGGTCAGGGTCAGGTTCCGGGTCCTTTTCCGTGTCCCTGTCCGTGTCCGTGTGTGTGTCAGGGACCCGTGTCATGGTCAGGGTCCGTGTCAGGGTAAGGGTCTGAGTCAGGGTCCGGGTCAGGCTCAGGGTCCAGGTCAGGGTCCGGTTCTGTGTTAGGGTTAGGGTCCGGGTCAGGGTCAGAGTCTGTGTCAGGGTCAGGGTAAGGGTCACGGTCAGTGCCAGGGTAAGGGTCCTGTCCAGGGTCTGGATCAGGGTGAGGGTGAGGGTGAGGGTCAGGGTCAGGGTCCGGGTAAGGGTCAGTGTCAGCGTCAGGGTCAGCGTCAGGGTCTGGGTCCGGGTAAGGGTCAGGGTCTGGGTGTGGGTCAGGGTCCGGGTCCGTGTCAGGGTCAGGGTCAGGGTCCGTGTCAGGGTCAGGGTCAGGGTCCAGGTCTGGGTCCAGGTCGGGGTCAGGGTCAGGGTCAGGGTCCGTGTCAGGGTCAGGGTCAGGGTCAGGGTCTGGGTCCGGTTACAGTTCCGGTTCCGGTCCGGGTCAGGCTCAGGGTCAGGATCCAGGTCAGGGTCAGGGTCAGGGTGTGTGTCAGGGTCTGGGTCTGGGTCAGGGTCAGGGTCAGGGTCAGGGTCCAGGTCAGGGTCAGGGTCCGGGTCTTTTTCCGTGTCCCTGTCCGTGTCCATGTCTGTGTCAGGGACCGGGGTCAGGGTAAGGGTAAGGGTAAGGGTAAGGGTCCGGGTCTGGGTCATGGTCATGGTCATGGTCAGGGTCAGGGTCCGGGTCAGGGTCAAGGTCAGGGTCAGGGTCAGGGTCAGGGTCAGGGTCAGTGTCTGGGTCCGGGTAAGGGTCTGGGTCTGGGTGTGGGTCAGGGTCCGGGTCAGCGTCAGGGTCCGGGTCCGTGTCAGGGTCAGTGTCAGGGTCCGGGTCAGGGTCAGGGTCAGGGTCAGGGTCAGGGTCCAGGTCTGGGTCTGGGTCAGGATCAGGGTCCATGTCAGGGTCAGGGTCACGGGTCAGGGTCAGGGTCAGGGTCCGCATGCGGATGAGGGTCAGGGTCAGGGTCAGGGTCAGGGTCCGTGTCTGTGTCCGGGTCAGGGTCCGGGTCAGGGTAAGGGTCAGGGTCAGGGTCCAGGTCCGGTTCAGGGTCCGTGTCAGGGTCAGTGTCAGGGACCGGGTCAGGGTCAGTGTCAGGGACCGGGTCAGGGTCAGTTTCAGGGACCGTGTCAGGGTCAGGGTCAGGGTCCAGGTCAGGGTCCAGTTCCGGGTCAGAGTCAGGGTCCGTGTCAGGGTCAGAGTCCGTGTCAGGGTAAGGGTCAGGGTCAGTGTCAGGGTAAGGGTCCGTGTCAGGGTCCGGGCCAGGGTAAGGGTCAGGGTCAGGGTCCAGATCAGGGTCCGGTTCCGGGTCAGAGTCAGGGTCCGTGTCAGGGTCAGAGTCCGTGTCAGGGTCAGGGTCAGTGTCAGGGTAAGGGTCCGAGTCAGGGTCCGGGTCAGGTTCAGGGTCCAGGTCAGGGTCCGGTTCTGTGTTAGGGTTAGGGTCCGGGTCAGGGTCAGAGTCTGTGTCAGGGTCAGGGTAAGGGTCACGGTCAGTGCCAGGGTAAGGGTCCTGTCCAGGGTCTGGATCAGGGTGAGGGTGAGGGTGAGGGTCAGGGTCAGGGTCAGGGTCCGGGTCCGGGTCAGGGTCAGTGTCAGCGTCAGGGTCAGGGTCTGGGTCCAGGTAAGGGTCAGGGTCTGGGTGTGGGTCAGGGTCCGGGTCCGTGTCAGGGTCAGTGTCAGGGTCCGTGTCAGGGTCAGGGTCAGGGTCCAGGTCTGGGTCCAGGTCGGGGTCAGGGTCAGGGTCAGAGTCAGGGTCAGGGTCAGGGTCAGGGTCAGGGTCAGGGTCCAGGTCAGGGTCAGGGTCAGGGTCCAGGTCAGGGTCCGGGTCAGGGTCCGGGTCCGGGTAAGGGTCACGGTCAGGGTCGGGGTCGGGGTCAGGGTCCGGGTAAGGGTCAGGGTCCGGGTCAGCGTCAGGGTCCGGGTCCGGGTCAGGGTCCGGGTCAGGGTCAGTGTCAGGGTCTGGGTCCGGTTACAGTTCCGGTTCCGGTCCGGGTCCGGGTCCGGGTCAGGGTCCGGGTCCGGGTCCGGGTCAGGGTCAGGGTCCGGGTCCTTTTCCGTGTCCCTGTCCATGTCCGTGTCTGTGTCAGGGACACGGGTCAGGGTCCGGGTCAGGGTCAGGGTCTGGGTCAGTGTCAGTGTCAGGGTCCGGGTCCGGGTCAGGGTCCGGGTCCGGGTAAGGGTCACGGTCAGGGTCGGGGTCGGGGTCCGGGTAAGGGTCAGGGTCCGTGTCAGGGTCAGGGTCCGTGTCAGGGTCAGGGTCAGGGTCTGGGTCCGGTTACAGTTCCGGTTCCGGTCCGGGTCAGGCTCAGGGTCAGGGTCCAGGTCAGGGTCAGGGTCAGGGTGTGTGTCAGGGTCTGGGTCTGGGTCAGGGTCAGGGTCAGGGTCAGGGTCCGGGTCAGGGTCAGGGTCCGGGTCCTTTTCCGTGTCCCTGTCCGTGTCCGTGTCTGTGTCAGGGACCCGGGTCAGGGTAAGGGTAAGGGTAAGGGTAAGGGTAAGGGTCCGGGTCTGGGTCATGGTCATGGTCATGGTCAGGGTCAGGGTCCGGGTCAGGGTCAGGGTCAGGGTCCAGGTCTGGGTCCAGGTCGGGGTCAGGGTCAGGGTCAGGGTCAGGGTCCAGGTCAGGGTCAGGGTCAGGTTCCGGGTCAGGGTCAGGGTCCGGGTCCGGGTAAGGGTCACGGTCAGGGTCGGGGTCCGGGTAAGGGTCAGGGTCCGGGTCAGGTTCCGGGTCAGGGTCAGTGTCAGGGTCTGGGTCCGGGTCCGGGTCCGGGTCAGGGTCAGGGTCAGGGTCCGGGTCCTTTTCCGTGTCCCTGTCCGTGTACGTGTCTGTGTCAGGGACCCGGGTAAGGGTCAGGGTCAGGGTAAGGGTAAGGGTAAGGGTAAGGGTAAGGGTAAGGGTAAGGGTAAGGGTCCGGGTCTGGGTCAGGGTCAGGGTCAGGACCGGGTCTGCGTCAGGGTCCGGGTCAGTGTCCGGGTCAGGGTCAGGGTCAGGGTCAGGGTCCGGGTCAGGGTCAGGTTCCGGGTCCTTTTCCGTGTCCCTGTCCGTGTCTGTGTGTGTGTCAGGGACCCGTGTCAGGGTCAGGGTCCGTGTCAGGGTAAGGGTCCGAGTCAGGGTCCGGGTCAGGCTCAGGGTCCAGGTCAGGGTCCGGTTCTGTGTTAGGGTTAGGGTCCGGGTCATGGTCAGAGTCTGTGTCAGGGTCAGGGTAAGGGTCACGGTCAGTGCCAGGGTAAGGGTCCTGTCCAGGGTCTGGATCAGGGTGAGGGTGAGGGTCCAGGTCAGGGTCAGGGTCAGGGTCCAGGTCAGGGTCCGGGTCAGGGTCCGGGTCCGGGTAAGGGTCACGGTCAGGGTCGGGGTCGGGGTCAGGGTCCGGGTAAGGGTCAGGGTCCGGGTCAGCGTCAGGGTCCGGGTCCGGGTCAGGGTCCGGGTCAGGGTCAGTGTCAGGGTCTGGGTCCGGTTACAGTTCCGGTTCCGGTCCGGGTCCGGGTCCGGGTCAGGGTCCGGGTCCGGGTCCGGGTCAGGGTCAGGGTCCGGGTCCTTTTCCGTGTCCCTGTCCATGTCCGTGTCTGTGTCAGGGACACGGGTCAGGGTAAGGGTAAGGGTAAGGGTCCGGGTCTGGGTCATGGTCATGGTCAGGGTCATGGTCAGGGTCAGGGTCCGGGTCAGGGTCAGGGTCTGGGTCAGTGTCAGTGTCAGGGTCCGGGTCAGGGTCCGGGTCCGGGTAAGGGTCACGGTCAGGGTCGGGGTCGGGGTCCGGGTAAGGGTCAGGGTCCGTGTCAGGGTCAGGGTCAGGGTCTGGGTCCGGTTACAGTTCCGGTTCCGGTCCGGGTCAGGCTCAGGGTCAGGGTCCAGGTCAGGGTCAGGGTCAGGGTGTGTGTCAGGGTCTGGGTCTGGGTCAGGGTCAGGGTCAGGGTCAGGGTCCGGGTCAGGGTCAGGGTCCGGGTCCTTTTCCGTGTCCCTGTCCGTGTCCGTGTCTGTGTCAGGGACCCGGGTCAGGGTAAGGGTAAGGGTAAGGGTAAGGGTCCGGGTCTGGGTCATGGTCATGGTCATGGTCAGGGTCAGGGTCCGGGTCAGGGTCAGGGTCAGGGTCCAGGTCTGGGTCCAGGTCGGGGTCAGGGTCAGGGTCAGGGTCAGGGTCCAGGTCAGGGTCAGGGTCAGGTTCCGGGTCAGGGTCAGGGTCCGGGTCCGGGTAAGGGTCACGGTCAGGGTCGGGGTCCGGGTAAGGGTCAGGGTCCGGGTCAGGTTCCGGGTCAGGGTCAGTGTCAGGGTCTGGGTCCGGGTCCGGGTCCGGGTCAGGGTCAGGGTCAGGGTCCGGGTCCTTTTCCGTGTCCCTGTCCGTGTACGTGTCTGTGTCAGGGACCCGGGTAAGGGTCAGGGTCAGGGTAAGGGTAAGGGTAAGGGTAAGGGTAAGGGTAAGGGTAAGGGTAAGGGTAAGGGTCCGGGTCTGGGTCAGGGTCAGGGTCAGGGTCCGAGTCTGCGTCAGGGTCCGGGTCAGTGTCCGGGTCAGGGTCAGGGTCAGGGTCAGGGTCCGGGTCAGGGTCAGGTTCCGGGTTCTTTTCCGTGTCCCTGTCCGTGTCCGTGTGTGTGTCAGGGACCCGTGTCAGGGTCAGGGTCCGTGTCAGGGTAAGGGTCCGAGTCAGCGTCCGGGTCAGGCTCAGGGTCCAGGTCAGGGTCCGGTTCTGTGTTAGGGTTAGGGTCCGGGTCATGGTCAGAGTCTGTGTCAGGGTCAGGGTAAGGGTCACGGTCAGTGCCAGGGTAAGGGTCCTGTCCAGGGTCTGGATCAGGGTGAGGGTGAGGGTGAGGGTGAGGGTCAGGGTCCGGGTCAGGGTCAGTGTCAGCGTCAGGGTCAGGGTCTGGGTCCGGGTAAGGGTCAGGGTCTGGGTGTGGGTCAGGGTCCGGGTCCGTGTCAGGGTCAGTGTCAGGGTCCGTGTCAGGGTCAGGGTCAGGGTCCAGGTCTGGGTCCAGGTCGGGGTCAGGGTCAGGGTCAGGGTCCGTGTCAGGGTCAGGGTCAGGGTCTGGGTCCGGTTACAGTTCCGGTTCCGGTCCGGGTCAGGCTCAGGGTCAGGATCCAGGTCAGGGTCAGGGTCAGGGTGTGTGTCAGGGTCTGGGTCTGGGTCAGGGTCAGGGTCAGGGTCCGGGTCAGGGTCAGGGTCCGGGTCCTTTTCCGTGTCCCTGTCCGTGTCCGTGTCTGTGTCAGGGACCGGGGTCAGGGTAAGGGTAAGGGTAAGGGTAAGGGTCCGGGTCTGGGTCATGGTCATGGTCAGGGTCAGGGTCCGGGTCCGGGTCAGGGTCAGGGTCAGGGTCAGGGTCAGGGTCAGGGTCAGGGTCAGGGTCTGGGTCCGGGTAAGGGTCTGGGTCTGGGTGTGGGTCAGGGTCCGGGTCAGCGTCAGGGTCCGGGTCCATGTCAGGGTCAGTGTCAGGGTCCGGGTCAGGGTCAGGGTCAGGGTCAGGGTCCAGGTCTGGGTCCAGGTCGGGGTCAGGGTCAGGGTCAGGGTCAGGGTCAGGGTCAGGGTCCGGGTCAGGGTCAGGGTCAGATTCCGGGTCAGGGTCAGGGTCCGGGTCCGGGTAAGGGTCACGGTCAGGGTCAGGGTCCGGGTCCGGGTCTGGGTCAGTGTCAGGGTCAGGGTCCGGGTCTGCGTCAGGGTCAGGGTCCGGGTCAGTGTCCGGGTCAGGGTCAGGGTAAGGGTCAGGGTCCGGGTCAGGGTCAGGTTCCGGGTCCTTTTCCGTGTCCCTGTCCGTGTCCGTGTGTGTGTCAGGGACCCGTGTCATGGTCAGGGTCCGTGTCAGGGTAAGGGTCTGAGTCAGGGTCCGGGTCAGGCTCAGGGTCCAGGTCAGGGTCCGGTTCTGTGTTAGGGTTAGGGTCCGGGTCAGGGTCAGAGTCTGTGTCAGGGTCAGGGTAAGGGTCACGGTCAGTGCCAGGGTAAGGGTCCTGTCCAGGGTCTGGATCAGGGTGAGGGTGAGGGTCAGGGTCAGGGTCAGGGTCCGGGTAAGGGTCAGTGTCAGCGTCAGGGTCAGCGTCAGGGTCTGGGTCCGGGTAAGGGTCAGGGTCTGGGTGTGGGTCAGGGTCCGGGTCCGTGTCAGGGTCAGGGTCAGGGTCCGTGTCAGGGTCAGGGTCAGGGTCCAGGTCTGGGTCCAGGTCGGGGTCAGGGTCAGGGTCAGGGTCCGTGTCAGGGTCAGGGTCAGGGTCAGGGTCTGGGTCCGGTTACAGTTCCGGTTCCGGTCCGGGTCAGGCTCAGGGTCAGGATCCAGGTCAGGGTCAGGGTCAGGGTGTGTGTCAGGGTCTGGGTCTGGGTCAGGGTCAGGGTCAGGGTCCGGGTCATGGTCAGGGTCCGGGTCCTTTTCCGTGTCCCTGTCCGTGTCCGTGTCTGTGTCAGGGACCGGGGTCAGGGTAAGGGTAAGGGTAAGGGTAAGGGTCCGGGTCTGGGTCATGGTCATGGTCATGGTCAGGGTCAGGGTCCGGGTCAGGGTCAAGGTCAGGGTCAGGGTCAGGGTCAGGGTCAGTGTCTGGGTCCGGGTAAGGGTCTGGGTCTGGGTGTGGGTCAGGGTCCGGGTCAGCGTCAGGGTCCGGGTCCGTGTCAGGGTCAGTGTCAGGGTCCGGGTCAGGGTCAGGGTCAGGGTCAGGGTCCAGGTCTGGGTCCAGGTCGGGGTCAGGGTCAGGGTCAGGGTCAGGGTCAGGGTCAGGGTCCAGGTCAGGGTCAGGGTCAGGGTCAGGTTCTGAGTCAGGGTCAGGGTCCGGGTCCGGGTAAGGGTCACGGTCAGGGTCAGGGTCCGGGTCCGGGTCTGGGTCAGTGTCAGGGTCAGGGTCCGAGTCTGCGTCAGGGTCAGGGTCCGGGTCCGGGTCAGTGTCCGGGTCAGGGTCAGGGTCAGGGTCAGGGTCCGGGTCAGGGTCAGGTTCCGGGTCCTTTTCCGTGTCCCTGTCCGTGTCCGTGTGTGTGTCAGGGACCCGTGTCAGGGTCAGGGTCCGTGTCAGGGTAAGGGTCTGAGTCAGGGTCCGGGTCAGGCTCAGGGTCCAGGTCAGGGTCCGGTTCTGTGTTAGGGTTAGGGTCCGGGTCAGGGTCAGAGTCTGTGTCAGGGTCAGGGTAAGGGTCACGGTCAGTGCCAGGGTAAGGGTCCTGTCCAGGGTCTGGATCAGGGTGAGGGTGAGGGTGAGGGTCAGGGTCAGGGTCCGGGTCAGGGTCAGTGTCAGCGTCAGGGTCAGTGTCTGGGACCGGGTAAGGGTCAGGGTCTGGGTGTGGGTCAGGGTCCAGGTCCGTGTCAGGGTCAGTGTCAGGGTCCGTGTCAGGGTCAGGGTCAGGGTCCAGGTCTGGGTCCAGGTCGGGGTCAGGGTCAGGGTCATGGTCCGTGTCAGGGTCAGGGTCAGGGTCAGGGTCTGGGTCCGGTTACAGTTCCGGTTCCGGTCCGGGTCAGGCTCAGGGTCAGGATCCAGGTCAGGGTCAGGGTCAGGGTGTGTGTCAGGGTCTGGGTCTGGGTCAGGGTCAGGGTCAGGGTCCGGTTCAGGGTCAGGGTCCGGGTCCTTTTCCGTGTCCCTGTCCGTGTCCGTGTCTGTGTCAGGGACCGGGGTCAGGGTAAGGGTCAGGGTAAGGGTAAGGGTCCGGGTATGGGTCATGGTCATGGTCATGGTCAGGGTCAGGGTCCGGGTCAGGGTCAGGGTCAGGGTCAGGGTCAGGGTCAGGGTCAGGGTCAGGGTCTGGGTCCGGGTAAGGGTCTGGGTCTGGGTGTGGGTCAGGGTCCGGGTCAGCGTCAGGGTCCGGGTCTGTGTCAGGGTCAGTGTCAGGGTCCGGGTCAGGGTCAGGGTCAGGGTCAGGGTCAGGGTCAGGGTCCAGGTCAGGGTCAGGGTCAGGTTCCGGGTCAGGGTCAGGGTCCTGGTCTGGGTAAGGGTCACGGTCAGGGTCAGGGTCCGGGTCCGGGTCTGGGTCAGTGTCAGGGTCAGGGTCCGGGTCTGCGTCAGGGTCAGGGTCCGGGTCAGTGTCCGGGTCAGGGTCAGGGTCAGGGTCCGGGTCAGGGTCAGGTTCCGGGTCCTTTTCCGTGTCCCTGTCCGTGTCTGTGTGTGTGTCAGGGACCCGTGTCAGGGTCAGGGTCCGTGTCAGGGTAAGGGTCCGAGTCAGGGTCCGGGTCAGGCTCAGGGTCCAGGTCAGGGTCCGGTTCTGTGTTAGGGTTAGGGTCCGGGTCATGGTCAGAGTCTGTGTCAGGTTCAGGGTAAGGGTCACGGTCAGTGCCAGGGTAAGGGTCCTGTCCAGGGTCTGGATCAGGGTGAGGGTGAGGGTGAGGGTCAGGGTCAGGGTCCGGGTCAGGGTCAGTGTCAGCGTCAGGGTCAGGGTCTGGGTCCGGGTAAGGGTCAGGGTCTGGGTGTGGGTCAGGGTCCGGGTCCGTGTCAGGGTCAGTGTCAGGGTCCGTGTCAAGGTCAGGGTCAGGGTCCAGGTCTGGGTCCAGGTCGGGGTCAGGGTCAGGGTCAGGGTCCGTGTCAGGGTCAGGGTCAGGGTCTGGGTCCGGTTACAGTTCCGGTTCCGGTCCGGGTCAGGCTCAGGGTCAGGATCCAGGTCAGGGTCAGGGTCAGGGTGTGTGTCAGGGTCTGGGTCTGGGTCAGGGTCAGGGTCAGGGTCCGGGTCAGGGTCAGGGTCCGGGTCCTTTTCCGTGTCCCTGTCCGTGTCCGTGTCTGTGTCAGGGACCGGGGTCAGGGTAAGGGTAAGGGTAAGGGTAAGGGTCCGGGTCTGGGTCATGGTCATGGTCATGGTCAGGGTCAGGGTCCGGGTCAGGGTCAGGGTCAGGGTCAGGGTCAGGGTCAGGGTCAGGGTCTGGGTCCGGGTAAGTGTCTGGGTCTGGGTGTGGGTCAGGGTCCGGGTCAGCGTCAGGGTCCGGGTCCATGTCAGGGTCAGTGTCAGGGTCCGGGTCAGGGTCAGGGTCAGGGTCAGGGTCCAGGTCTGGGTCCAGGTCGGGGTCAGGGTCAGGGTCAGGGTCAGTGTCAGGGTCAGGGTCCGGGTCAGGGTCAGGGTCAGGTTCCGGGTCAGGGTCAGGGTCCGGGTCCGGGTAAGGGTCACGGTCAGGGTCAGGGTCCGGGTCCGGGTCTGGGTCAGTGTCAGGGTCAGGGTCCGGGTCTGCGTCAGGGTCAGGGTCCGGGTCAGTGTCCGGGTCAGGGTCAGGGTAAGGGTCAGGGTCCGGGTCAGGGTCAGGTTCCGGGTCCTTTTCCGTGTCCCTGTCCGTGTCCGTGTGTGTGTCAGGGACCCGTGTCATGGTCAGGGTCCGTGTCAGGGTAAGGGTCTGAGTCAGGGTCCGGGTCAGGCTCAGGGTCCAGGTCAGGGTCCGGTTCTGTGTTAGGGTTAGGGTCCGGGTCAGGGTCAGAGTCTGTGTCAGGGTCAGGGTAAGGGTCACGGTCAGTGCCAGGGTAAGGGTCCTGTCCAGGGTCTGGATCAGGGTGAGGGTGAGGGTCAGGGTCAGGGTCAGGGTCCGGGTAAGGGTCAGTGTCAGCGTCAGGGTCAGGGTCAGGGTCTGGGTCCGGGTAAGGGTCAGGGTCTGGGTGTGGGTCAGGGTCCGGGTCCGTGTCAGGGTCAGGGTCAGGGTCCGTGTCAGGGTCAGGGTCAGGGTCCAGGTCTGGGTCCAGGTCGGGGTCAGGGTCAGGGTCAGGGTCCGTGTCAGGGTCAGGGTCAGGGTCAGGGTCTGGGTCCGGTTACAGTTCCGGTTCCGGTCCGGGTCAGGCTCAGGGTCAGGATCCAGGTCAGGGTCAGGGTCAGGGTGTGTGTCAGGGTCTGGGTCTGGGTCAGGGTCAGGGTCAGGGTCCGGGTCAGGGTCAGGGTCCGGGTCCTTTTCCGTGTCCCTGTCCGTGTCCGTGTCTGTGTCAGGGACCGGGGTCAGGGTAAGGGTAAGGGTAAGGGTAAGGGTCCGGGTCTGGGTCATGGTCATGGTCATGGTCAGGGTCAGGGTCCGGGTCAGGGTCAAGGTCAGGGTCAGGGTCAGGGTCAGGGTCAGTGTCTGGGTCCGGGTAAGGGTCTGGGTCTGGGTGTGGGTCAGGGTCCGGGTCAGCGTCAGGGTCCGGGTCCGTGTCAGGGTCAGTGTCAGGGTCCGGGTCAGGGTCAGGGTCAGGGTCAGGGTCCAGGTCTGGGTCCAGGTCGGGGTCAGGGTCAGGGTCAGGGTCAGGGTCAGGGTCAGGGTCAGGGTCCAGGTCAGGGTCAGGGTCAGGGTCAGGTTCTGAGTCAGGGTCAGGGTCCGGGTCCGGGTAAGGGTCACGGTCAGGGTCAGGGTCCGGGTCCGGGTCTAGGTCAGTGTCAGGGTCAGGGTCCGAGTCTGCGTCAGGGTCAGGGTCCGGGTCCGGGTCAGTGTCCGGGTCAGGGTCAGGGTCAGGGTCAGGGTCCGGGTCAGGGTCAGGTTCCGGGTCCTTTTCCGTGTCCCTGTCCGTGTCCGTGTGTGTGTCAGGGACCCGTGTCAGGGTCAGGGTCCGTGTCAGGGTAAGGGTCTGAGTCAGGGTCCGGGTCAGGCTCAGGGTCCAGGTCAGGGTCCGGTTCTGTGTTAGGGTTAGGGTCCGGGTCAGGGTCAGAGTCTGTGTCAGGGTCAGGGTAAGGGTCACGGTCAGTGCCAGGGTAAGGGTCCTGTCCAGGGTCTGGATCAGGGTGAGGGTGAGGGTGAGGGTCAGGGTCAGGGTCCGGGTCAGGGTCAGTGTCAGCGTCAGGGTCAGTGTCTGGGACCGGGTAAGGGTCAGGGTCTGGGTGTGGGTCAGGGTCCAGGTCCGTGTCAGGGTCAGTGTCAGGGTCCGTGTCAGGGTCAGGGTCAGGGTCCAGGTCTGGGTCCAGGTCTGGGTCAGGGTCAGGGTCAGGGTCCGTGTCAGGGTCAGGGTCAGGGTCAGGGTCTGGGTCCGGTTACAGTTCCGGTTCCGGTCCGGGTCAGGCTCAGGGTCAGGATCCAGGTCAGGGTCAGGGTCAGGGTGTGTGTCAGGGTCCGGGTCCGGGTCAGGGTCAGGGTCAGGGTCCGGGTCCTTTTCCGTGTCCCTGTCCGTGTACGTGTCTGTGTCAGGGACCCGGGTAAGGGTCAGGGTCAGGGTAAGGGTAAGGGTAAGGGTAAGGGTAAGGGTAAGGGTAAGGGTAAGGGTAAGGGTAAGGGTCCGGGTCTGGGTCTGGGTCAGGGTCAGGGTCAGGGTCCGGGTCTGCGTCAGGGTCCGGGTCAGTGTCCGGGTCAGGGTCAGGATCAGGGTCAGGGTCCGGGTCAGGGTCAGGTTCCGGGTTCTTTTCCGTGTCCCTGTCCGTGTCCGTGTGTGTGTCAGGGACCCGTGTCAGGGTCAGGGTCCGTGTCAGGGTAAGGGTCCGAGTCAGCGTCCGGGTCAGGCTCAGGGTCCAGGTCAGGGTCCGGTTCTGTGTTAGGGTTAGGGTCCGGGTCATGGTCAGAGTCTGTGTCAGGGTCAGGGTAAGGGTCACGGTCAGTGCCAGGGTAAGGGTCCTGTCCAGGGTCTGGATCAGGGTGAGGGTGAGGGTGAGGGTGAGGGTCAGGGTCCGGGTCAGGGTCAGTGTCAGCGTCAGGGTCAGGGTCTGGGTCCGGGTAAGGGTCAGGGTCTGGGTGTGGGTCAGGGTCCGGGTCCGTGTCAGGGTCAGTGTCAGGGTCCGTGTCAGGGTCAGGGTCAGGGTCCAGGTCTGGGTCCAGGTCGGGGTCAGGGTCAGGGTCAGGGTCCGTGTCAGGGTCAGGGTCAGGGTCTGGGTCCGGTTACAGTTCCGGTTCCGGTCCGGGTCAGGCTCAGGGTCAGGATCCAGGTCAGGGTCAGGGTCAGGGTGTGTGTCAGGGTCTGGGTCTGGGTCAGGGTCAGGGTCAGGGTCCGGGTCAGGGTCAGGGTCCGGGTCCTTTTCCGTGTCCCTGTCCGTGTCCGTGTCTGTGTCAGGGACCGGGGTCAGGGTAAGGGTAAGGGTAAGGGTAAGGGTCCGGGTCTGGGTCATGGTCATGGTCATGGTCAGGGTCAGGGTCCGGGTCAGGGTCAGGGTCAGGGTCAGGGTCAGGGTCAGGGTCAGGGTCAGGGTCTGGGTCCGGGTAAGGGTCTGGGTCTGGGTGTGGGTCAGGGTCCGGGTCAGCGTCAGGGTCCGGGTCCATGTCAGGGTCAGTGTCAGGGTCCGGGTCAGGGTCAGGGTCAGGGTCAGGGTCCAGGTCTGTGTCCAGGTCGGGGTCAGGGTCAGGGTCAGGGTCAGGGTCAGGGTCCGGGTCAGGGTCAGGGTCAGATTCCGGGTCAGGGTCAGGGTCCGGGTCCGGGTAAGGGTCACGGTCAGGGTCAGGGTCCGGGTCCGGGTCTGGGTCAGTGTCAGGGTCAGGGTCCGGGTCCGGGTCTGCGTCAGGGTCAGGGTCCGGGTCAGTGTCCGGGTCAGGGTCAGGGTAAGGGTCAGGGTCCGGGTCAGGGTCAGGTTCCGGGTCCTTTTCCGTGTCCCTGTCCGTGTCCGTGTGTGTGTCAGGGACCCGTGTCATGGTCAGGGTCCGTGTCAGGGTAAGGGTCTGAGTCAGGGTCCGGGTCAGGCTCAGGGTCCAGGTCAGGGTCCGGTTCTGTGTTAGGGTTAGGGTCCGGGTCAGGGTCAGAGTCTGTGTCAGGGTCAGGGTAAGGGTCACGGTCAGTGCCAGGGTAAGGGTCCTGTCCAGGGTCTGGATCAGGGTGAGGGTGAGGGTGAGGGTCAGGGTCAGGGTCCGGGTAAGGGTCAGTGTCAGCGTCAGGGTCAGCGTCAGGGTCTGGGTCCGGGTAAGGGTCAGGGTCTGGGTGTGGGTCAGGGTCCGGGTCCGTGTCAGGGTCAGGGTCAGGGTCCGTGTCAGGGTCAGGGTCAGGGTCCAGGTCTGGGTCCAGGTCGGGGTCAGGGTCAGGGTCAGGGTCCGTGTCAGGGTCAGGGTCAGGGTCAGGGTCTGGGTCCGGTTACAGTTCCGGTTCCGGTCCGGGTCAGGCTCAGGGTCAGGATCCAGGTCAGGGTCAGGGTCAGGGTGTGTGTCAGGGTCTGGGTCTGGGTCAGGGTCAGGGTCAGGGTCAGGGTCCAGGTCAGGGTCAGGGTCCGGGTCTTTTTCCGTGTCCCTGTCCGTGTCCATGTCTGTGTCAGGGACCGGGGTCAGGGTAAGGGTAAGGGTAAGGGTAAGGGTCCGGGTCTGGGTCATGGTCATGGTCATGGTCAGGGTCAGGGTCCGGGTCAGGGTCAAGGTCAGGGTCAGGGTCAGGGTCAGGGTCAGGGTCAGTGTCTGGGTCCGGGTAAGGGTCTGGGTCTGGGTGTGGGTCAGGGTCCGGGTCAGCGTCAGGGTCCGGGTCCGTGTCAGGGTCAGTGTCAGGGTCCGGGTCAGGGTCTGGGTCTGGGTGTGGGTCAGGGTCCGGGTCAGCGTCAGGGTCCGGGTCCGTGTCAGGGTCAGTGTCAGGGTCCGGGTCAGGGTCAGGGTCAGGGTCAGGGTCCAGGTCTGGGTCCAGGTCGGGGTCAGGGTCAGGGTCAGGGTCAGGGTCAGGGTCAGGGTCAGGGTCCAGGTCAGGGTCAGGGTCAGGGTCAGGTTCTGAGTCAGGGTCAGGGTCCGGGTCCGGGTAAGGGTCACGGTCAGGGTCAGGGTCCGGGTCCGGGTCTAGGTCAGTGTCAGGGTCAGGGTCCGAGTCTGCGTCAGGGTCAGGGTCCGGGTCCGGGTCAGTGTCCGGGTCAGGGTCAGGGTCAGGGTCAGGGTCCGGGTCAGGGTCAGGTTCCGGGTCCTTTTCCGTGTCCCTGTCCGTGTCCGTGTGTGTGTCAGGGACCCGTGTCAGGGTCAGGGTCCGTGTCAGGGTAAGGGTCTGAGTCAGGGTCCGGGTCAGGCTCAGGGTCCAGGTCAGGGTCCGGTTCTGTGTTAGGGTTAGGGTCCGGGTCAGGGTCAGAGTCTGTGTCAGGGTCAGGGTAAGGGTCACGGTCAGTGCCAGGGTAAGGGTCCTGTCCAGGGTCTGGATCAGGGTGAGGGTGAGGGTGAGGGTCAGGGTCAGGGTCCGGGTCAGGGTCAGTGTCAGCGTCAGGGTCAGTGTCTGGGACCGGGTAAGGGTCAGGGTCTGGGTGTGGGTCAGGGTCCAGGTCCGTGTCAGGGTCAGTGTCAGGGTCCGTGTCAGGGTCAGGGTCAGGGTCCAGGTCTGGGTCCAGGTCTGGGTCAGGGTCAGGGTCAGGGTCCGTGTCAGGGTCAGGGTCAGGGTCAGGGTCTGGGTCCGGTTACAGTTCCGGTTCCGGTCCGGGTCAGGCTCAGGGTCAGGATCCAGGTCAGGGTCAGGGTCAGGGTGTGTGTCAGGGTCCGGGTCCGGGTCAGGGTCAGGGTCAGGGTCCGGGTCCTTTTCCGTGTCCCTGTCCGTGTACGTGTCTGTGTCAGGGACCCGGGTAAGGGTCAGGGTCAGGGTAAGGGTAAGGGTAAGGGTAAGGGTAAGGGTAAGGGTAAGGGTAAGGGTAAGGGTAAGGGTCCGGGTCTGGGTCTGGGTCAGGGTCAGGGTCAGGGTCCGGGTCTGCGTCAGGGTCCGGGTCAGTGTCCGGGTCAGGGTCAGGATCAGGGTCAGGGTCCGGGTCAGGGTCAGGTTCCGGGTTCTTTTCCGTGTCCCTGTCCGTGTCCGTGTGTGTGTCAGGGACCCGTGTCAGGGTCAGGGTCCGTGTCAGGGTAAGGGTCCGAGTCAGCGTCCGGGTCAGGCTCAGGGTCCAGGTCAGGGTCCGGTTCTGTGTTAGGGTTAGGGTCCGGGTCATGGTCAGAGTCTGTGTCAGGGTCAGGGTAAGGGTCACGGTCAGTGCCAGGGTAAGGGTCCTGTCCAGGGTCTGGATCAGGGTGAGGGTGAGGGTGAGGGTGAGGGTCAGGGTCCGGGTCAGGGTCAGTGTCAGCGTCAGGGTCAGGGTCTGGGTCCGGGTAAGGGTCAGGGTCTGGGTGTGGGTCAGGGTCCGGGTCCGTGTCAGGGTCAGTGTCAGGGTCCGTGTCAGGGTCAGGGTCAGGGTCCAGGTCTGGGTCCAGGTCGGGGTCAGGGTCAGGGTCAGGGTCCGTGTCAGGGTCAGGGTCAGGGTCTGGGTCCGGTTACAGTTCCGGTTCCGGTCCGGGTCAGGCTCAGGGTCAGGATCCAGGTCAGGGTCAGGGTCAGGGTGTGTGTCAGGGTCTGGGTCTGGGTCAGGGTCAGGGTCAGGGTCCGGGTCAGGGTCAGGGTCCGGGTCCTTTTCCGTGTCCCTGTCCGTGTCCGTGTCTGTGTCAGGGACCGGGGTCAGGGTAAGGGTAAGGGTAAGGGTAAGGGTCCGGGTCTGGGTCATGGTCATGGTCATGGTCAGGGTCAGGGTCCGGGTCAGGGTCAGGGTCAGGGTCAGGGTCAGGGTCAGGGTCAGGGTCAGGGTCTGGGTCCGGGTAAGGGTCTGGGTCTGGGTGTGGGTCAGGGTCCGGGTCAGCGTCAGGGTCCGGGTCCATGTCAGGGTCAGTGTCAGGGTCCGGGTCAGGGTCAGGGTCAGGGTCAGGGTCAGGGTCCAGGTCTGTGTCCAGGTCGGGGTCAGGGTCAGGGTCAGGGTCAGGGTCAGGGTCCGGGTCAGGGTCAGGGTCAGATTCCGGGTCAGGGTCAGGGTCCGGGTCCGGGTAAGGGTCACGGTCAGGGTCAGGGTCCGGGTCCGGGTCTGGGTCAGTGTCAGGGTCAGGGTCCGGGTCCGGGTCTGCGTCAGGGTCAGGGTCCGGGTCAGTGTCCGGGTCAGGGTCAGGGTAAGGGTCAGGGTCCGGGTCAGGGTCAGGTTCCGGGTCCTTTTCCGTGTCCCTGTCCGTGTCCGTGTGTGTGTCAGGGACCCGTGTCATGGTCAGGGTCCGTGTCAGGGTAAGGGTCTGAGTCAGGGTCCGGGTCAGGCTCAGGGTCCAGGTCAGGGTCCGGTTCTGTGTTAGGGTTAGGGTCCGGGTCAGGGTCAGAGTCTGTGTCAGGGTCAGGGTAAGGGTCACGGTCAGTGCCAGGGTAAGGGTCCTGTCCAGGGTCTGGATCAGGGTGAGGGTGAGGGTGAGGGTCAGGGTCAGGGTCCGGGTAAGGGTCAGTGTCAGCGTCAGGGTCAGCGTCAGGGTCTGGGTCCGGGTAAGGGTCAGGGTCTGGGTGTGGGTCAGGGTCCGGGTCCGTGTCAGGGTCAGGGTCAGGGTCCGTGTCAGGGTCAGGGTCAGGGTCCAGGTCTGGGTCCAGGTCGGGGTCAGGGTCAGGGTCAGGGTCCGTGTCAGGGTCAGGGTCAGGGTCAGGGTCTGGGTCCGGTTACAGTTCCGGTTCCGGTCCGGGTCAGGCTCAGGGTCAGGATCCAGGTCAGGGTCAGGGTCAGGGTGTGTGTCAGGGTCTGGGTCTGGGTCAGGGTCAGGGTCAGGGTCAGGGTCCAGGTCAGGGTCAGGGTCCGGGTCTTTTTCCGTGTCCCTGTCCGTGTCCATGTCTGTGTCAGGGACCGGGGTCAGGGTAAGGGTAAGGGTAAGGGTAAGGGTCCGGGTCTGGGTCATGGTCATGGTCATGGTCAGGGTCAGGGTCCGCGTCAGGGTCAAGGTCAGGGTCAGGGTCAGGGTCAGGGTCAGGGTCAGTGTCTGGGTCCGGGTAAGGGTCTGGGTCTGGGTGTGGGTCAGGGTCCGGGTCAGCGTCAGGGTCCGGGTCCGTGTCAGGGTCAGTGTCAGGGTCCGGGTCAGGGTCAGGGTCAGGGTCAGGGTCAGGGTCCAGGTCTGGGTCTGGGTCAGGATCAGGGTCCATGTCAGGGTCAGGGTCACGGGTCAGGGTCAGGGTCAGGGTCCGCATGCGGATGAGGGTCAGGGTCAGGGTCAGGGTCAGGGTCCGTGTCTGTGTCCGGGTCAGGGTCCGGGTCAGGGTAAGGGTCAGGGTCAGGGTCCAGGTCCGGTTCAGGGTCCGTGTCAGGGTCAGTGTCAGGGACCGGGTCAGGGTCAGTGTCAGGGACCGGGTCAGGGTCAGTTTCAGGGACCGTGTCAGGGTCAGGGTCAGGGTCCAGGTCAGGGTCCAGTTCCGGGTCAGAGTCAGGGTCCGTGTCAGGGTCAGAGTCCGTGTCAGGGTAAGGGTCAGGGTCAGTGTCAGGGTAAGGGTCCGTGTCAGGGTCCGGGCCAGGGTAAGGGTCAGGGTCAGGGTCCAGATCAGGGTCCGGTTCCGGGTCAGAGTCAGGGTCCGTGTCAGGGTCAGAGTCCGTGTCAGGGTCAGGGTCAGTGTCAGGGTAAGGGTCCGAGTCAGGGTCCGGGTCAGGTTCAGGGTCCAGGTCAGGGTCCGGTTCTGTGTTAGGGTTAGGGTCCGGGTCAGGGTCAGAGTCTGTGTCAGGGTCAGGGTAAGGGTCACGGTCAGTGCCAGGGTAAGGGTCCTGTCCAGGGTCTGGATCAGGGTGAGGGTGAGGGTGAGGGTCAGGGTCAGGGTCAGGGTCAGGGTCCGGGTCCGGGTCAGGGTCAGTGTCAGCGTCAGGGTCAGGGTCTGGGTCCAGGTAAGGGTCAGGGTCTGGGTGTGGGTCAGGGTCCGGGTCCGTGTCAGGGTCAGGGTCAGGGTCCGTGTCAGGGTCAGGGTCAGGGTCCAGGTCTGGGTCCAGGTCGGGGTCAGGGTCAGGGTCAGAGTCAGGGTCAGGGTCAGGGTCAGGGTCAGGGTCAGGGTCCAGGTCAGGGTCAGGGTCAGGGTCCAGGTCAGAGTCCGGGTCAGGGTCCGGGTCCGGGTAAGGGTCACGGTCAGGGTCGGGGTCGGGGTCGGGGTCAGGGTCCGGGTAAGGGTCAGGGTCCGGGTCAGCGTCAGGGTCCGGGTCCGGGTCAGGGTCCGGGTCAGGGTCAGTGTCAGGGTCTGGGTCCGGTTACAGTTCCGGTTCCGGTCCGGGTCCGGGTCCGGGTCAGGGTCCGGGTCCGGGTCCGGGTCAGGGTCAGTGTCCGGGTCCTTTTCCGTGTCCCTGTCCATGTCCGTGTCTGTGTCAGGGACACGGGTCAGGGTCCGGGTCAGGGTCAGGGTCTGGGTCAGTGTCAGTGTCAGGGTCCGGGTCCGGGTCAGGGTCCGGGTCCGGGTAAGGGTCACGGTCAGGGTCGGGGTCGGGGTCCGGGTAAGGGTCAGGGTCCGTGTCAGGGTCAGGGTCCGTGTCAGGGTCAGGGTCAGGGTCTGGGTCCGGTTACAGTTCCGGTTCCGGTCCGGGTCAGGCTCAGGGTCAGGGTCCAGGTCAGGGTCAGGGTCAGGGTGTGTGTCAGGGTCTGGGTCTGGGTCAGGGTCAGGGTCAGGGTCAGGGTCCGGGTCAGGGTCAGGGTCCGGGTCCTTTTCCGTGTCCCTGTCCGTGTCCGTGTCTGTGTCAGGGACCCGGGTCAGGGTAAGGGTAAGGGTAAGGGTAAGGGTAAGGGTCCGGGTCTGGGTCATGGTCATGGTCATGGTCAGGGTCAGGGTCCGGGTCAGGGTCAGGGTCAGGGTCCAGGTCTGGGTCCAGGTCGGGGTCAGGGTCAGGGTCAGGGTCAGGGTAAGGGTCACGGTCAGGGTCGGGGTCGGGGTCAGGGTCCGGGTAAGGGTCAGGGTCCGGGTCAGCGTCAGGGTCCGGGTCCGGGTCAGGGTCCGGGTCAGGGTCAGTGTCAGGGTCTGGGTCCGGTTACAGTTCCGGTTCCGGTCCGGGTCCGGGTCCGGGTCAGGGTCCGGGTCCGGGTCCGGGTCAGGGTCAGGGTCCGGGTCCTTTTCCGTGTCCCTGTCCATGTCCGTGTCTGTGTCAGGGACACGGGTCAGGGTAAGGGTAAGGGTAAGGGTCCGGGTCTGGGTCATGGTCATGGTCAGGGTCATGGTCAGGGTCAGGGTCCGGGTCAGGGTCAGGGTCTGGGTCAGTGTCAGTGTCAGGGTCCGGGTCAGGGTCCGGGTCCGGGTAAGGGTCACGGTCAGGGTCGGGGTCGGGGTCCGGGTAAGGGTCAGGGTCCGTGTCAGGGTCAGGGTCAGGGTCTGGGTCCGGTTACAGTTCCGGTTCCGGTCCGGGTCAGGCTCAGGGTCAGGGTCCAGGTCAGGGTCAGGGTCAGGGTGTGTGTCAGGGTCTGGGTCTGGGTCAGGGTCAGGGTCAGGGTCAGGGTCCGGGTCAGGGTCAGGGTCCGGGTCCTTTTCCGTGTCCCTGTCCGTGTCCGTGTCTGTGTCAGGGACCCGGGTCAGGGTAAGGGTAAGGGTAAGGGTAAGGGTAAGGGTCCGGGTCTGGGTCATGGTCATGGTCATGGTCAGGGTCAGGGTCCGGGTCCGGGTCAGGGTCAGGGTCAGGGTCCAGGTCTGGGTCCAGGTCGGGGTCAGGGTCAGGGTCAGGGTCAGGGTCCAGGTCAGGGTCAGGGTCAGGTTCCGGGTCAGGGTCAGGGTCCGGGTCCGGGTAAGGGTCACGGTCAGGGTCGGGGTCCGGGTAAGGGTCAGGGTCCGGGTCAGGTTCCGGGTCAGGGTCAGTGTCAGGGTCTGGGTCCGGGTCCGGGTCCGGGTCAGGGTCAGGGTCAGGGTCCGGGTCCTTTTCCGTGTCCCTGTCCGTGTACGTGTCTGTGTCAGGGACCCGGGTAAGGGTCAGGGTCAGGGTAAGGGTAAGGGTAAGGGTAAGGGTAAGGGTAAGGGTAAGGGTAAGGGTAAGGGTCCGGGTCTGGGTCAGGGTCAGGGTCAGGGTCCGGGTCTGCGTCAGGGTCCGGGTCAGTGTCCGGGTCAGGGTCAGGGTCAGGGTCAGGGTCCGGGTCAGGGTCAGGTTCCGGGTTCTTTTCCGTGTCCCTGTCCGTGTCCGTGTGTGTGTCAGGGACCCGTGTCAGGGTCAGGGTCTGTGTCAGGGTAAGGGTCCGAGTCAGCGTCCGGGTCAGGCTCAGGGTCCAGGTCAGGGTCCGGTTCTGTGTTAGGGTTAGGGTCCGGGTCATGGTCAGAGTCTGTGTCAGGGTCAGGGTAAGGGTCACGGTCAGTGCCAGGGTAAGGGTCCTGTCCAGGGTCTGGATCAGGGTGAGGGTGAGGGTGAGGGTGAGGGTCAGGGTCCGGGTCAGGGTCAGTGTCAGCGTCAGGGTCAGGGTCTGGGTCCGGGTAAGGGTCAGGGTCTGGGTGTGGGTCAGGGTCCGGGTCCGTGTCAGGGTCAGTGTCAGGGTCCGTGTCAGGGTCAGGGTCAGGGTCCAGGTCTGGGTCCAGGTCGGGGTCAGGGTCAGGGTCAGGGTCCGTGTCAGGGTCAGGGTCAGGGTCTGGGTCCGGTTACAGTTCCGGTTCCGGTCCGGGTCAGGCTCAGGGTCAGGATCCAGGTCAGGGTCAGGGTCAGGGTGTGTGTCAGGGTCTGGGTCTGGGTCAGGGTCAGGGTCAGGGTCCGGGTCAGGGTCAGGGTCCGGGTCCTTTTCCGTGTCCCTGTCCGTGTCCGTGTCTGTGTCAGGGACCGGGGTCAGGGTAAGGGTAAGGGTAAGGGTAAGGGTCCGGGTCTGGGTCATGGTCATGGTCATGGTCAGGGTCAGGGTCCGGGTCAGGGTCAGGGTCAGGGTCAGGGTCAGGGTCAGGGTCAGGGTCAGGGTCTGGGTCCGGGTAAGGGTCTGGGTCTGGGTGTGGGTCAGGGTCCGGGTCAGCGTCAGGGTCCGGGTCCATGTCAGGGTCAGTGTCAGGGTCCGGGTCAGGGTCAGGGTCAGGGTCAGGGTCCAGGTCTGGGTCCAGGTCGGGGTCAGGGTCAGGGTCAGGGTCAGGGTCAGGGTCAGGGTCCGGGTCAGGGTCAGGGTCAGATTCCGGGTCAAGGTCAGGGTCCGGGTCCGGGTAAGGGTCACGGTCAGGGTCAGGGTCCGGGTCCGGGTCTGGGTCAGTGTCAGGGTCAGGGTCCGGGTCTGCGTCAGGGTCAGGGTCCGGGTCAGTGTCCGGGTCAGGGTCAGGGTAAGGGTCAGGGTCCGGGTCAGGGTCAGGTTCCGGGTCCTTTTCCGTGTCCCTGTCCGTGTCCGTGTGTGTGTCAGGGACCCGTGTCATGGTCAGGGTCCGTGTCAGGGTAAGGGTCTGAGTCAGGGTCCGGGTCAGGCTCAGGGTCCAGGTCAGGGTCCGGTTCTGTGTTAGGGTTAGGGTCCGGGTCAGGGTCAGAGTCTGTGTCAGGGTCAGGGTAAGGGTCACGGTCAGTGCCAGGGTAAGGGTCCTGTCAAGGGTCTGGATCAGGGTGAGGGTGAGGGTCAGGGTCAGGGTCAGGGTCCGGGTAAGGGTCAGTGTCAGCGTCAGGGTCAGCGTCAGGGTCTGGGTCCGGGTAAGGGTCAGGGTCTGGGTGTGGGTCAGGGTCCGGGTCCGGGTCAGGGTCAGGGTCAGGGTCCGTGTCAGGGTCAGGGTCAGGGTCCAGGTCTGGGTCCAGGTCGGGGTCAGGGTCAGGGTCAGGGTCCGTGTCAGGGTCAGGGTCAGGGTCAGGGTCTGGGTCCGGTTACAGTTCCGGTTCCGGTCCGGGTCAGGCTCAGGGTCAGGATCCAGGTCAGGGTCAGGGTCAGGGTGTGTGTCAGGGTCTGGGTCTGGGTCAGGGTCAGGGTCAGGGTCCGGGTCATGGTCAGGGTCCGGGTCCTTTTCCGTGTCCCTGTCCGTGTCCGTGTCTGTGTCAGGGACCGGGGTCAGGGTAAGGGTAAGGGTAAGGGTAAGGGTCCGGGTCTGGGTCATGGTCATGGTCATGGTCAGGGTCAGGGTCCGGGTCAGGGTCAAGGTCAGGGTCAGGGTCAGGGTCAGGGTCAGTGTCTGGGTCCGGGTAAGGGTCTGGGTCTGGGTGTGGGTCAGGGTCCGGGTCAGCGTCAGGGTCCGGGTCCGTGTCAGGGTCAGTGTCAGGGTCCGGGTCAGGGTCAGGGTCAGGGTCAGGGTCCAGGTCTGGGTCCAGGTCGGGGTCAGGGTCAGGGTCAGGGTCAGGGTCAGGGTCAGGGTCCAGGTCAGGGTCAGGGTCAGGGTCAGGTTCTGAGTCAGGGTCAGGGTCCGGGTCCGGGTAAGGGTCACGGTCAGGGTCAGGGTCCGGGTCCGGGTCTGGGTCAGTGTCAGGGTCAGGGTCCGAGTCTGCGTCAGGGTCAGGGTCCGGGTCCGGGTCAGTGTCCGGGTCAGGGTCAGGGTCAGGGTCAGGGTCCGGGTCAGGGTCAGGTTCCGGGTCCTTTTCCGTGTCCCTGTCCGTGTCCGTGTGTGTGTCAGGGACCCGTGTCAGGGTCAGGGTCCGTGTCAGGGTAAGGGTCTGAGTCAGGGTCCGGGTCAGGCTCAGGGTCCAGGTCAGGGTCCGGTTCTGTGTTAGGGTTAGGGTCCGGGTCAGGGTCAGAGTCTGTGTCAGGGTCAGGGTAAGGGTCACGGTCAGTGCCAGGGTAAGGGTCCTGTCCAGGGTCTGGATCAGGGTGAGGGTGAGGGTGAGGGTCAGGGTCAGGGTCCGGGTCAGGGTCAGTGTCAGCGTCAGGGTCAGTGTCTGGGACCGGGTAAGGGTCAGGGTCTGGGTGTGGGTCAGGGTCCAGGTCCGTGTCAGGGTCAGTGTCAGGGTCCGTGTCAGGGTCAGGGTCAGGGTCCAGGTCTGGGTCCAGGTCGGGGTCAGGGTCAGGGTCAGGGTCCGTGTCAGGGTCAGGGTCAGGGTCAGGGTCTGGGTCCGGTTACAGTTCCGGTTCCGGTCCGGGTCAGGCTCAGGGTCAGGATCCAGGTCAGGGTCAGGGTCAGGGTGTGTGTCAGGGTCTGGGTCTGGGTCAGGGTCAGGGTCAGGGTCCGGGTCATGGTCAGGGTCCGGGTCCTTTTCCGTGTCCCTGTCCGTGTCCGTGTCTGTGTCAGGGACCGGGGTCAGGGTAAGGGTAAGGGTAAGGGTAAGGGTCCGGGTCTGGGTCATGGTCATGGTCATGGTCAGGGTCAGGGTCCGGGTCAGGGTCAAGGTCAGGGTCAGGGTCAGGGTCAGGGTCAGTGTCTGGGTCCGGGTAAGGGTCTGGGTCTGGGTGTGGGTCAGGGTCCGGGTCAGCGTCAGGGTCCGGGTCCGTGTCAGGGTCAGTGTCAGGGTCCGGGTCAGGGTCAGGGTCAGGGTCAGGGTCCAGGTCTGGGTCCAGGTCGGGGTCAGGGTCAGGGTCAGGGTCAGGGTCAGGGTCAGGGTCCAGGTCAGGGTCAGGGTCAGGGTCAGGTTCTGAGTCAGGGTCAGGGTCCGGGTCCGGGTAAGGGTCACGGTCAGGGTCAGGGTCCGGGTCCGGGTCTGGGTCAGTGTCAGGGTCAGGGTCCGAGTCTGCGTCAGGGTCAGGGTCCGGGTCCGGGTCAGTGTCCGGGTCAGGGTCAGGGTCAGGGTCAGGGTCCGGGTCAGGGTCAGGTTCCGGGTCCTTTTCCGTGTCCCTGTCCGTGTCCGTGTGTGTGTCAGGGACCCGTGTCAGGGTCAGGGTCCGTGTCAGGGTAAGGGTCTGAGTCAGGGTCCGGGTCAGGCTCAGGGTCCAGGTCAGGGTCCGGTTCTGTGTTAGGGTTAGGGTCCGGGTCAGGGTCAGAGTCTGTGTCAGGGTCAGGGTAAGGGTCACGGTCAGTGCCAGGGTAAGGGTCCTGTCCAGGGTCTGGATCAGGGTGAGGGTGAGGGTGAGGGTCAGGGTCAGGGTCCGGGTCAGGGTCAGTGTCAGCGTCAGGGTCAGTGTCTGGGACCGGGTAAGGGTCAGGGTCTGGGTGTGGGTCAGGGTCCAGGTCCGTGTCAGGGTCAGTGTCAGGGTCCGTGTCAGGGTCAGGGTCAGGGTCCAGGTCTGGGTCCAGGTCGGGGTCAGGGTCAGGGTCAGGGTCCGTGTCAGGGTCAGGGTCAGGGTCAGGGTCTGGGTCCGGTTACAGTTCCGGTTCCGGTCCGGGTCAGGCTCAGGGTCAGGATCCAGGTCAGGGTCAGGGTCAGGGTGTGTGTCAGGGTCTGGGTCTGGGTCAGGGTCAGGGTCAGGGTCCGGTTCAGGTCAGGGTCCGGGTCCTTTTCCGTGTCCCTGTCCGTGTCCGTGTCTGTGTCAGGGACCGGGGTCAGGGTAAGGGTCAGGGTAAGGGTAAGGGTCCGGGTATGGGTCATGGTCATGGTCATGGTCAGGGTCAGGGTCCGGGTCAGGGTCAGGGTCAGGGTCAGGGTCAGGGTCAGGGTCAGGGTCTGGGTCCGGGTAAGGGTCTGGGTCTGGGTGTGGGTCAGGGTCCGGGTCAGCGTCAGGGTCCGGGTCTGTGTCAGGGTCAGTGTCAGGGTCCGGGTCAGGGTCAGGGTCAGGGTCAGGGTCAGGGTCAGGGTCCAGGTCAGGGTCAGGGTCAGGTTCCGGGTCAGGGTCAGGGTCCTGGTCTGGGTAAGGGTCACGGTCAGGGTCAGGGTCAGGGTCCGGGTCCGGGTCTGGGTCAGTGTCAGGTTCAGGGTCCGGGTCTGCGTCAGGGTCAGGGTCCGGGTCAGTGTCCGGGTCAGGGTCAGGGTCAGGGTCCGGGTCAGGGTCAGGTTCCGGGTCCTTTTCCGTGTCCCTGTCCGTGTCTGTGTGTGTGTCAGGGACCCGTGTCAGGGTCAGGGTCCGTGTCAGGGTAAGGGTCCGAGTCAGGGTCCGGGTCAGGCTCAGGGTCCAGGTCAGGGTCCGGTTCTGTGTTAGGGTTAGGGTCCGGGTCATGGTCAGAGTCTGTGTCAGGTTCAGGGTAAGGGTCACGGTCAGTGCCAGGGTAAGGGTCCTGTCCAGGGTCTGGATCAGGGTGAGGGTGAGGGTGAGGGTCAGGGTCAGGGTCCGGGTCAGGGTCAGTGTCAGCGTCAGGGTCAGGGTCTGGGTCCGGGTAAGGGTCAGGGTCTGGGTGTGGGTCAGGGTCCGGGTCCGTGTCAGGGTCAGTGTCAGGGTCCGTGTCAAGGTCAGGGTCAGGGTCCAGGTCTGGGTCCAGGTCGGGGTCAGGGTCAGGGTCAGGGTCCGTGTCAGGGTCAGGGTCAGGGTCTGGGTCCGGTTACAGTTCCGGTTCCGGTCCGGGTCAGGCTCAGGGTCAGGATCCAGGTCAGGGTCAGGGTCAGGGTGTGTGTCAGGGTCTGGGTCTGGGTCAGGGTCAGGGTCAGGGTCCGGGTCAGGGTCAGGGTCCGGGTCCTTTTCCGTGTCCCTGTCCGTGTCCGTGTCTGTGTCAGGGACCGGGGTCAGGGTAAGGGTAAGGGTAAGGGTAAGGGTCCGGGTCTGGGTCATGGTCATGGTCATGGTCAGGGTCAGGGTCCGGGTCAGGGTCAGGGTCAGGGTCAGGGTCAGGGTCAGGGTCAGGGTCAGGGTCTGGGTCCGGGTAAGTGTCTGGGTCTGGGTGTGGGTCAGGGTCCGGGTCAGCGTCAGGGTCCGGGTCCATGTCAGGGTCAGTGTCAGGGTCCGGGTCAGGGTCAGGGTCAGGGTCAGGGTCCAGGTCTGGGTCCAGGTCGGGGTCAGGGTCAGGGTCAGGGTCAGTGTCAGGGTCAGGGTCCGGGTCCGGGTCAGGGTCAGGGTCAGGTTCCGGGTCAGGGTCAGGGTCCGGGTCCGGGTAAGGGTCACGGTCAGGGTCAGGGTCCGGGTCCGGGTCTGGGTCAGTGTCAGGGTCAGGGTCCGGGTCTGCGTCAGGGTCAGGGTCCGGGTCAGTGTCCGGGTCAGGGTCAGGGTAAGGGTCAGGGTCCGGGTCAGGGTCAGGTTCCGGGTCCTTTTCCGTGTCCCTGTCCGTGTCCGTGTGTGTGTCAGGGACCCGTGTCATGGTCAGGGTCCGTGTCAGGGTAAGGGTCTGAGTCAGGGTCCGGGTCAGGCTCAGGGTCCAGGTCAGGGTCCGGTTCTGTGTTAGGGTTAGGGTCCGGGTCAGGGTCAGAGTCTGTGTCAGGGTCAGGGTAAGGGTCACGGTCAGTGCCAGGGTAAGGGTCCTGTCCAGGGTCTGGATCAGGGTGAGGGTGAAGGTGAGGGTCAGGGTCAGGGTCCGGGTAAGGGTCAGTGTCAGCGTCAGGGTCAGGGTCAGGGTCTGGGTCCGGGTAAGGGTCAGGGTCTGGGTGTGGGTCAGGGTCCGGGTCCGTGTCAGGGTCAGGGTCAGGGTCCGTGTCAGGGTCAGGGTCAGGGTCCAGGTCTGGGTCCAGGTCGGGGTCAGGGTCAGGGTCAGGGTCCGTGTCAGGGTCAGGGTCAGGGTCAGGGTCTGGGTCCGGTTACAGTTCCGGTTCCGGTCCGGGTCAGGCTCAGGGTCAGGATCCAGGTCAGGGTCAGGGTCAGGGTGTGTGTCAGGGTCTGGGTCTGGGTCAGGGTCAGGGTCAGGGTCCGGGTCAGGGTCAGGGTCCGGGTCCTTTTCCGTGTCCCTGTCCGTGTCCGTGTCTGTGTCAGGGACCGGGGTCAGGGTAAGGGTAAGGGTAAGGGTAAGGGTCCGGGTCTGGGTCATGGTCATGGTCATGGTCAGGGTCAGGGTCCGGGTCAGGGTCAAGGTCAGGGTCAGGGTCAGGGTCAGGGTCAGTGTCTGGGTCCGGGTAAGGGTCTGGGTCTGGGTGTGGGTCAGGGTCCGGGTCAGCGTCAGGGTCCGGGTCCGTGTCAGGGTCAGTGTCAGGGTCCGGGTCAGGGTCAGGGTCAGGGTCAGGGTCCAGGTCTGGGTCCAGGTCGGGGTCAGGGTCAGGGTCAGGGTCAGGGTCAGGGTCAGGGTCAGGGTCCAGGTCAGGGTCAGGGTCAGGGTCAGGTTCTGAGTCAGGGTCAGGGTCCGGGTCCGGGTAAGGGTCACGGTCAGGGTCAGGGTCCGGGTCCGGGTCTAGGTCAGTGTCAGGGTCAGGGTCCGAGTCTGCGTCAGGGTCAGGGTCCGGGTCCGGGTCCGGGTCAGTGTCCGGGTCAGGGTCAGGGTCAGGGTCAGGGTCCGGGTCAGGGTCAGGTTCCGGGTCCTTTTCCGTGTCCCTGTCCGTGTCCGTGTGTGTGTCAGGGACCCGTGTCAGGGTCAGGGTCCGTGTCAGGGTAAGGGTCTGAGTCAGGGTCCGGGTCAGGCTCAGGGTCCAGGTCAGGGTCCGGTTCTGTGTTAGGGTTAGGGTCCGGGTCAGGGTCAGAGTCTGTGTCAGGGTCAGGGTAAGGGTCACGGTCAGTGCCAGGGTAAGGGTCCTGTCCAGGGTCTGGATCAGGGTGAGGGTGAGGGTGAGGGTCAGGGTCAGGGTCCGGGTCAGGGTCAGTGTCAGCGTCAGGGTCAGTGTCTGGGACCGGGTAAGGGTCAGGGTCTGGGTGTGGGTCAGGGTCCAGGTCCGTGTCAGGGTCAGTGTCAGGGTCCGTGTCAGGGTCAGGGTCAGGGTCCAGGTCTGGGTCCAGGTCTGGGTCAGGGTCAGGGTCAGGGTCCGTGTCAGGGTCAGGGTCAGGGTCAGGGTCTGGGTCCGGTTACAGTTCCGGTTCCGGTCCGGGTCAGGCTCAGGGTCAGGATCCAGGTCAGGGTCAGGGTCAGGGTGTGTGTCAGGGTCTGGGTCTGGGTCAGGGTCAGGGTCAGGGTCCGGGTCAGGGTCAGGGTCCGGGTCCTTTTCCGTGTCCCTGTCCGTGTCCGTGTCTGTGTCAGGGACCGGGGTCAGGGTAAGGGTAAGGGTAAGGGTAAGGGTCCGGGTCTGGGTCATGGTCATGGTCATGGTCAGGGTCAGGGTCCGGGTCAGGGTCAGGGTCAGGGTCAGGGTCAGGGTCAGGGTCAGGGTCTGGGTCTGGGTAAGTGTCTGGGTCTGGGTGTGGGTCAGGGTCCGGGTCAGCGTCAGGGTCCGGGTCCATGTCAGGGTCAGTGTCAGGGTCCGGGTCAGGGTCCAGGTCGGGGTCAGGGTCAGGGTCAGGGTCAGTGTCAGGGTCAGGGTCCGGGTCAGGGTCAGGGTCAGGTTCCGGGTCAGGGTCAGGGTCCGGGTCCGGGTAAGGGTCACGGTCAGGGTCAGGGTCCGGGTCCGGGTCTGGGTCAGGGTCAGGGTCAGGGTCCGGGTCTGCGTCAGGGTCAGGGTCCGGGTCAGTGTCCGGGTCAGGGTCAGGGTAAGGGTCAGGGTCCGGGTCAGGGTCAGGTTCCGGGTCCTTTTCCGTGTCCCTGTCCGTGTCCGTGTGTGTGTCAGGGACCCGTGTCATGGTCAGGGTCCGTGTCAGGGTAAGGGTCTGAGTCAGGGTCCGGGTCAGGCTCAGGGTCCAGGTCAGGGTCCGGTTCTGTGTTAGGGTTAGGGTCCGGGTCAGGGTCAGAGTCTGTGTCAGGGTCAGGGTAAGGGTCACGGTCAGTGCCAGGGTAAGGGTCCTGTCCAGGGTCTGGATCAGGGTGAGGGTGAGGGTGAGGGTCAGGGTCAGGGTCCGGGTAAGGGTCAGTGTCAGCGTCAGGGTCAGGGTCAGGGTCTGGGTCCGGGTAAGGGTCAGGGTCTGGGTGTGGGTCAGGGTCCGGGTCCGTGTCAGGGTCAGGGTCAGGGTCCGTGTCAGGGTCAGGGTCAGGGTCCAGGTCTGGGTCCAGGTCGGGGTCAGGGTCAGGGTCAGGGTCCGTGTCAGGGTCAGGGTCAGGGTCAGGGTCTGGGTCCGGTTACAGTTCCGGTTCCGGTCCGGGTCAGGCTCAGGGTCAGGATCCAGGTCAGGGTCAGGGTCAGGGTGTGTGTCAGGGTCTGGGTCTGGGTCAGGGTCAGGGTCAGGGTCCGGGTCATGGTCAGGGTCCGGGTCCTTTTCCGTGTCCCTGTCCGTGTCCGTGTCTGTGTCAGGGACCGGGGTCAGGGTAAGGGTAAGGGTAAGGGTAAGGGTCCGGGTCTGGGTCATGGTCATGGTCATGGTCAGGGTCAGGGTCCGGGTCAGGGTCAAGGTCAGGGTCAGGGTCAGGGTCAGGGTCAGTGTCTGGGTCCGGGTAAGGGTCTGGGTCTGGGTGTGGGTCAGGGTCCGGGTCAGCGTCAGGGTCCGGGTCCGTGTCAGGGTCAGTGTCAGGGTCCGGGTCAGGGTCAGGGTCAGGGTCAGGGTCCAGGTCTGGGTCCAGGTCGGGGTCAGGGTCAGGGTCAGGGTCAGGGTCAGGGTCAGGGTCAGGGTCAGGGTCCAGGTCAGGGTCAGGGTCAGGGTCAGGTTCTGAGTCAGGGTCAGGGTCCGGGTCCGGGTAAGGGTCACGGTCAGGGTCAGGGTCCGGGTCCGGGTCTAGGTCAGTGTCAGGGTCAGGGTCCGAGTCTGCGTCAGGGTCAGGGTCCGGGTCCGGGTCAGTGTCCGGGTCAGGGTCAGGGTCAGGGTCAGGGTCCGGGTCAGGGTCAGGTTCCGGGTCCTTTTCCGTGTCCCTGTCCGTGTCCGTGTGTGTGTCAGGGACCCGTGTCAGGGTCAGGGTCCGTGTCAGGGTAAGGGTCTGAGTCAGGGTCCGGGTCAGGCTCAGGGTCCAGGTCAGGGTCCGGTTCTGTGTTAGGGTTAGGGTCCGGGTCAGGGTCAGAGTCTGTGTCAGGGTCAGGGTAAGGGTCACGGTCAGTGCCAGGGTAAGAGTCCTGTCCAGGGTCTGGATCAGGGTGAGGGTGAGGGTGAGGGTCAGGGTCAGGGTCCGGGTCAGGGTCAGGGTCAGCGTCAGGGTCAGTGTCTGGGACCGGGTAAGGGTCAGGGTCTGGGTGTGGGTCAGGGTCCAGGTCCGTGTCAGGGTCAGTGTCAGGGTCCGTGTCAGTGTCAGGGTCAGGGTCCAGGTCTGGGTCCAGGTCTGGGTCAGGGTCAGGGTCAGGGTCCGTGTCAGGGTCAGGGTCAGGGTCAGGGTCTGGGTCCGGTTACAGTTCCGGTTCCGGTCCGGGTCAGGCTCAGGGTCAGGATCCAGGTCAGGGTCAGGGTCAGGGTGTGTGTCAGGGTCTGGGTCTGGGTCAGGGTCAGGGTCAGGGTCCGGGTCAGGGTCAGGGTCCGGGTCCTTTTCCGTGTCCCTGTCCGTGTCCGTGTCTGTGTCAGGGACCGGGGTCAGGGTAAGGGTAAGGGTAAGGGTAAGGGTCCGGGTATGGGTCATGGTCATGGTCATGGTCAGGGTCAGGGTCCGGGTCAGGGTCAGGGTCAGGGTCAGGGTCAGGGTCAGGGTCAGGGTCTGGGTCCGGGTAAGGGTCTGGGTCTGGGTGTGGGTCAGGGTCCGGGTCAGCGTCAGGGTCCGGGTCTGTGTCAGGGTCAGTGTCAGGGTCCGGGTCAGGGTCAGGGTCAGGGTCAGGGTCAGGGTCAGGGTCCAGGTCAGGGTCAGGGTCAGGTTCCGGGTCAGGGTCAGGGTCCTGGTCTGGGTAAGGGTCACGGTCAGGGTCAGGGTCCGGGTCCGGGTCTGGGTCAGTGTCAGGGTCAGGGTCCGGGTCTGCGTCAGGGTCAGGGTCCGGGTCAGTGTCCGGGTCAGGGTCAGGGTCAGGGTCCGGGTCAGGGTCAGGGTCAGGTTCCGGGTCCTTTTCCGTGTCCCTGTCCGTGTCCCTGTGTGTGTCAGGGACCCGTGTCAGGGTCAGGGTCCGTATCAGGGTAAGGGTCTGAGTCAGGGTCCGGGTCAGGCTCAGGGTCCAGGTCAGGGTCCGGTTCTGTGTTAGGGTTAGGTTCCGGGTCAGGGTCAGAGTCTGTGTCAGGGTCAGCGTAAGGGTCACGGTCAGTGCCAGGGTAAGGGTCCTGTCCAGGGTCTGGATCAGGGTGAGGGTGAGGGTGAGGGTCAGGGTCAGTGTCAGGGTCCGGGTCAGGGTCAGTGTCAGCGTCAGGGTCAGGGTCAGGGTCTGGGTCCGGGTAAGGGTCAGGGTCAGGGTCAGGGTCCAGGTCTGGGTCCAGGTCGGGGTCTGGGTCCGGTTACAGTTCCGGTTCCGGTCCGGGTCAGGCTCAGGGTCAGAATCCAGGTCAGGGTCAGGGTCAGGGTGTGTGTCAGGGTCTGGGTCTGGGTCAGGGTCAGGGTCTGGGTCTGGGTGTGGGTCAGGGTCCGGGTGAGCGTCAGGGTCCGGGTCCGGGTCCGTGTCAGGGTCAGTGTCAGGGTCCGGGTCAGGGTCAGGGTCAGGGTCAGGGTCCAGGTCTGGGTCCAGGTCGGGGTCAGGGTCAGGGTCAGGGTCAGGGTCAGGGTCAGGGTCAGGGTCCAGGTCAGGGTCAGGGTCAGGTTCCGGGTCAGGGTCAGGGTCCGGGTCCGGGTAAGGGTCACGGTCAGGGTCAGGGTCCGGGTCCGGGTCCGGGTCAGTGTCAGGGTCAGGGTCAGGGTCAGGGTCAGGGTCCGGGTCAGGGTCAGGTTCCGGGTCCTTTTCCGTGTCCCTGTCCGTGTCCGTGTGTGTGTCAGGGACCCGTGTCAGGGTCAGGGTCCGTGTCAGGGTAAGGGTCTGAGTCAGGGTCCGGGTCAGGCTCAGGGTCCAGGTCAGGGTCCGGTTCTGTGTTAGGGTTAGGGTCCGGGTCAGGGTCAGAGTCTGTGTCAGGGTCAGGGTAAGGGTCACGGTCAGTGCCAGGGTAAGGGTCCTGTCCAGGGTCTGGATCAGGGTGAGGGTGAGGGTCAGGGTCAGTGTCAGGGTCCGGGTCAGGGTCAGTGTCAGCGTCAGGGTCAGGGTCAGGGTCTGGGTCCGGGTAAGTGTCAGGGTCTGGGTGTGGGTCAGGGTCCGGGTCCGTGTCAGGGTCAGTGTCAGGGTCTGTGTCAGGGTCAGGGTCAGGGTCCAGGTCTGGGTCCAGGTCGGGGTCTGGGTCCGGTTACAGTTCCGGTTCCGGTCCGGGTCAGGCTCAGGGTCAGAATCCAGGTCAGGGTCAGGGTCAGGGTGTGTGTCAGGGTCTGGGTCTGGGTCAGGGTCAGGGTCAGGGTCCGGGTCAGGGTCAGGGTCCGGGTCCTTTTCCGTGTCCCTGTCCGTGTCCGTGTCTGTGTCAAGGACCGGGGACTGGTAAGGGTAAGGGTAAGGGTAAGGGTCCGGGTCTGGGTCATGGTCATGGTCATGGTCATGGTCAGGGTCCGGGTCCGGGTCAGGGTCAGGGTCAGGGTCAGGGTCAGGGTCAGGGTCAGGGTCAGGGTCTGGGTCCGGGTAAGGGTCTGGGTCTGGGTGTGGGTCAGGGTCCGGGTCAGCGTCAGGGTCCGGGTCCATGTCAGGGTCAGTGTCAGGGTCCGGGTCAGGGTCAGGTTCAGGGTCAGGGTCCAGGTCTGGGTCCAGGTCGGGGTCAGGGTCAGGGTCAGGGTCAGGGTCAGGGTCAGGGTCAGGGTCCAGGTCAGGGTCAGGGTCAGGTTCCGGGTCAGTGTCAGTGTCAGGGTCTGGGTCCGGGTCCGGGTCAGGGTCAGGGTCCGGGTCCTTTTCCGTGTCCCTGTCCGTGTCCGTGTCTGTGTCAGGGACCCGGGTAAGGGTCAGGGTCAGGGTAAGGGTAAGGGTAAGGGTAAGGGTAAGGGTAAGGGTCCGGGTCTGGGTCAGTGTCAGGGTCAGGGTCAGGGTCCGGGTCTGCGTCAGGGTCAGGGTCCGGGTCAGTGTCTGGGTCAGGGTCAGGGTCAGGGTCCGGGTCAGGGTCAGGTTCCGGGTCCTTTTCCGTGTCCCTGTCCGTGTCCGTGTGTGTGTCAGGGACCCGTGTCAGGGTCAGGGTCCGTGTCAGGGTAAGGGTCCGAGTCAGGGTCCGGGTCAGGCTCAGGGTCCAGGTCAGGGTCCGGTTCTGTGTTAGGGTTAGGGTCCGGGTCAGGGTCAGAGTCTGTGTCAGGGTCAGGGTAAGGGTCACGGTCAGTGCCAGGGTAAGGGTCCTGTCCAGGGTCTGGATCAGGGTCAGTGTCAGCGTCAGGGTCAGGGTCTGGGTCCGGGTAAGGGTCAGGGTCTGGGTGTGGGTCAGGGTCCGGGTCCGTGTCAGGGTCAGTGTCAGGGTCCGTGTCAGGGTCAGGGTCAGGGTCAGGGTCCAGGTCTGGGTCCAGGTCGGGGTCAGGGTCAGGGTCAGGGTCAGGGTCAGGGTCCAGGTCAGGGTAAGGGTCAGGGTCCAGGTCAGGGTCCGGGTCAGGGTCCGGGTCCGGGTAAGGGTCACGGTCAGGGTCGGGGTCGGGGTCGGGGTCCGGGTAAGGGTCAGGGTCCGGGTCAGCGTCAGGGTCCGGGTCCGGGTCAGGGTCCGGGTCAGGGTCAGTGTCAGGGTCTGGGTCCGGTTACAGTTCCGGTTCCGGTCCGGGTCCGGGTCCGGGTCAGGGTCCGGGTCCGGGTCAGGGTCAGGGTCCGGGTCCTTTTCCGTGTCCCTGTCCGTGTCCGTGTCTGTGTCAGGGACACGGGTCAGGGTAAGGGTAAGGGTAAGGGTCCGGGTCTGGGTCATGGTCAGGGTCAGGGTCAGGGTCCGGGTCAGGGTCAGTGTCAACGTCAGGGTCAGGGTTTGGGTCCGGGTAAGGGTCAGGGTCTGGGTGTGGGTCAGGGTCCGGGTCCGTGTCAGGGTCAGTGTCAGGGTCCGTGTCAGGGTCAGGGTCAGGGTCAGGGTCCAGGTCTGGGTCCAGGTCGGGGTCAGGGTCAGGGTCAGGGTCAGGGTCAGGGTCCAGGTCACGGTCAGGGTCAGGGTCCAGGTCAGGGTCCGGGTCAGGGTCCGGGTCCGGGTAAGGGTCACGGTCAGGGTCGGGGTCGGGTTCGGGGTCCGGGTAAGGGTCAGGGTCCGGGTCAGCGTCAGGGTCCGGGTCCGGGTCAGGGTCCGGGTCAGGGTCAGTGTCAGGGTCTGGGTCCGGTTACAGTTCCGGTTCCGGTCCGGGTCCGGGTCCGGGTCAGGGTCAGGGTCCGGGTCCTTTTCCGTGTCCCTGTCCGTGTCCGTGTCTGTGTCAGGGACACGGGTCAGGGTAAGGGTAAGGGTAAGGGTCCGGGTCCGGGTCTGGGTCATGGTCAGGGTCAGGGTCAGGGTCCGGGTCAGGGTCAGGGTCTGGGTCAGGGTCAGGGTCCGGGTCCGGGTAAGTGTCACGGTCAGGGTCAGGGTCAGGGTCAGGGTCAGGGTCCGTCTCAGGGTCAGGGTCTGGGTCAGGGTCAGGGTCCGGGTCAGGATGAGGTTCAGGGTCCGGGTCAGGGTCAGGATCAGGGTAAGGGTCCAGGTCAGGGTGAGGGTGAGGGTGAGGGTCCGGGTCTGGGTCAGGGTCAGGGTCTGGGTCAGGGTCAGTGTCCGGGTCCGAGTCAGGGTCAGGGTCAGGGTCCGGGTCAGGGTCCGGGTCCGGGTCAGGGACCGGCTCAGGCTCAGGGTCCGGGTCAGGGTCCGGGTCAGGGTCCGGTTCCGTGTCAGGGTCAGGGTCCGGTTCAGGGTAAGGGTCAGGGTCAGGGTAAGGGTCCGGGTTAGGGTCAAGGTCAGGGTCAGGGTCAGGGTCAAGGTCAGGTTCCGGGTCAGGGTCAGGGTAAGGGTCAAGGTCAGGGTCAGGGTCAGGGTCCGGGTCAGGGTAAGGCTCCTTTTCCATGTCCGTGTCCGTGTCTGTGTCAGGGACCCGGGTAAGGGTCAGGGTCAGGGTCAGGGTCTGGGTCCGGGTACTTTTCGGTGTCCATGTCCGTGTGCGGGTCAGGGTCAGGGTACAGGTCCGGGTCAAGGTCACGGTCAGGGTCAGGGTCCGGGTCAGGGTCAGGGTCCATGTCAGTGTCAGGTTCACAGGTCAGGGTCAGGGTCCGGGTCAGGGTCAGGGTGAGGGTCAGAGTCCGGGTCAGGGTCCAGATCCGGATCTGGGTCCGGGTCCGTGTCAGGGTCAGTGTCAGGGACCGTGTCAGGGTCAGGGTCAGGGTCCAGGTCAGGGTCCGGTTCCGGGTCAGAGTCAGGGTCCGTGTCAGGGTCAGAGTCCGTGTCAGGGTCAGAGTCCGTGTCAGGGTCCGTGTCATGGTAAGGGTCAGTGTGAGTGTCAGGGTAAGGGTCCGAGTCAGGGTCCGGCTCAGGGTAAGGGTCCGGGTGCGTGACGGTCAGGGTCCGGGTCAGGGTCCGGGTCAGGCTCAGGTTCCAGGTCAGGCTCAGGGTCCAGGTCAGGGCGCGGTTCCGTGTCAGGGTTAGGGTCAGGGTAAGGGTCAGAGTCTGTGTCAGGTTCAGGGTAAGGTTCACGGTCAGTGCCAGGGTAAGGGTCCGGGCCAGGGTCCGGATCAGGGTGAGGGTCAGGGTCCGGGTCAGGGTCAGGGTCCGGGTCAGGGTCAGTTTCAGGGTCAGGGTCAGGGTCAGGGTCTGGGTCCAGGTAAGGGTCAGGGTCCGGGTGTGGGTCAGGCTCCGGGTCAGCGTCAGGGTCCGGGTCCGGGTCCGTGTCAGGGTCAGTGTCAGGGTCCGGGTCAGGGTCAGGGTCCAGGTCTGGGTCCAGGTCAGGGTCAGGGTCAGGTTCCGGGTCAGGGTCCGGGTAAGGGTCACGGTCAGGGTCCGAGTCAGGGTCGGGGTCCGGGTCGGGGTCCGGGTCCGTGTCAGGGTCAGGGTCCGGGAAAAGGTCCGTGTCAGGGTCAGGGTCCGTGTCAGAGTCAGGGTCAGGGTCCGGGTCCTTTTCCGTGTCCCTGTCTGTGTCCGTGTCTGTGTCAGGGACCCGGGTAAGGGTCAGGGTCAGGGTAAGTGTCCAGGTCAGGGTCCGGGTCAGGGTCTGGGTCCGGGTACTTTTTGGTGTCCCTGTCCGTGTCTGGGTCAGGGTCAGGTTCCGTCTCAGTGTCTGGGTCAGGGTCCGGGTCAGGATGAGGGTCAGGGTCCGGGTCAGGGTCCGGGTCAGGGTAAGGGTCCAGGTCAGGGTGAGGGTGAGGGTGAGGGTCCGGGTCTGGGTCTGGGTCAGGGTCAGGGTTAGTGTCAGTGTCCGGGTCAGGGTCAGGGTCAGGGTCAGGGTCAGGGTCAGGGTCCGTGTCAGGGTCCGGGTCCGGGTCAGGGACCGGCTCAGGCTCAGGGTCCGGCTCAGGGTGATGGTCCGGCTCAGGGACAGGGTCCGTGTCAGGGTCAGTGTCCGTGTCAGGGTCCGGATAAGGGTCAGGGTCAGGGTCAAGGTCAGGGTAAGCGTCAGGGTAAGTGTCAGGGTCCGGGTCTGGGTCTGGGTCAGGGTCAGGGTCAGTGTCCGGGTCAGGGTCAGGGTCAGGGTCAGGGTCAGGGTCAGGGTCAGGGTCCGTGTCAGGGTCCGGGTCCGGGTCAGGGACCGGCTCAGGCTCAGGGTCCGGCTCAGGGTCAGGGTCCGGCTCAGGGTCAGGGTCCGTGTCAGGGTCAGGGTCTGGGTCAGGGTCCGGGTAAGGGTCAGGGTCAGGGTCAAGGTCAGGGTAAGGGTCAGGGTAAGGGTCAGGGTCCGGGTCAGGGTCTAGGTCAGGATCAGGGTCCATGTCAGGGTCAGGGTCACGGGTCAGGGTCAGGGTCAGGGTCCGCGTGCGGATGAGGGTCAGGGTCAGGGTCAGGGTCAGGGTCCGTGTCTGGGTCAGGGTCCGGGTCAGGGTAAGGGTCAGGGTCAGGGTCCAGGTCCGGTTCAGGGTCCGTGTCAGGGTCAGTGTCAGGGACCGGGTCAGGGTCAGTGTCAGGGACCGGGTCAGGGTCAGTTTCAGGGACCGTGTCAGGGTCAGGGTCAGGGTCCAGGTCAGGGTCCAGTTCCGGGTCAGAGTCAGGGTCCGTGTCAGGGTCAGAGTCCGTGTCAGGGTAAGGGTCAGGGTCAGTGTCAGGGTAAGGGTCCGAGTCAGTGTCCGGGTCAGGGTAAGGGTCAGGGTCAGGGTCCAGGTCAGGGTCCGGTTCCGGGTCAGAGTCAGGGTCCGTATCAGGGTCAGAGTCCGTGTCAGGGTCAGGGTCCGGGTCAGGGTCCGGATAAGGGTCAGGGTCAGGGTCAAGGTCAGGGTAAGGGTCAGGGTAAGGGTCAGTGTCAGCGTCAGGGTCAGGGTCTGGGTCCGGGTAAGGGTCAGGGTCTGGGTGTGGGTCAGGGTCCGGGTCCGTGTCAGGGTCAGTGTCAGGGTCCGTGTCAGGGTCAGGGTCAGGGTCAGGGTCCAGGTCTGGGTCCAGGTCGGGGTCAGGGTCAGGGTCAGGGTCAGGGTCAGGGTCCGTGTCAGGGTCAGGGTCAGGGTCTGGGTCCGGTTACAGTTCCGGTTCCGGTCCGGGTCAGGCTGAGGGTCAGGATCCAGGTCAGGGTCAGGGTCAGGGTGTGTGTCAGGGTCTGGGTCTGGGTCAGGGTCAGGGTCAGGGTCCGGGTCAGGGTCAGGGTCCGGGTCCTTTTCCGTGTCCCTGTCCGTGTCCGTGTCTGTGTCAGGGACCGGGGTCAGGGTAAGGGTAAGGGTAAGGGTAAGGGTCCGGGTCTGGGTCATGGTCATGGTCATGGTCAGGGTCAGGGTCCGGGTCAGGGTCAGGGTCAGGGTCAGGGTCAGGGTCAGGGTCAGGGTCAGGGTCAGGGTCTGGGTCCGGGTAAGGGTCTGGGTCTGGGTGTGGGTCAGGGTCCGGGTCAGCGTCAGGGTCCGGGTCCGTGTCAGGGTCAGTGTCAGGGTCCGGGTCAGGGTCAGGGTCAGGGTCAGGGTCCAGGTCTGGGTCCAGGTCGGGGTCAGGGTCAGGGTCAGGGTCAGGGTCAGGGTCAGGGTCAGGGTCCGGGTCAGGGTCAGGGTCAGGTTCCGGGTCAGGGTCAGGGTCCGGGTCCGGGTAAGGGTCACGGTCAGGGTCAGGGTCCGGGTCCGGGTCTGGGTCAGGGTCAGGGTCAGGGTCCGGGTCTGCGTCAGGGTCAGGGTCCGGGTCAGTGTCCGGGTCAGGGTCAGGGTCAGGGTAAGGGTCAGGGTCCGGGTCAGGGTCAGGTTCCGGGTCCTTTTCCGTGTCCCTGTCCGTGTCCGTGTGTGTGTCAGGGACCCGTGTCATGGTCAGGGTCCGTGTCAGGGTAAGGGTCTGAGTCAGGGTCCGGGTCAGGCTCAGGGTCCAGGTCAGGGTCCGGTTCTGTGTTAGGGTTAGGGTCCGGGTCAGGGTCAGAGTCTGTGTCAGGGTCAGGGTAAGGGTCACGGTCAGTGCCAGGGTAAGGGTCCTGTCCAGGGTCTGGATCAGGGTGAGGGTGAGGGTGAGGGTCAGGGTCAGGGTCCGGGTAAGGGTCAGTGTCAGCGACAGGGTCAGGGTCAGGGTCTGGGTCCGGGTAAGGGTCAGGGTCTGGGTGTGGGTCAGGGTCCGGGTCCGTGTCAGGGTCAGTGTCAGGGTCCGTGTCAGGGTCAGGGTCAGGGTCCAGGTCTGGGTCCAGGTCGGGGTCAGGGTCAGGGTCAGGGTCCGTGTCAGTGTCAGGGTCAGGGTCAGGGTCTGGGTCCGGTTACAGTTCCGGTTCCGGTCCGGGTCAGGCTCAGGGTCTGGATCCAGGTCAGGGTCAGGGTCAGGGTGTGTGTCAGGGTCTGGGTCTGGGTCAGGGTCAGGGTCAGGGTCCGGGTCAGGGTCAGGGTCCGGATCCTTTTCCGTGTCCCTGTCCGTGTCCGTGTCTGTGTCAGGGACCGGGGTCAGGGTAAGGGTAAGGGTAAGGGTAAGGGTCCGGGTCTGGGTCATGGTCATGGTCATGGTCAGGGTCAGGGTCCGGGTCAGGGTCAAGGTCAGGGTCAGGGTCAGGGTCAGGGTCAGTGTCTGGGTCCGGGTAAGGGTCTGGGTCTGGGTGTGGGTCAGGGTCCGGGTCAGCGTCAGGGTCCGGGTCCGTGTCAGGGTCAGTGTCAGGGTCCGGGTCAGGGTCAGGGTCAGGGTCAGGGTCCAGGTCTGGGTCCAGGTCGGGGTCAGGGTCAGGGTCAGGGTCAGGGTCAGGGTCAGGGTCCAGGTCAGGGTCAGGGTCAGGTTCCGGGTCAGGGTCAGGGTCAGGGTCCGGGTCCGGGTAAGGGTCACGGTCAGGGTCAGGGTCCGGGTCCGGGTCTGGGTCAGTGTCAGGGTCAGGGTCCGGGTCTGCGTCAGGGTCAGGGTCCGGGTCAGTGTCCGGGTCAGGGTCAGGGTCAGGGTCAGGGTCCGGGTCAGGGTCAGGTTCCGGGTCCTTTTCCGTGTCCCTGTCCGTGTCCGTGTGTGTGTCAGAGACCCGTGTCAGGGTCAGGGTCCGTGTCAGGGTAAGGGTCTGAGTCAGGGTCCGGGTCAGGCTCAGGGTCCAGGTCAGGGTCCGGTTCTGTGTTAGGGTTAGGGTCCGGGTCAGGGTCAGAGTCTGTGTCAGGGTAAAGTAAGGGTCACGGTCAGTGCCAGGGTAAGGGTCCTGTCCAGGGTCTGGATCAGGGTGAGGGTGAGGGTGAGGGTCAGGGTCAGGGTCCGGGTCAGGGTCAGTGTCAGCGTCAGGGTCAGTGTCTGGGACCGGGTAAGGGTCAGGGTCTGGGTGTGGGTCAGGGTCCGGGTCCGTGTCAGGGTCAGTGTCAGGGTCCGTGTCAGGGTCAGGGTCAGGGTCCAGGTCTGGGTCCAGGTCGGGGTCAGGGTCAGTGTCAGGGTCCGTGTCAGGGTCATGGTCAGGGTCTGGGTCCGGTTACAGTTCCGGTTCCGGTCCGGGTCAGGCTCAGGGTCAGGATCCAGGTCAGGGTCAGGGTCAGGGTGTGTGTCAGGGTCTGGGTCTGTGTCAGGGTCAGGGTCAGGGTCCGGGTCAGGGTCAGGGTCCGGGTCCTTTTCCGTGTCCCTGTCCGTGTCCGTGTCTGTGTCAGGGACCGGGGTCAGGGTAAGGGTAAGGGTAAGGGTAAGGGTCCGGGTCTGGGTCATGGTCATGGTCATGGTCAGGGTCAGGGTCCGGGTCAGGGTCAGGGTCAGGGTCACGGTCAGGGTCAGGGTCAGGGTCTGGGTCCGGGTAAGGGTCTGGGTCTGGGTGTGGGTCAGGGTCCGGGTCAGCGTCAGGGTCCGGGTCCGTGTCAGGGTCAGTGTCAGGGTCCGGGTCAGGGTCAGGGTCAGGGTCAGGGTCCAGGTCTGGGTCCAGGTCGGGGTCAGGGTCAGGGTCAGGGTCAGGGTCAGGGTCAGGGTCAGGGTCCAGGTCAGGGTCAGGGTCAGGGTCAGGTTCCGGGTCAGGGTCAGGGTCCGGGTCCGGGTAAGGGTCACGGTCAGGGTCAGGGTCAGGGTCCGGGTCCGGGTCTGGGTCAGTGTCAGGGTCAGGGTCCGGGTCTGCGTCAGGGTCAGGGTCCGGGTCAGTGTCCGGGTCAGTGTCAGGGTCAGGGTCAGGGTCCGGGTCAGGGTCAGGTTCCGGGTCCTTTTCCGTGTCCCTGTCCGTGTCCGTGTGTGTGTCAGGGACCCGTGTCAGGGTCAGGGTCCGTATCAGGGTAAGGGTCTGAGTCAGGGTCCGGGTCAGGCTCAGGGTCCAGGTCAGGGTCCGGTTCTGTGTTAGGATTAGGGTCCGGGTCAGGGTCAGAGTCTGTGTCAGGGTCAGGGTAAGGGTAAGGGTCACGGTCAGTGCCAGGGTAAGGATCCTGTCCAGGGTCTGGATCAGGGTGAGGGTGAGGGTCAGGGTCAGTGTCAGGGTCCGGGTCAGGGTCAGTGTCAGCGTCAGGGTCAGGGTCAGGGTCTGGGTCCGGGTAAGGGTCAGGGTCAGGGTCCAGGTCTGGGTCCAGGTCGGGGTCTGGGTCCGGTTACAGTTCCGGTTCCGGTGCGGGTCAGGCTCAGGGTCAGAATCCAGGTCAGGGTCAGGGTCAGGGTGTGTGTCAGGGTCTGGGTCTGGGTCAGGGTCAGGGTCTGGGTCTGGGTGTGGGTCAGGGTCCGGGTCAGCGTCAGGGTCCGGGTCCGTGTCAGGGTCAGTGTCAGGGTCCGGGTCAGGGTCAGGGTCAGGGTCAGGGTCCAGGTCTGGGTCCAGGTCGGGGTCAGGGTCAGGGTCAGGGTCAGGGTCAGGGTCAGGGTCCAGGTCAGGGTCAGGGTCAGGTTCCGGGTCAGGGTCAGGCTCCGGGTCCGGGTAAGGGTCACGGTCAGGGTCAGGGTCCGGGTCCGGGTCTGGGTCAGTGTCAGTGTCAGGGTCCGGGTCAGTGTCCGGGTCAGGGTCAGGGTCAGGGTCAGGGTCCGGGTCAGGGTCAGGTTCCGGGTCCTTTTCCGTGTCCCTGTCCGTGTCCGTGTGTGTGTCAGGGACCCGTGTCAGGGTCAGGGTCCGTGTCAGGGTAAGGGTCTGAGTCAGGGTCCGGGTCAGGGTCAGGGTCCAGGTCAGGGTCCGGTTTTGTGTTAGGGTTAGGGTCTGGGTCAGGGTCAGAGTCTGTGTCAGGGTCAGGGTAAGGGTCACAGTCAGTGCCAGGGTAAGGGTCCTGTCCAGGGTCTGGATCAGGGTGAGGGTCAGGGTCAGGGTCAGTGTCAGGGTCCGTGTCAGGGTCAGGGTCAGGGTCCAGGTCTGGGTCCAGGTCGGGGTCTGGGTCCGGTTACAGTTCCGGTTCCGGTCCGGGTCAGGCTCAGGGTCAGAATCCAGGTCAGGGTCAGGGTCAGGGTGTGTGTCAGGGTCTGGGTCTGGGTCAGGGTCAGGGTCAGGGTCCGGGTCAGGGTCAGGGTCCGGGTCCTTTTCCGTGTCCCTGTCCGTGTCCGTGTCTGTGTCAGGGACCGGGGACTGGTAAGGGTAAGGGTAAGGGTCCGGGTCTGGGTCATGGTCATGGTCATGGTCAGGGTCAGGGTCCGGGTCAGGGTCAGGGTCAGGGTCAGGGTCAGGGTCAGGGTCTGGGTCAGGGTCAGGGTCTGGGTCCGGGTAAGGGTCTGGGTCTGGGTGTGGGTCAGGGTCCGGGTCAGCGTCAGGGTCCGGGTCCGTGTCAGGGTCAGTGTCAGGGTCCGGGTCAGGGTCAGGTTCAGGGTCAGGGTCCAGGTCTGGGTCCAGGTCGGGGTCAGGGTCAGGGTCAGGGTCAGGGTCAGGGTCCAGGTCAGGGTCAGGGTCAGGTTCCGGGTCAGGGTCCGGGTCCGGGTAAGGGTCACGGTCAGGGTCGGGGTCCGGGTAAGGGTCAGGGTCCGGGTCAGGTTCCGGGTCAGTGTCAGTGTCAGGGTCTGGGTCCGGGTCCGGGTCAGGGTCAGGGTCAGGGTCCGGGTCCTTTTCCGTGTCCCTGTCTGTGTCCGTGTCTGTGTCAGGGACCCGGGTAAGGGTCAGGGTCAGGGTAAGGGTAAGGGTAAGGGTAAGGGTAAGGGTCCGGGTCTGGGTCAGTGTCAGGGTCAGGGTCAGGGTCCGGGTCTGCGTCAGGGTCAGGGTCCGGGTCAGTGTCCGGGTCAGGGTCAGGGTCAGGGTCCGGGTCAGGATCAGGTTCCGGGTCCTTTTCCGTGTCCCTGTCCGTGTCCGTGTGTGTGTCAGGGACCCGTGTCAGGGTCAGGGTCCGTGTCAGGGTAAGGGTCCGAGTCAGGGTCCGGGTCAGGCTCAGGGTCCAGGTCAGGGTCCGGTTCTGTGTTAGGGTTAGGGTCCGGGTCAGGGTCAGAGTCTGTGTCAGGGTCAGGGTAAGGGTCACGGTCAGTGCCAGGGTAAGGGTCCTGTCCAGGGTCTGGATCAGGGTGAGGGTGAGGGTGAGGGTCAGGGTCAGGGTCCGGGTCCGGGTCAGGGTCAGTGTCAGCGTCAGGGTCAGGGTCTGGGTCCGGGTAAGGGTCAGGGTCTGGGTGTGGGTCAGGGTCCGGGTCCGTGTCAGGGTCAGTGTCAGGGTCCATGTCAGGGTCAGGGTCAGGGTCAGGGTCCAGGTCTGGGTCCAGGTCGGGGTCAGGGTCAGGGTCAGGGTCAGGGTCAGGGTCAGGGTCCAGGTCAGGGTCAGGGTCAGGGTCCAGGTCAGGGTCCGGGTCAGGGTCCGGGTCCGGGTAAGGGTCACGGTCAGGGTCGGGGTCGGGGTCGGGGTCGGGGTCCGGGTAAGGGTCAGGGTCCGGGTCAGCGTCAGGGTCCGGGTCCGGGTCAGGGTCCGGGTCAGGGTCAGGGTCAGGGTCTGGGTCCGGTTACAGTTCCGGTTCCGGTCCTGGTCCGGGTCCGGGTCAGGGTCCGGGTCCGGGTCAGGGTCAGGGTCCGGGTCCTTTTCCGTGTCCCTGTCCGTGTCCGTGTCTGTGTCAGGGACACGGGTCAGGGTAAGGGTAAGGGTAAGGGTCCGGGTCTGGGTCATTGTCAGGGTCAGGGTCAGGGTCCGGGTCAGGGTCAGTGTCAACGTCAGGGTCAGGGTCTGGGTCCGGGTAAGGGTCAGGGTCTGGGTGTGGGTCAGGGTCCGGGTCTGTGTCAGGGTCAGTGTCAGGGTCCGTGTCAGGGTCAGGGTCCAGGTCTGGGTCCAGGTCGGGGTCAGGGTCAGGGTCAGGGTCAGGGTCAGGGTCCAGGTCAGGGTCAGGGTCAGGGTCCAGGTCAGGGTCCGGGTCAGGGTCCGGGTCCGGGTAAGGGTCACGGTCAGGGTCGGGGTCGGGTTCGGGGTCCGGGTAAGGGTCAGGGTCCGGGTCAGCGTCAGGGTCCGGGTCCGGTTACAGTTCCGGTTCCGGTCCGGGTCCGGGTCCGGGTCAGGGTCCGGGTCCGGGTCAGGGTCAGGGTCAGGGTCAGGGTCCTTTTCTGTGTCCCTGTCCGTGTCCGTGTCTGTGTCAGGGACACGGGTCAGGGTAAGGGTAAGGGTAAGGGTCCGGGTCTGGGTCATGGTCAGGGTCAGGGTCAGGGTCAGGGTCCGGGTCAGGGTCAGGGTCAGGGTCTGGGTCAGTGTCAGTGTCAGTGTCAGGGTCCGGGTCAGGGTCCGCGTCCGGGTAAGTGTCACGGTCAGGGTCAGGGTCAGGGTCAGGGTCAGGGTCCGTCTCAGGGTCAGGGTCTGGGTCAGGGTCAGGGTCCGGGTAAGGATGAGGTTCAGGGTCCGGGTCAGGGTCAGGATCAGGGTAAGGGTCCAGGTCAGGGTGAGGGTCAGGGTCAGGGTCCGTCTCAGGGTCAGGGTCTGGGTCAGGGTCAGGGTCTGGGTCAGGGTCAGTGTCCGGGTCCGAGTCAGGGTCAGGGTCAGGGTCCGGGTCAGGGTCCGGGTCCGGGTCAGGGACCGGCTCAGGCTCAGGGTCCGGGTCAGGGTCCGGGTCAGGGTCCGGTTCCGTGTCAGGGTCAGGGTCCGGGTCAGGGTAAGGGTCAGGGTCAGGGTAAGGGTCCGTGTCAGGGTCAAGGTCAGGGTCAGGGTCAGGGTCAGGGTCAGGTTCCGGGTCAGGGTCAGGGTAAGGGTCAAGGTCAGGGTCAGGGTCAGGGTCCGGCTCAGGGTAAGGCTCCTTTTCCATGTCCGTGTCCGTGTCTGTGTCAGGGACCCGGGTAAGGGTCAGGGTCAGGGTCAGGGTCTGGGTCCGGGTCAGGGTCAGGGTCAGGGTCTGGGTCAGTGTCAGTGTCAGAGTCCGGGTCAGGGTCCGGGTCCGGGTCAGGGTCACGGTCAGGGTCTGGGTCGGGGTCCGGGTCCGGGTCCGGGTAAGGGTCAGGGTCCGGGTCAGCGTCAGGGTCTGGGTCAGGGTCAGGGTCAGGGTCTGGGTCCGGTTACATTTCCGGTTCCGGTCCGGGTCAGGCTCAGGGTCAGGGTCCATGTCAGGGTCAGGGTCAGGGTCAGGGTCTGTGTCAGGGTCCAGGTCTGGGTCAGGGTCAGGGTCAGGGTCCGGGTCAGGGTCAGGGTCCGGGTCCTTTTCCGTGTCCCTGTCCGTGTCCGTGTCTGTGTCAGGGACCCGGGTCAGGGTAAGGGTAAGGGTAAGGGTCCGGGTCTGGGTCATGGTCAGGGTCAGGGTCAGGGTCAGGGTCCGGGTCAGGGTCAGGGTCAGGGTCAGGGTCAGGGTCAGGGTCTGGGTCCGGGTAAGGGTCTGGGTCTGGGTGTGGGTCAGGGTCCGGGTCAGCGTCAGGGTCCGGGTCCGTGTCAGGGTCAGTGTCAGGGTGCGGGTCAGGGTCAGGGTCTGGGTCAGGGTCCAGGTCTGGGTCCAGGTTGGGGTCAGGTTCCGGGTCAGGGTCAGGGTCCGTGTCCGGGTAAGGGTCACGGTCAGGGTCGGGATCCGGGTAAGGGTCAGGGTCCGGGTCAGGTTCTGGGTCAGGGTCAGGGTCAGGGTCTGGGTCCGGGTCAGGATCAGGGTCAGGGTCAGGGTCCGGGTCCTTTTCCGTGTCCCTGTCCGTGTCCGTGTCTGTGTCAGGGACCCGGGTAAGGGTCAGGGTCAGGGTCAGGGTAAGGGTAAGGGTAAGGGTAAGGGTCCGGGTCTGGGTCAGGGTCAGGGTCAGGGTCCGGGTCTGCGTCAGGGTCAGGGTCCGGGTCAGTGTCCGGGTCAGGGTCAGGGTCAGGGTGAGGGTTCGGGTCAGGGTCAGGTTCCGGGTCCTTTTCCGTGTCCCTGTCCGTGTCCGTGTGTGTGTCAGGGACCCGTGTCAGGGTCAGTGTCCGTGTCAGGGTCAAGGTCAGGGTAAGGGTCCGGGTCAGGGTCAGGGTCCGTGTCAGGGTCCGGGTCCGGGTCCGGGTCAGGGTCAGGGTCAGGGTCCTTTTCCGTGTCCCTGTCTGTGTCCGTGTCTGTGTCAAGGACCCGGGTCAGGGTAAGGGTCAGGGTCAGGGTCAGGGTCTGGGTCCGGTTACAGTTCCGGTTCCGGTCCGGGTCAGGGTCAGTCTCAGGGTCCGGGTCAGGGTCAGGGTCTGGGTCAGGGTCTGGGTCCGGGTCAGGTTCCCGGTCAGGGTCAGGGTAAGGGTCAGGGTCCGTGTCAGGGTCCGTGTCCTTTTCCGTGTCCCTGTCCGTGTCCGTGTCTGTGTCAGGGACCCGGGTCAGGGTAAGGGCCAGGGTCCGGGTCAGGGTCAGGGTCAGGATCCAGGTCAGGGTCCGGGTCAGGGTCCGGGTCCGGGTAAGGGTCACGGTCAAGGTCGGGGTCGGGGTCGGGGTCCGGGTAAGGGTCAGGGTCTGGGTCAGCATCAGGGTCCGGGTCAGGGTCAGGGTCAGGGTCAGTGTCAGGGTCTGGGTCCGGTTACAGTTCCGGTTCCGGTCCGGGTCCGGGTCAGGGTCCGGGTCAGGTTCAGGGTCCTTTTCCGTGTCCCTGTCCGTGTCCGTGTCTGTGTCAGGGACACGGGTCATGGTAAGGGTAAGGGTAAGGGTCCAGGTCTGGGTCATGGTCAGGGTCAGGGTCAGGGTCAGGGTCAGGGTCAGTGTCAGGGTCTGGGTCCGGTTACAGTTCCGGTTCCAGTCCGGGTCCGGGTCAGGGTCCGGGTCAGGTTCAGGGTCCTTTTCCGTGTCCCTGTCCGTGTCCGTGTCTGTGTCAGGGACACGGGTCATGGTAAGGGTAAGGGTAAGGGTCCAGGTCTGGGTCATGGTCAGGGTCAGGGTCAGGGTCCGGGTCAGGGTCAGGGTCTGGGTCAGTGTCAGTGTCAGGGTCTTGGTCAGGGTCCGGGTCCGGGTCCGGGTCAGGGTCACGGTCAGGGTCGGGGTCGGGGTCCGGGTAAGGGTCAGGGTCCGGGTCAGAGTCAGGGTCCGGGTCAGGGTCAGGGTCAGGGTCTGGATCCGGTTACATTTCCGGTTCCGGTCCGGGTCAGGCTCAGGGTCAGGGTCTAGGTCAGGGTCAGGGTCAGGGTCTGTGTCAGGGTCCGGGTCTGCGTCAGGGTCAGGGTCAGGGTCCTGGTCAGGGTCCGGTTCTGTGTTAGGGTTATGGTCCGGGTCAGGGTCAGAGTCTGTGTCAGGGTCAGGGTAAGGGTCACGGTCAGTGCCAGGGTAAGGGTCCTGTCCAGGGTCTGGATCAGGGTGAGGGTGAGGGTGAGGGTGAGGGTCAGGGTCCGGGTCAGGGTCAGTGTCAGCGTCAGGGTCAGGGTCTGGGTCCGGGTAAGGTTCAGGGTCTGGGTGTGGGTCAGGGTCCGGGTCCGTGTCAGGGTCAGTGTCAGGGTCCGTGTCAGGGTCAGGGTCAGGGTCCAGGTCTGGGTCCAGGTCGGGGTCAGAGTCAGGGTCAGGGTCAGGGTCAGGGTCCAGGTCAGGGTCAGGGTCAGGATCCAGGTCAGGGTCCGGGTCAGGGTCCGGGTCCGGGTAAGGGTCACGGTCAAGGTCGGGGTCGGGGTCGGGGTCCGGGTAAGGGTCAGGGTCTGGGTCAGCATCAGGGTCCGGGTCAGGGTCCGGGTCAGGGTCAGTGTCAGGGTCTGGGTCCGGTTACAGTTCCGGTTCCGGTCCGGGTCCGGGTCAGGGTCCGGGTCCGGGTCCGGGTCAGGGTCAGGGTCCTTTTCCGTGTCCCTGTCCGTGTCCGTGTCTGTGTCAGGGACACGGGTCATGGTAATGGTAAGGGTAAGGGTCCGGGTCTGGGTCATGGTCAGGGTCAGGGTCAGGGTCCGGGTCAGGGTCAGGGTCTGGGTCAGTGTCAGTGTCAGAGTCCGGGTCAGGGTCCGGGTCCGGGTCAGGGTCACGGTCAGGGTCTGGGTCGGGGTCCGGGTCCGGGTCCGGGTAAGGGTCAGGGTCCGGGTCAGCGTCAGGGTCTGGGTCAGGGTCAGGGTCAGGGTCTGGGTCCGGTTACATTTCCGGTTCCGGTCCGGGTCAGGCTCAGGGTCAGGGTCCATGTCAGGGTCAGGGTCAGGGTCAGGGTCTGTGTCAGGGTCCAGGTCTGGGTCAGGGTCAGGGTCAGGGTCCGGGTCAGGGTCAGGGTCCGGGTCCTTTTCCGTGTCCCTGTCCGTGTCCGTGTCTGTGTCAGGGACCCGGGTCAGGGTAAGGGTAAGGGTAAGGGTCCGGGTCTGGGTCATGGTCAGGGTCAGGGTCAGGGTCAGGGTCCGGGTCAGGGTCAGGGTCAGGGTCAGGGTCAGGGTCAGGGTCTGGGTCCGGGTAAGGGTCTGGGTCTGGGTGTGGGTCAGGGTCCGGGTCAGCGTCAGGGTCCGGGTCCGTGTCAGGGTCAGTGTCAGGGTGCGGGTCAGGGTCAGGGTCTGGGTCAGGGTCCAGGTCTGGGTCCAGGTTGGGGTCAGGTTCCGGGTCAGGGTCAGGGTCCGTGTCCGGGTAAGGGTCACGGTCAGGGTCGGGATCCGGGTAAGGGTCAGGGTCCGGGTCAGGTTCTGGGTCAGGGTCAGGGTCAGGGTCTGGGTCCGGGTCAGGATCAGGGTCAGGGTCAGGGTCCGGGTCCTTTTCCGTGTCCCTGTCCGTGTCCGTGTCTGTGTCAGGGACCCGGGTAAGGGTCAGGGTCAGGGTCAGGGTAAGGGTAAGGGTAAGGGTAAGGGTCCGGGTCTGGGTCAGGGTCAGGGTCAGGGTCCGGGTCTGCGTCAGGGTCAGGGTCCGGGTCAGTGTCCGGGTCAGGGTCAGGGTCAGGGTGAGGGTTCGGGTCAGGGTCAGGTTCCGGGTCCTTTTCCGTGTCCCTGTCCGTGTCCGTGTGTGTGTCAGGGACCCGTGTCAGGGTCAGTGTCCGTGTCAGGGTCAAGGTCAGGGTAAGGGTCCGGGTCAGGGTCAGGGTCCGTGTCAGGGTCCGGGTCCGGGTCCGGGTCAGGGTCAGGGTCAGGGTCCTTTTCCGTGTCCCTGTCTGTGTCCGTGTCTGTGTCAAGGACCCGGGTCAGGGTAAGGGTCAGGGTCAGGGTCAGGGTCTGGGTCCGGTTACAGTTCCAGTTCCGGTCCGGGTCAGGGTCAGTCTCAGGGTCCGGGTCAGGGTCAGGGTCTGGGTCAGGGTCTGGGTCCGGGTCAGGTTCCCGGTCAGGGTCAGGGTAAGGGTCAGGGTCCGTGTCAGGGTCCGTGTCCTTTTCCGTGTCCCTGTCCGTGTCCGTGTCTGTGTCAGGGACCCGGGTCAGGGTAAGGGCCAGGGTCCGGGTCAGGGTCAGGGTCAGGATCCAGGTCAGGGTCCGGGTCAGGGTCCGGGTCCGGGTAAGGGTCACGGTCAAGGTCGGGGTCGGGGTCGGGGTCCGGGTAAGGGTCAGGGTCTGGGTCAGCATCAGGGTCCGGGTCAGGGTCAGGGTCAGGGTCAGTGTCAGGGTCTGGGTCCGGTTACAGTTCCGGTTCCGGTCCGGGTCCGGGTCAGGGTCCGGGTCAGGTTCAGGGTCCTTTTCCGTGTCCCTGTCCGTGTCCGTGTCTGTGTCAGGGACACGGGTCATGGTAAGGGTAAGGGTAAGGGTCCAGGTCTGGGTCATGGTCAGGGTCAGGGTCAGGGTCCGGGTCAGGGTCAGGGTCTGGGTCAGTGTCAGTGTCAGGGTCTTGGTCAGGGTCCGGGTCCGGGTCCGGGTCAGGGTCACGGTCAGGGTCGGGGTCGGGGTCCGGGTAAGGGTCAGGGTCCGGGTCAGAGTCAGGGTCCGGGTCAGGGTCAGGGTCAGGGTCTGGATCCGGTTACATTTCCGGTTCCGGTCCGGGTCAGGCTCAGGGTCAGGGTCTAGGTCAGGGTCAGGGTCAGGGTCTGTGTCAGGGTCCGGGTCTGCGTCAGGGTCAGGGTCAGGGTCCTGGTCAGGGTCAGGGTCCGGGTCCTTTTCCGTGTCCCTGTCCGTGTCCGTGTCTGTGTCAGGGACCCGGGTCAGGGTAAGGGTAAGGGTAAGGGTCCGGGTCTGGGTCATGGTCAGGGTCAGGGTCAGGGTCAGGGTCCGGGTCAAGTTCAGGGTCAGGGTCAAGGTCAGGGTCAGGGTCTGGGTCCGGATAAGGGTCTGGGTCTGGGTGTGGGTCAGGGTCCAGGTCAGCGTCAGGGTCCGGGTCCGTGTCAGGGTCAGTGTCAGGGTGCGGGTCAGGGTCAGGGTCAGGGTCAGGGTCCAGGTCTGGGTCCAGGTCGGGGTCAGGTTCCGGGTCAGGGTCAGGGTCCGTGTCCGGGTAAGGGTCACAGTCAGGGTCGGGGTCCGGGTAAGGGTCAGGGTCTTGGTCAGGTTCCGGGTCAGGGTCAGGGTCAGGGTCTGGGTCCGGGTCAGGATCAGGGTAAGGTTCAGGGTCCGGGTCCTTTTCCATGTCCCTGTCCGTGTCCGTGTCTGTGTCAGGGACCCGGGTAAGGGTCAGGGTCAGGGTCAGGGTCAGGGTAAGGGTAAGGGTAAGGGTTAGGGTAAGGGTCCGGGTCTGGGTCAGGGTCAGGGTCAGGGTCCGGGTCTGCGTCAGGGTAAGGGTCCGGGTCAGGGTCAGGGTCCGGGTCAGGGTCAGGGTCAGGGTCAGGGTCAGGGTCAGGGTCAGGGTCAGGGTCAGGTTCCGGGTCCTTTTCCGTGTCCCTGTCCGTGTCCGTGTGTGTGTCAGGGACCCGTGTCAGGGTCAGGGTCCGTGTCAGGGTAAGGGTCAGGGTCAAGGTCAGGGTAAGGGTCCGGGTCAGGGTCAGGGTCAGGGTCAGGGTCAGGGTCAGGGTCAGGTTCCGGGTCCTTTTCCGTGTCCCTGTCCGTGTCCGTGTGTGTGTCAGGGACCCGTGTCAGGGTCAGGGTCCGTGTCAGGGTAAGGGTCAGGGTCAAGGTCAGGGTAAGGGTCCGGGTCAGGGTCAGGGTCCGTGTCAGGGTCCGGGTCCGGGTCCGGGTCAGGGTCAGGGTCCGGGTCCTTTTCCGTGTCCCTGTCTGTGTCCGTGTCTGTGTCAAGGACCCGGGTCAGGGTAAGGGTCAGGGTCAGGGTCCGGGTCCTTTTCCGTGTCCCTGTCCGTGTCCGTGTCTGTTTCAGGGACCCGGGTCAGGGTAAGGGTCAGGGTCAGGGTCAGGGTCTGGGTCCGGTTACAGTTCCGGTTCCGGTCCGGGTCAGGGTCAGTCTCAGGGTCCGGGTCAGGGTCAGGGTCTGGGTCAGGGTCTGGGTCCGGGTCAGGTTCCCGGTCAGGGTCAGGGTCAGGGTCAGGGTCCGTGTGAGGGTCCGTGTCCTTTTCGGTGTCCCTGTCCGTGTCCGTGTCTGTGTCAGGGACCCGGGTCAGGGTAAGGGTCAGGGTCCGGGTCAGGGTAAGGGTCCGGGTCAGGGTCCGGGTTAGGGTCTGGGTCCGGGTCAGGGTCTGGGTCCGGGTACTTTTCCTTGTCCCTGTCCGGGCCAGGGTCAGGGTCAGGTTCAGGGTCCAGGTCTGTGTCAGGGTCAGGTGGGGTTCAGGGTCTGGGTCCGGGTCAGGGTCAGGGTCCGTGTCAAGGTCAGGGTCCGTGTCAGGGTCACGGGTCAGGGTCAGCGTCAGGGTCCGGGTCAGGGTGAGAGTCAGGGTCCGGGTCAGGGTCAGGGTAAGGGTAAGGGTCCAGGTCAGGGTGAGGGTGACGGTGAGGGTGTGGGTCCAGGTCAGGGTCTGGGTCAGGGTCAGTGTCCGGGTCATGGTCAGGGTCCAGTTCAGGGTCCGGTTCCGTGTCAGGGTCAGGATCCGGGTCACGGTCATGGTCCGTGTCAGGGTAAGGGTCAGGGTCAGGGTCAGGGTCAAGGTCAGGGTAAGGGTCCGGGTCAGGGTAAGGTTCCGTGTCAGGGTCCGGGTCAGGGTCAGGGTCCGGGTCCTTTTCCATGTCCCTGTCCGTGTCCATGTCTGTGACAAGGACCCGGGTCAGGGTAAGGGTCAGGGTCAGGGTCCGGGTCCATTTCTGTGTCCCTGTCCGTGTCCTTGTCTGTGTCAGGGACCCGGGTCAGGGTAAGGGTCAGGGTCAGGGTCAGGGTCTGGTTCCGGTTACCGTTCCGGTTCCGGTCAGGGTCAGGCTCAGGGTCCGGGTCCGGGTCAGGGTCAGGGTCTGTGTCAGGGTCTGGGTCCGGGTCAGGTTCCCGGTTAGGGTCAGGGTCAGGGTCCGTGTCAGGGTCAGGGTCCGGGTCAGGGTCAGGGTCAGGGTCATTTTCCGTGTCCCTGTCCGTGTCCGTGTCTGTGTCAGGGACCCGGGTCAGGGTAAGGGTCAGGGTCCGTGTCAGGGTAAGCGTCCGTGTCAGGGTCCGTGTTAGGGTCTGGGTCCGGGTCAGGGTCTGGGTCCGGGTACTTTTCCTTGTCCCTGTCCGGGCCAGGGTCAGGGTCAGGGTCCAGGTCTGTGTCAGGGTCAGGTGAGTGTCAGGGTCTAGGTCCGGGTCAGGGTCAGGGTCCGTGTCAAGGTCAGGGTCCGTGTCAGGGTCACGGATCAGGGTCAGCGTCAGAGTCTGGGTCAGGGTGAGAGTCAGGGTGCGGGTCCAGCTCAGGGTCTGGGTCAAGGTCAGGGTCCGGTTCATGGTCAGGGACCAGTTCAGGGTCCGGTTCGGTGTCAGGGTCAGGGTCCGTGTCAGGGTAAGGGTCTGTGTCAGGGTCAGGGTCCAGGTCAGGGTCAGGGTCCAGGTCAGGGTCCGGTTCTGTGTCAGGGTTAGGGTCAGGGTCAGGGTCAGAGTCTGTATCAGGGTCAGGGTAAGGGTCCGGGCCAGGGTCCGGATCAGGGTGAGGGTCAGTGTCCGGGTCAGGGTCAGGGTCCGGGTCAGCGTCAGGGTCCAGGTCAGGGTCTGGGTCCGGGTAAGGGTCAGGGTCCGGGTGTGGGTCAGTGTCCGGGTGTGGGTCAGGGTCCGGATCAGCATCAGGGTCGGGGTGTGGGTCACGGTCCGGGTCAGCGTCAGGGTCCAGGTCAGGGTCAGCGACCAGGTCTGGGTCCAGGTCGGGGTCAGGGTCAGGGTCAGGGTCAGGGTCCAGGTCAGGGTCAGGGTCAGGGTCCGGGTCAGGGTCCGGGTCAGGGTCCGGGTCCAGGTAAGTGTCACGGTCAGGGTCGGGGTCGGGGTCCGGGTAAGGGTCAGGGTCAGGGTTCGGGTCAGTGTCCGGGTCAGGGTCAGTGTCAGGGTGTTGATCCGGTTACAGTTCCGGTTCCGGTCAAGGTCAGGCTCAGGGTCAGGGTCAGGGTCAGGGTCCAGGTCAGGGTCAGGGTCCGGGTCAGGGTCCGGGTCAGGGTCAGGGTCCGGGTCCTTTTCCGTGTCCCGCTCCGTGTCCGTGTCTGTGTCAGGGACCCGGGTCAGGGTAAGGGTAAGGGTAAGGGTAAGGGTAAGGGTAAGGGTAAGGGTAAGGGTAAGGGTAAGGGTAAGGGTCCGGGTCTGGGTCAGGGTCAGGGTCCGGGTCCGCGTCAGGGTCCGGGTCTGGGTCCGGGTAAGGGTCAGGGTCTGGGTGTGGGTCAGGGTCCGGGTCAGCGTCAGGGTCCGTGTCCGTGTCAGGGTCAGGGTCAGGGTCCGGGTCAGGGTCAGGGTCAGGGTCAGGGTCGAGGTCTGGGTCCAGGTCGGGGTCAGGGTCAGGGTCAGGGTCAGGGTCAGGGTCAGGGTCCAGGTCAGGTTCATGGTCAGGTTCCGGGTCAGGGTCAGGGTCCGGGTCCGGGTAAGGGTCACGGTCAGGGTCAGGGTCCAGGTCCAGGTCTGTGTCAGGGTCAGGTGGGGGTCAGGGTCTGGGTCCGGGTCAGGGTCAAGGTCCGTGTCAAGGTCAGGGTCCGTGTCAGGGTCACGGGTCAGGGTCAGCGTCAGGGTCCGGGTCAGGGTGAGAGTCAGGGTCCGGGTCAGGGTCAGGGTAAGGGTAAGGGTCCAGGTCAGGGTGAGGGTGACGGTGAGGGTGCGGGTCCAGGTCAGGGTCTGGGTCAGGGTCAGTGTCCGGGTCAGGGTCAGGGTCCAGTTCAGGGTCCGGTTCCGTGTCAGGGTCAGGATCCGGGTCAGGGTCAGGGTCCGTGTCAGGGTAAGGGTCAGGGTCAGGGTCAAGGTCAGGGTAAGGGTCCGGGTCAGGGTCAGGGTCCGGGTCAGTGTCCGGGTCAGGGTCAGATTCCGGGTCCTTTTCCATGTCCCTGTCCGTGTCCATGTCTGTGTCAAGGACCCGGGTCAGGGTAAGGGTCAGGGTCACGTTCCGGGTCCATTTCCGTGTCCCTGTCCGTGTCCGTGTCTGTGTCAGGGACCTGGGTCAGGGTAAGGGTCAGGGTCACGGTCAGGGTCTGGGTCCGGTTACAGTTCCGGTTCCGGTCCGGGTCAGGCTCAGGGTCCGGGTCCGGGTCAGGGTCAGGGTCTGTGTCAGGGTCTAGGTCCGGGTCAGGTTCCCGGTTAGGGTCAGGGTCAGGGTCTGGGTCAGGGTCAGGGTCCGGGTCAGGGTCAGGGTCCGGGTCTGCGTCAGGGTCAGGGTCTGGGTCCGGGTAAGTGTCAGGGTCTGGGTGTGGGTCAGGGTCCGGGTCAGCGTCAAGGTCCGTGTCCGTGTCAGGGTCAGTGTCAGGGTCCGGGTCAGGGTCAGGGTTCGGGTCCTTTTCCGTGTCCCTGTCCGTGTCCGTGTCTGTGTCAGGGACCCGGGTCAGGGTAAGGGTCAGGGTCCATGTCAGGGTAAGCGTCCGTGTCAGGGTCCGTGTTAGGGTTTGGGTCCGGGTCAGGGTCTGGGTCCGGGTACTTTTCCTTGTCCCTGTCCGGGCCAGGGTCAGGGTCAGGGTCCAGGTCCGTGTCAGGGTCAGGTGGGTGTCAGGGTCTAGGTCCGGGTCAGGGTCAGGGTCCGTGTCAAGGTCAGGGTCCGTGTCAGGGTCACGGGTCAGGGTCAGCGTCAGAGTCCGGGTCAGGGTGAGAGTCAGGATGCGGGTCCAGGTCAGGGTCTGGGTCAAGGTCAGGGTCCGGTTCAGGGTCAGGGACCAGTTCAGGGTCCGGTTCGGTGTCAGGGTCAGGGTCCGTGTCAGGGTCAGGGTCTGTGTCAGGGTCAGGGTCCAGGTCAGGGTCAGGGTCCAGGTCAGGGTCCGGTTCTATGTCAGGGTTAGGGTCAGGGTCAGGGTCAGAGTCTGTGTCAGGGTCAGGGTAAGGGTCCGGGCCAGGGTCCGGATCAGGGTGAGGGTCCGTGTCCGGGTCAGGGTCAGGGTCCGTGTCAGCGTCAGGGTCCAGGTCAGGGTCTGGGTCCGGGTAAGGGTCAGGGTCCGGGTGTGGGTCAGGGTCCGGGTGTGGGTCAGGGTCCGGGTCAGCATCAGGGTCGGGGTGTGGGTCAGGGTCCGGGTCAGCGTCAGGGTCCGGGTCAGGGTCAGTGTCCAGGTCTGGGTCCAGGTCGGGGTCAGGGTCAGGGTCAGGGTCCAGGTCAGGGTCAGGGTCAGGGTCCGGGTCAGGGTCCGGGTCAGTGTCCGGGTCCGGGTAAGTGTCACGGTCAGGGTCGGGGTCGGGGTCCCTGTAAGGGTCAGGGTCAGGGTTCTGGTTAGGGTCCGGGTCAGGGTCAGGGTCAGTGTCAGGGTCTTGGTCCGGTTACAGTTCCGGTTCCGGTCCGGGTCAGGCTCAGGCTCAGCGTAAGGGTCCAGGTCAGGGTCAGGGTCCAGGTCAGGGTCCGGGTCAGGGTCAGGGTCCGGGTCCTTTTCCGTGTCCTTGTCCGTGTCCGTGTCTGTGTCAGGGACCCGGGTCAGGGTAAGGGTAAGGGTAAGGGTAAGGGTAAGGGTAAGGGTAAGGGTCCGGGTCTGGGTCAGGGTCAGGGTCAGGGTCCGGGTCCGCGTCAGGGTCCGGGTCTGGGTCCGGGTAAGGGTCAGGGTCTGGGTGTGGGTCAGGGTCCGGGTCAGCGTCAGGGTCCGTGTCCGTGTCAGGGTCAGTGTCAGGGTCCGGGTCAGGGTCAGGGTCAGGGTCCAGGTCTGGGTCCAGTTCGGGGTCAGGGTCAGGGTCAGGGTCAGGGTCCAGGTCAGGGTCATGGTCAGGTTCCGGGTCAGTGTCCGGGTCCGGGTAAGTGTCACGGTCAGGGTCGGGGTCGGGGTCCCTGTAAGGGTCAGGGTCAGGGTTCGGGTTAGGGTCTGGGTCAGGGTCAGGGTCAGTGTCAGGGTCTTGGTCCGGTTACAGTTCCGGTTCCGGTCCGGGTCAGGCTCAGGCTCAGCGTAAGGGTCCAGGTCAGGGTCAGGGTCCAGGTCAGGGTCCGGGTCAGGGTCAGGGTCCGGGTCCTTTTCCGTGTCCTTGTCCGTGTCCGTGTCTGTGTCAGGGACCCGGGTCAGGGTAAGGGTAAGGGTAAGGGTAAGGGTAAGGGTAAGGGTAAGGGTAAGGGTCCGGGTCTGGGTCAGGGTCAGGGTCAGGGTCCGGGTCCGCGTCAGGGTCCGGGTCTGGGTCCGGGTAAGGGTCAGGGTCTGGGTGTGGGTCAGGGTCCGGGTCAGCGTCAGGGTCCGTGTCCGTGTCAGGGTCAGTGTCAGGGTCCGGGTCAGGGTCAGGGTCAGGGTCCAGGTCTGGGTCCAGTTCGGGGTCAGGGTCAGGGTCAGGGTCAGGGTCCAGGTCAGGGTCATGGTCAGGTTCCGGGTCAGGGTCAGGGTCCGGGTCCGGGTAAGGGTCACGGTCAGGGTCGGGGTCCGGGTAAGGGTCAGCGTCAGGGTCCGGGTCAGCGTCAGGGTATGGGTCAGGTTCTGGGTCAGGGTCAGGGTCCGGGTCAGGGTCCGGGTCCGGGTCAGGGTCAGGGTCAGTGTCAGGGTCCGGGTCCTTTTCCGTGTCCGTGTCCGTGTCCGTGTCTTTGTCAGGGACCCGGGTCAGGGTAAGGGTCAGGGTCAGGGTCAGGGTCTGGGTCCGGTTACAGTTCCGGTTCCGGTCCGGGTCAGGCTCAGGGTCCGGGTCAGGGTAAGGGTCTGTGTCAGGGTCAGGGTCCGGGTCAGGTTCTGGGTCAGGGTCAGGGTCCGGGTCCGGGTCAGGGTCCCTGTCCGTGTCCGTGTCTGTGTCAGGGACCCGTGTCAGGGTAAGGGTCAGGGTCCGTGTCAGGGTAAGGGTCCGGGTCAGGGTCCGGGTTAGGGTCTGGTTCCGGGTTAGGGTCCGGGTAAGGGTCAGGGTCAGGGTCCGGGTCAGCGTCAGGGTCCGGGAAAAGGTCCGGGTCAGGGTCAGGGTCAGGGCCAGGGTCAGGGTCAGGGTCTGGGTCCGGTTACAGTTCCGGTTCCGGTCCGGGTCAGGGTCAGGGTCAGGGTCAGGGTCAGGGTCAGGGTCTGGGTCCGGGTCAGGTTCCGGGTCAGGTTCTGGGTCAGGGTCCGGGTCAGTGTCAGGGTCAGGGTCAGGGTCAGGGTCCGGGTCCTTTTCCGTGTCCCTGTCCGCGTCCGTGTCTGTGTCAGGGTAACGGTAAGGGTCCAGGTCTGGATCAGGGTCAGTGTCAGGGTCCGCGTCAGGGTCAGGGTCTGGGTCAGGATCCGGGTCAGGGTCCGGGTCAGGGTCAGGGTCCGGGTCCTTTTCTGTGTCCATGTCCGTGTCCGTGTCTGTGTCAGGGATCCGTGTCAGGGTCAGGGTCCGTGTCAGGGTAAGGGTCAGGGTCAATGTCAGGGTAAGGGTCCGGGTCAGGGTCAGGGTCAGGGTCAGGGTCCGTGTCAGGGTCCGGGTCCGTGTCAGGGTCAGGGTCAGGGTCCGGGTCCTTTTCCGTGTCCCTGTCCGTGTCCGTGTCTGTGTCAAGGACCCGGGTCCGGGTAAGGGTCCTGGTCAGGTTCAGGGTCACGGTCAGGGTCAGGGTCAGGATAAGGGTCAGGGTCAGTGTCAGGGTCAGGGTCAGGGTCAGGGTCCTGGTCAGGGTCAGGTTCCTTGTCAGGGTCAGGGTCAGGGTCCGGGTCAGCGTCAGGGTCCGGATCAGGGTCAGGGTCCGGGTAAGGGTCACGGTCAGGGTCCGGGTCGGGGTCGGGGTCCAGGTCGGGGTAAGGGTCAGGGTAAGGGTCAGGGTCCGGGTCAGCGTCAGGGTCCGGGAAAAGGTCCGGGTCCGTGTCGGGGTCCGGGTCATGGTCTGGGTCATGGTCAGGGTAAGTGTCCGTGTCAGGGTCTGGGTCCGGGTCATGGTCCGGGTCCTTTTCCGTGTCCCTGTCCGTTTCCGTGTCTGTGTCAGGGACCCGGGTCAGGGTAAGGGTCAGTGTCAGGGTCAGGGTCTGGGTCCGGTTACAGTTCCGGTTCTGGTCCGGGTCAGGCTCAGGGTCCGGGTCAGGGTCAGGGTCAGGGTCTGTGTCAGCGTCTGGGTCCGGGTCAGGTTCCCGGTCAGGGTCAGGGTCAGGGTCAGGGTCAGGGTCTGGGTCAGGGTCCGGGTCAGGGTCCGGGTCAGGGTCAGGGTCAGAGTCAGGGTCCGGGTCCTTTTCCGTGTCCCTGTCCGTGTCCGTGTCTGTGTCAGGGACCCGGGTCAGGGTAAGGGTCAGGGTCCGTGTCAGGGTAAGGGTCCGGGTCAGGGTCCGGGTTAGGGTCTGGGTCCGGGTCAGGGTCAGGGTCAGGGTCAGCGTCAGGGTCCGGGTCAGGGTGAGAGTCAGGGTCCGGGTCCGGGTCAGTGTCAGGGTAATGGTAAGGGTCCAGGTCAGGGTGAGGGTGACGGTGAGGGTGCGGGTCCAGGTCAGGGTCTGGGTCAGGGTCAGGGTGCGGGTCAGGGTCAGGGTCCAGTTCAGGGTCCGGTTCCGTGTCAGGGTCAGGGTCCGTCTCAGGGTCAGGGTCTGTGTCAGGGTCAGGGTCCAGGTCAGGGTCAGGGTCCAGGTCAGGGTCCTGTTCTGTGTCAGGGTTAGGGTCCGGGTCAGGGTCAGAGTCTGTGTCAAGGTCAGGGTAAGGGTCCGGGCCAGGGTCCGGATCAGGGTGAGGGTCAGGGTCAGGGTCAGGGTCAGGGTCCGGGTCAGCGTCAGGGTCCAGGTCAGGGTCTGGGTCCGGGTAAGGGTCAGGGTCCGGGTGTGGGTCAGGGTCCGGGTCAACGTCAGGGTCGGGGTGTGGGTCAGGGTCCGTGTCAGGGTCCGGGTCAGGGTAAGTGTCCGGGTAAGGGTCAGGGTCCATGTCCGGGTCTGTGTCCGGGTCAGGGTCAGGGTCCGTGTCAGTGTCAGTGTCAGTGTCAGGGTCCGGGTCAGGGTCAGGGTCAGGGTCCAGGTCTGGGTCCAGGTCAGGGTCCAGGTCGGGGTCAGGGTCAGGATCCGGGTCAGGGTCAGGGTCAGGGTCCGGGTCCGGGTCAGGGTCCGGGTCCGGGTAAGGGTCACGGTCAGGGTCCGGGTCCGGGTCCGGGTCCGGGTAAGGGTCAGGGTCAGGGTCCAGGTCAGCGTCAGGGTCCGGGAAAAGGTCCGGGTCAGGGTCAGGGTCAGGGCCAGGGTCAGGTTCAGGGTCTGGGTCCGGTTACAGTTCCGGTTCCGGTCCGGGTCAGGGTCAGGGTCCGGGTCAGGGTCAGGGTCAGGATCTGGGTCCGGGTCAGGTTCCGGGTCAGGGTCAGGGTCTGGGTCCGGATCCGGGTCAGGGTCCAGGTCAGGGTCAGGGTCCGGGTCCTTTTCCGTGTCCCTGTCCGTGTCCGTGTCTGTGTCAGGGTAAGGGTAAGGGTCCAGGTCTGGGTCAGGGTCAGTGTCAGGATCCGAGTCAGGGTCAGGGTCCGGGTCAGGATCCGGGTCAGGGTCCGGGTCAGGGTCCGGGTCCTTTTCTTTGTCCCTGTCTGTGTCCGTGTCTGTGTCAGGGATCCGTGTCAGGGTCAGGGTCCGTGTCAGGGTAAGGGTCAGGGTCAAGGTCAGGGTAAGGGTAAGGGTCCGGGTCAGGGTCAGGGTCCAGGTCAGGGTCAGGGTCCGGGTCAGGGTCAGGGTCAGGGTCAGGGTCCGGGTCCTTTTCCGTGTCCCTGTCCGTGTCCGTGTCTGTGTCAAGGACCCGGGTCAGGGTAAGGGTCCTTGTCAGGTTCAGGGTCACGGTCAGGGTCAGGGTCCTGGTCAGGGTCAGGTTCCTTGTCAGGGTCCAGGTCAGGGTCCGGGTCAGCGTCAGGGTCCGGATCAGGGTCAGGGTCCGGGTAAGGGTCACGGTCAGGGTCCGGGTCGGGGTCGGGGTCCAGGTCGGGGTCAGGGTCCGGGTAAGGGTCAGGGTCCGGGTCAGCGTCAGGGTCCGGGAAAAGGTCCGGGTCCGGGTCCGGGTCCGGGTCAGGGTCAGGGTCCGTGTCCGTGTCTGGGTCAGGGCCCGGGTCAGGGTTAGGGTCCGGGTCCAGGTCCGGGTCCTGTTCCGGGACCGGATCAGGGTCAGGGTCATGATCAGGGTTCGGGTCCGGGTCAGGGTCAGGGTCAGGGTCCGGGTCAGGGTCCGGGTCCAGTTACAGTTCCGGTTCCGATTCCGGTCCGGGTCAGGGTCAGGGTCAGGGTCCGGGTCCGGGTCAGGGTCAGGGTCAGGGTCCGGGTCCATTTCCGTGTCCCTGTCCGTGTCCGTGTCTGTGTCAGGGACCCGGTTCAGGGTAAGGGTCAGGGTCAGGGTCAGGGTCAGGGTCAGGGTCAGGGTCCTGGTCCGTGTCAGGGTCCGGGTCCTTTTCCGTGTCCCTGTCCGTGTCCGTGTCTGTGTCAAGGACCCGGGTCAGGGTAAGGGTCCGGGTCAGGGTCAGGGTCAGGGTCTGGGTCCAGTTACAGTTCCGGTTCCGGTCCGGGTCAGGCTCAGGGTCCGGGTCAGGGTCAGGGTCTGGGTCAGGGTCTGGGTCCGGGTCAGGTTCCGGGTCATTGTCAGGGTCAGGGTCCGGCACAGGGTCAGGGTCCATGTCAGGGTCCGTGTCAGGGTCCGGGTCCTTTTCCGTGTCCCTGTCCGTGTCCGTGTCTTTGTCAGGGACCCGGTTCAGGGTAAGGGTCAGGGTCAGGGTCAGGGTCAGGGTCAGGGTAAGGGTCCGGATCAGGGTCTGGGTCATGGTCAGGGTCAGGGTCCGTGTCAGTGTCCGGGTCAGGGTCAGGGTCCGGGTCCTTTTCCGTGTCCCTGTCCGTGTCTGTGTCAAGGACCCGGGTCAGGGTAAGGGTCTGGGTCAGGGTCAGGGTCAGGGTCTGGGTCCGGTTACAGTTCCGGTTCCGGTCCGGGTCAGGGTCAGGGTCCGAGCCCGGGTAAGGGTCACGGTCAGGGTCGGGGTCCGGGTAAGGGTCAGCGTCAGGGTCCGGGTCAGCGTCAGTGTATGGGTCAGGTTCTGGGTCAGGGTCAGGGTCCGGGTCAGGGTCAGGGTCCGGGTCCGGGTCAGGGTCAGGGTCAGTGTCAGGGTCCGGGTCCTTTTCCGTGTCCGTGTCCGTGTCCGTGTCTTTGTCAGGGACCCGGGTCAGGGTAAGGGTCAGGGTCAGGGTCAGGGTCTGGGTCCGGTTACAGTTCCGGTTCCGGTCCGGGTCAGGCTCAGGGTCCGGGTAAGGGTAAGGGTCTGTGTCAGGGTCAGGGTCCGGGTCAGGTTCTGGGTCAGGGTCAGGGTGCGGGTCCGGGTCAGGGTCCCTGTCCGTGTCCGTGTCTGTGTCAGGGACCCGGGTCAGGGTAAGGGTCAGGGTCCGTGTCAGGGTAAGGGTCCGGGTCAGGGTCCGGGTTAGGGTCTGGTTCCGGGTCAGGGTCCGGGTAAGGGTCAGGGTCAGGGTCCGGGTCAGCGTCAGGGTCCGGGAAAAGGTCCGGGTCAGGGTCAGGGTCAGGGCCAGGGTCAGGGTCAGGGTCTGGGTCCGGTTACAGTTCCGGTTCCGGTCCGGGTCAGGGTCAGGGTCAGGGTCAGGGTCAGGGTCAGGGTCAGGGTCTGGGTCCGGGTCAGGTTCCGGGTCAGGTTCTGGGTCAGGGTCGGGGTCCGGGTCCGGGTCCGGGTCAGGGTCCGGGTCAGTGTCAGGGTCAGGGTCAGGGTCCGGGTCCTTTTCCGTGTCCCTGTCCGCGTCCGTGTCTGTGTCAGGGTAACGGTAAGGGTCCAGGTCTGGATCAGGGTCAGTGTCAGGGTCCGCGTCAGGGTCAGGGTCTGGGTCAGGATCCGGGTCAGGGTCCGGGTCAGGGTCAGGGTCCGGGTCCTTTTCTGTGTCCATGTCCGTGTCCGTGTCTGTGTCAGGGATCCGTGTCAGGGTCAGGGTCCGTGTCAGGGTAAGGGTCAGGGTCAATGTCAGGGTAAGGGTCCGGGTCAGGGTCAGGGTCAGGGTCAGGGTCCGTGTCAGGGTCCGGGTCCGGGTCAGGGTCAGGGTCCGGGTCCTTTTCCGTGTCCCTGTCCGTGTCCGGGTCTGTGTCAAGGACCCGGGTCCGGGTAAGGGTCCTGGTCAGGTTCAGGGTCACGGTCAGGGTCAGGGTCAGGATAAGGGTCAGGGTCAGGGTCAGGGTCAGGGTCAGGGTCAGGGTCCTGGTCAGGGTCAGGTTCCTTGTCAGGGTCAGGGTCAGGGTCCGGGACAGCGTCAGGGTCCGGATCAGGGTCAGGGTCCGGGTAAGGGTCACGGTCAGGGTCCGGGTCGGGGTCGGGGTCCAGGTCGGGGTAAGGGTCAGGGTAAGGGTCAGGGTCCGGGTCAGCGTCAGGGTCCGGGAAAAGGTCCGGGTCTGTGTCGGGGTCCGGGTCATGGTCTGGGTCATGGTCAGGGTCAGTGTCCGTGTCAGGGTCTGGGTCCGGGTCATGGTCCGGGTCCTTTTCCGTGTCCCTGTCCGTTTCCGTGTCTGTGTCAGGGACCCGGGTCAGGGTAAGGGTCAGTGTCAGGGTCAGGGTCTGGGTCCGGTTACAGTTCCGGTTCTGGTCCGGGTCAGGCTCAGGGTCCGGGTCAGGGTCAGGGTCAGGGTCTGTGTCAGCGTCTGGGTCCGGGTCAGGTTCCCGGTCAGGGTCAGGGTCAGGGTCAGGGTCAGGGTCTGGGTCAGGGTCCGGGTCAGGGTCCGGGTCAGGGTCAGGGTCAGAGTCAGGGTCCGGGTCCTTTTCCGTGTCCCTGTCCGTGTCCGTGTCTGTGTCAGGGACCCGGGTCAGGGTAAGGGTCAGGGTCCGTGTCAGGGTAAGGGTCCGGGTCAGGGTCCGGGTTAGGGTCTGGGTCCGGGTCAGGGTCAGGGTCAGGGTCAGCGTCAGGGTCCGGGTCAGGGTGAGAGTCAGGGTCCGGGTCCGGGTCAGTGTCAGGGTAATGGTAAGGGTCCAGGTCAGGGTGAGGGTGACGGTGAGGGTGCGGGTCCAGGTCAGGGTCTGGGTCAGGGTCAGGGTGCGGGTCAGGGTCAGGGTCCAGTTCAGGGTCCGGTTCCGTGTCAGGGTCAGGGTCCGTCTCAGGGTCAGGGTCTGTGTCAGGGTCAGGGTCCAGGTCAGGGTCAGGGTCCAGGTCAGGGTCCTGTTCTGTGTCAGGGTTAGGGTCCGGGTCAGGGTCAGAGTCTGTGTCAAGGTCAGGGTAAGGGTCCGGGCCAGGGTCCGGATCAGGGTGAGGGTCAGGGTCAGGGTCAGGGTCAGGGTCCGGGTCAGCGTCAGGGTCCAGGTCAGGGTCTGGGTCCGGGTAAGGGTCAGGGTCCGGGTGTGGGTCAGGGTCCGGGTCAACGTCAGGGTCGGAGTGTGGGTCAGGGTCCGTGTCAGGGTCCGGGTCAGGGTAAGTGTCCGGGTAAGGGTCAGGGTCCATGTCCGGGTCTGTGTCCGGGTCAGGGTCAGGGTCCGTGTCAGTGTCAGTGTCAGTGTCAGGGTCCGGGTCAGGGTCAGGGTCAGGGTCCAGGTCTGGGTCCAGGTCAGGGTCCAGGTCGGGGTCAGGGTCAGGATCCGGGTCAGGGTCAGGGTCAGGGTCCGGGTCCGGGTCAGGGTCCGGGTCCGGGTAAGGGTCACGGTCAGGGTCCGGGTCCGGGTCCGGGTCCGGGTAAGGGTCAGGGTCAGGGTCCAGGTCAGCGTCAGGGTCCGGGAAAAGGTCCGGGTCAGGGTCAGGGTCAGGGCCAGGGTCAGGTTCAGGGTCTGGGTCCGGTTACAGTTCCGGTTCCGGTCCGGGTCAGGGTCAGGGTCCGGGTCAGGGTCAGGGTCAGGATCTGGGTCCGGGTCAGGTTCCGGGTCAGGGTCAGGGTCTGGGTCCGGATCCGGGTCAGGGTCCAGGTCAGGGTCAGGGTCCGGGTCCTTTTCCGTGTCCCTGTCCGTGTCCGTGTCTGTGTCAGGGTAAGGGTAAGGGTCCAGGTCTGGGTCAGGGTCAGTGTCAGGATCCGAGTCAGTGTCAGGGTCCGGGTCAGGATCCGGGTCAGGGTCCGGGTCAGGGTCCGGGTCCTTTTCTTTGTCCCTGTCTGTGTCCGTGTCTGTGTCAGGGATCCGTGTCAGGGTCAGGGTCCGTGTCAGGGTAAGGGTCAGGGTCAAGATCAGGGTAAGGGTAAGGGTCCGGGTCAGGGTCAGGGTCAGGGTCCAGGTCAGGGTCAGGGTCCGGGTCAGGGTCAGGGTCAGGGTCAGGGTCCGGGTCCTTTTCCGTGTCCCTGTCCGTGTCCGTGTCTGTGTCAAGGACCCGGGTCAGGGTAAGGGTCCTTGTCAGGTTCAGGGTCACGGTCAGGGTCAGGGTCAGGATAAGGGTCAGGGTCAGGGTCAGGGTCAGGCTCCTGGTCAGGGTCAGGTTCCTTGTCAGGGTCCAGGTCAGGGTCCGGGTCAGCGTCAGGGTCCGGATCAGGGTCAGGGTCCGGGTAAGGGTCACGGTCAGGGTCCGGGTCGGGGTCGGGGTCCAGGTCGGGGTCAGGGTCCGGGTAAGGGTCAGGGTCCGGGTCAGCGTCAGGGTCCGGGAAAAGGTCGGGGTCCGGGTCCGGGTCCGGGTCAGGGTCAGGGTCCGTGTCCGTGTCTGGGTCAGGGCCCGGGTCAGGGTCAGGGTCAGGGTCCGGGTCAGGGTCCGGGTCCAGTTACAGTTCCGGTTCCGATTCCGGTCCGGGTCAGGGTCAGGGTCAGGGTCCGGGTCCGGGTCAGGGTCAGGGTCAGGGTCCGGGTCCATTTCCGTGTCCCTGTCCGTGTCCGTGTCTGTGTCAGGGACCCGGTTTAGGGTAAGGGTCAGGGTCAGGGTCAGGGTAAGAGTCCGGATCAGGGTCTGGGTCATGGTCAGGGTCAGGGTCAGGGTCCGTGTCAGGGTCCGGGTCCGGGTAAGGGTCCGGGTCCTTTTCCGTGTCCCTGTCCGTGTCCGTGTCTGTGTCAGGGACCCGGTTCAGGGTAAGGGTCAGGGTCAGGGTCAGGGTCAGGGTCAGGGTCCTGGTCCGTGTCAGGGTCCGGGTCCTTTTCCGTGTCCCTGTCCGTGTCCGTGTCTGTGTCGAGGACCCGGGTCAGGGTAAGGGTCCGGGTCAGGGTCAGGGTCAGGGTCTGGGTCCAGTTACAGTTCCGGTTCCGGTCCGGGTCAGGCTCAGGGTCCGGGTCAGGGTCAGGGTCTGTGTCAGGGTCTGGGTCCGGGTCAGGTTCCGGGTCAGTGTCAGGGTCAGGGTCCGGCACAGGGTCAGGGTCCATGTCAGGGTCCGTGTCAGGGTCCGGGTCCTTTTCCGTGTCCCTGTCCGTGTCCGTGTCTTTGTCAGGGACCCGGTTCAGGGTAAGGGTCAGGGTCAGGGTCAGGGTCAGGGTCAGGGTAAGGGTAAGGGTCCGGATCAGGGTCTGGGTCATGGTCAGGGTCAGGGTCCGTGTCAGTGTCCGGGTCAGGGTCAGGGTCCGGGTCCTTTTCCGTGTCCCTGTCCGTGTCTGTGTCAAGGACCCGGGTCAGGGTAAGGGTCCGGGTCAGGGTCAGGGTCAGGGTCTGGGTCCGGTTACAGTTCCGGTTCCGGTCCGGGTCAGGCTCAGGGTCCGGGTCAGGGTCAGGGTCTGTGTCAGGGTCTGGGTCCGGGTCAGGGTCTGTGTCAGGGTCTGGGTCCGGGTCAGGTTCCGGGTCAGGGTCAGGGTCAGGGTCTGGGTCCGGGTCAGGGTCTGGGTCCGGGTCAGGGTCCGGGTCAGTGTCAGGGTCCGGGTCCTTTTCCGTGTCCCTGTCCGTGTTTGTGTCTGTGTCAGGGACCCGGGTCAGGGTCAGGGTCCGTGTCAGGGTCAAGGTCAGGGTAAGGGTCCGTGTCAGGGTAAGGGTCCAGGTCAGGGTCAGGGTCAGGGTCAGGGTCAGTGTCAGGGTCCGTGTCAGGGTCAGGGTCCGGGTCCGGGTCACGGTCAGGGTCCGGGTCCTTTTCCGTGTCCCTGTCCGTTTCCGTGTCTGTGTCTAGGACCTGGGTCAGGGTAAGGATCCGGATCAGGGTCTATGTCATGGTCAGGGTCAGGGTCCGTGTGAGGGTCCGGGTCCGGGTCAGGGTCCGGGTCCTTTTCTGTGTCCCTGTCCGTGTCCGTGTCTGTGTCAAGGACCCGGGTCAGGGTAAGGGTCAGGATCTGTGTCAGGGTCCGGGTCTGTGTCAGGGTCAGGGTCATTTTCCGTGTCCCTGTCCGTGTCCGTGTCTGTGTCAAGGACCCGGGTCAGGGTAAGGGTCTGGGTCAGGGTCAGGGTCTGGGTCCGGTTACAGTTCCGGTTCCGGTCCGGGTCAGGCTTAGGGTCCGGGTCAGGGTCAGGGTCTGTGTCAGGGTCTGGGTCCGGGTCACGTTCCGGGTCAGGGTCAGGGTCAGGGTCAGGGTCCGGGTCCGGGTCAGGGTAAGGGTCCGTGTCATGGTCCGTGTCCGGGTCAGGGTCCGGGTCCTTTTCCGTGTCCCTGTCTGTGTCCGTGTCTGTGTCAGGGACCCGGTTCAGGGTAAGGGTCAGGGTCAGGGTCAGGGTAAGGGTCCGGTTCACAGTCTGGGTCATGGTCAGGGTCAGGGTCCGGGTCAGGGTCAGGGTCCGTGTCAGTGTCAGTGTCAGTGTCAGGGTCCGGGTCAGGGTCAGGGTCCAGGTCTGGGTCCAGGTCAGGGTCCAGGTCGGGGTCAGGGTCAGGGTCAGGGTCAGGGTCCGGGTCCGGGTCAGGGTCCGGGTCCGGGTAAGGGTCACGGTCAGGGTCACGGTCAGGGTCCGGGTCCGGGTCCGGGTCCGGGTCCGGGTCAGCGTCAGGGTCCGGGAAAAGCTCCGGGTCAGGGTCAGGGTCAGGGCCAGGGTCAGGGTAAGGGTCAGGGTCAGGGTCCGGGTCCTTTTCCGTGTCGCTGTCCGTGTCCGTGTCTGTGTCAAGGACCCGGGTCAGGGTAAGGGTCCTGGTCAGGTTCAGGGTCACGGTCAGGGTCAGGGTCAGGATAAGGGTCAGGGTCAGGGTCAGGGTCAGGGTCAGGGTCCTGGTCAGGGTCAGGTTCCTTGTCAGGGTCAGGGTCAGGGTCCGGGTCAGCGTCAGGGTCCGGATCAGGGTCAGGGTCCGGGTAAGGGTCACGGTCAGGGTCCGGGTTGGGGTCGGGGTCCAGGTCGGGGTAAGGGTCCGGGTAAGGGTCAGGGTCCGGGTCAGGGTAAGGGTCAGTGTCAGGGTCAGGGTCTGGGTCCGGTTACAGTTCCGGTTCCGGTCCGGGTCAGGCTCAGGGTCCGGGTCAGGGTCAGGGTCAGGGTCTGTGTCAGCGTCTGGGTCCGGGTCAGGTTCCCGGTCAGGGTCAGGGTCAGGGTCAGGCTCAGGGTCCGGGTCAGGGTCCGGGTCAGGGTCCGGGTCAGGGTCAGGGTCAGAGTCAGGGTCCGGGTCCTTTTCCGTGTCCCTGTCCGTGTCCGTGTCTGTGTCAGGGACCCGGGTCAGGGTAAGGGTCAGGGTCCGTGTCAGGGTAAGGGTCCGGGTCAGGGTCCGGGTTAGGGTCTGGGTCCGGGTCAGGGTCTGGGTCCGGGTACTTTTCCTTGTCCCTGTCCGGGCCAGGGTCAGGGTCAGGGTCAGCGTCAGGGTCCGGGTCAGGGTGAGAGTCAGGGTCCGGGTCCGGGTCAGTGTCAGGGTAATGGTAAGGGTCCAGGTCAGGGTGAGGGTGACGGTGAGGGTGCAGGTCCAGGTCAGGGTCTGGGTCAGGGTCAGGGTGCGGGTCAGGGTCCAGTTCAGGGTCCGGTTCCGTGTCAGGGTCAGGGTCCGTCTCAGGGTCAGGGTCTGTGTCAGGGTCAGGGTCCAGGTCAGGGTCAGGGTCCAGGTCAGGGTCCGGTTCTGTGTCAGGGTTAGGGTCCGGGTCAGGGTCAGAGTCTGTGTCATGGTCAGGGTAAGGGTCCGGGCCAGGGTCCGGATCAGGGTGAGGGTCAGGGTCAGGGTCAGGGTCAGGGTCCGGGTCAGCGTCAGCGTCAGGGTCCAGGTCAGGGTCTGGGTCCGGGTAAGGGTCAGGGTCCGGGTGTGGGTCAGGGTCCGGGTCAGCGTCAGGGTCGGGGTGTGGGTCAGGGTCCGTGTCAGGGTCCGGGTCAGGGTAAGTGTCCGGGTAAGGGTCAGGGTCCATGTCCGGGTCTGTGTCCGGGTAAGGGTCAGGGTCCGTGTCAGTGTCAGTGTCAGTGTCAGGGTCCGGGTCAGGGTCAGGGTCAGGGTCCAGGTCTGGGTCCAGGTCAGGGTCCAGGTCGGGGTCAGGGTCAGGATCCGGGTCAGGGTCAGGGTCAGGGTCAGGGTCCGGGTCCGGGTCCGGGTCAGGGTCCGGGTCCGGGTAAGGGTCACGGTCAGGGTCCGGGTCCGGGTCCGGGTCCGGGTCCGGGTAAGGGTCAGGGTCAGGGTCCAGGTCAGCGTCAGGGTCCGGGAAAAGGTCCGGGTCAGGGTCAGGGTCAGGGCCAGGGTCAGGTTCAGGGTCTGGGTCCGGTTACAGTTCCGGTTCTGGTCCGGGTCAGGGTCAGGGTCAGGGTCCGGGTCAGGGTCAGGGTCAGGATCTGGGTCCGGGTCAGGTTCCGGGTCAGGGTCAGGGTCTGGGTCCGGGTCCGGGTCAGGGTCCAGGTCAGGGTCAGGGTCCGGGTCCTTTTCCGTGTCCCTGTCCGTGTCCGTGTCTGTGTCAGGGTAAGGGTAAGGGTCCAGGTCTGGGTCAGGGTCAGTGTCAGGGTCCGAGTCAGGCTCAGGGTCCGGGTCAGGATCCGGGTCAGGGTCCGGGTCAGGGTCCGGGTCCTTTTCTTTGTCCCTGTGTGTGTCCGTGTCTGTGTCAGGGATCCGTGTCAGGGTCAGGGTCCGTGTCAGGGTAAGGGTCAGGGTCAAGGTCAGGGTAAGGATCCGGGTCAGGGTCAGGGTCCGGGTCAGGGTCAGGGTCCGGGTCAGGGTCAGGGTCAGGGTCAGGGTCCGGGTCCTTTTCCGTGTCCCTGTCCGTGTCCGTGTCTGTGTCAAGGACCCGGGTCAGGGTAAGGGTCCTGGTCAGGTTCAGGGTCACGGTCAGGGTCAGGGTCAGGATAAGGGTCAGGGTCAGGGTCAGGGTCAGGGTCCTGGTCAGGGTCAGGTTCCTTGTCAGGGTCCAGGTCAGGGTCCGAGTCAGCGTCAGGGTCCGGATCAGGGTCAGGGTCCGGGTAAGGGTCACGGTCAGGGTCCGGGTCGGGGTCGGGGTCCGTGTAAGGGTAAGGGTCCGGGTCAGGGTCCGGGTTAGGGTCTGGGTCCGGGTCAGGGTCTGGGTCCGGGTACTTTTCCTTGTCCCTGTCCGGGCCAGGGTCAGGGTCAGGGTCAGCGTCAGGGTCCGGGTCAGGGTGAGAGTCAGGGTCCGGGTCCGGGTCAGTGTCAGGGTAATGGTAAGGGTCCAGGTCAGGGTGAGGGTGACGGTGAGGGTGCGGGTCCAGGTCAGGGTCTGGGTCAGGGTCAGGGTGCGGGTCAGGGTCAGGGTCCAGTTCAGGGTCCGGTTCCGTGTCAGGGTCAGGGTCCGTCTCAGGGTCAGGGTCCTTTTCCGTGTCCCTGTCTGTGTCCGTGTCTGTGTCAGAGACCCGGTTCAGGGTAAGGGTCAGGGTCAGGGTCAGGGTAAGGGTCCGGTTCACAGTCTGGGTCATGTTCAGGGTCAGGGTCCGGGTCAGGGTCAGGGTCCGTGTCAGTGTCAGTGTCAGTGTCAGGGTCCGGGTCAGGGTCAGGGTCCAGGTCTGGGTCCAGGTCAGGGTCCAGGTCGGGGTCAGGGTCAGGGTCAGGGTCTGGGTCAGGGTCAGGGTCAGGGTCAGGGTCCGGGTCCGGGTCAGGGTCCGGGTAAGGGTCACGGTCAGGGTCACGGTCAGGGTCCGGGTCCGGGTCCGGGTCCGGGTCCGGGTAAGGGTCAGGGTCAGGGTCCGGGTCAGCGTCAGGGTCCGGGAAAAGGTCCGGGTCAGGGTCAGGGTCAGGGCCAGGGTCAGGGTAAGGGTCAGGGTCAGGGTCCGGGTCCTTTTCCGTGTCCCTGTCCGTGTCCGTGTCTGTGTCAAGGACCCGGGTCAGGGTAAGGGTCCTGGTCAGGTTCAGGGTCACGGTCAGGGTCAGGGTCAGGATAAGGGTCAGGGTCAGGGTCAGGGTCAGGGTCAGGGTCAGGGTCAGGGTCAGGGTCAGGGTCCTGGTCAGGGTCAGGTTCCTTGTCAGGGTCAGGGTCAGGGTCCGGGTCAGCGTCAGGGTCCGGATCAGGGTCAGGGTCCGGGTAAGGGTCACGGTCAGGGTCCGGGTCGGGGTCGGGGTCCAGGTCGGGGTAAGGGTCCGGGTAAGGGTCAGGGTCCGGGTCAGCGTCAGGGTCCGGGAAAAGGTCCGGGTCCGTGTCGGGGTCCGGGTCATGGTCTGGGTCATGGTCTGGGTCCGGGTCATGGTCCGGGTCCTTTTCCGTGTCCCTGTCCGTGTCCGTGTCTGTGTCAGGGACCCGGGTCAGGGTAAGGGTCAGTGTCAGGGTCAGGGTCTGGGTCCGGTTACAGTTCCGGTTCCGGTCCGGGTCAGGCTCAGGGTCCGGGTCAGGGTCAGGGTCAGGGTCTGTGTCAGCGTCTGGGTCCGGGTCAGGTTCCCGGTCAGGGTCAGTGTCAGGGTCAGGTTCAGGGTCCGGGTCAGGGTCCGGGTCAGGGTCCGGGTCAGGGTCAGGGTCAGAGTCAGGGTCCGGGTCCTTTTCCGTGTCCCTGTCCGTGTCCGTGTCTGTGTCAGGGACCCAGGTCAGGGTAAGGGTCAGGGTCCGTGTCAGGGTAAGGGTCCGGGTCAGGGTCCGGGTTAGGGTCTGGGTCCGGGTCAGGGTCTGGGTCCGGGTACTTTTCCTTGTCCCTGTCCGGGCCAGGGTCAGGGTCAGGGTCAGCGTCAGCGTCAGGGTCCGGGTCAGGGTGAGAGTCAGGGTCCGGGTCCGGGTCAGTGTCAGGGTAATGGTAAGGGTCCAGGTCAGGGTGAGGGTGACGGTGAGGGTGCGGGTCCAGGTCAGGGTCTGGGTCAGGGTCAGGGTGCGGGTCAGGGTCAGGGTCCAGTTCAGGGTCCGGTTCCGTGTCAGGGTCAGGGTCCGTCTCAGGGTCAGGGTCTGTGTCAGGGTCAGGGTCCAGGTCAGGGTCAGGGTCCAGGTCAGGGTCCGGTTCTGTGTCAGGGTTAGGGTCCGGGTCAGGGTCAGGGTCTGTGTCAAGGTCAGGGTAAGGGTCCGGGCCAGGGTCCGGATCAGGGTGAGGGTCAGGGTGAGGGTCAGGGTCAGGGTCCGGGTCAGCGTCAGGGTCCAGGTCCGGGTCTGGGTCCGGGTAAGGGTCAGGGTCCGGGTGTGGGTCAGGGTCCGGGTCAGCGTCAGGGTCGGGGTGTGGGTCAGGTTCCGGGTGAGGGTCCGGGTCAGGGTAAGTGTCCGGGTAAGGGTCAGGGTCCATGTCCGGGTCTGTGTCCGGGTCAGGGTCAGGGTCAGGGTCCGTGTCAGTGTCAGTGTCAGTGTCAGGGTCCGGGTCAGGGTCAGGGTCAGGGTCCAGGTCTGGGTCCAGGTCAGGGTCCAGGTCGGGGTCAGGGTCAGGATCCGGGTCAGGGTCAGGGTCAGGGTCCGGGTCCGGGTCCGGGTCAGGGTCCGGGTCCGGGTAAGGGTCACGGTCAGGGTCCGGGTCCGGGTAAGGGTCAGGGTCAGGGTCCAGGTCAGCGTCAGGGTCCGGGAAAAGGTCCGGGTCAGGGTCAGGGTCAGGGCCAGGGTCAGGTTCAGGGTCTGGGTCCGGTTACAGTTCCGGTTCCGGTCCGGGTCAGGGTCAGGGTCCGGGTCAGGGTCAGGGTCAGGATCTGGGTCCGGGTCAGGTTCCGGGTCAGGGTCAGGGTCTGGGTCCGGGTCTGGGTCAGGGTCCAGGTCAGGGTCAGGGTCCGGGTCCTTTTCCGTGTCCCTGTCCGTGTCCGTGTCTGTGTCAGGGTAAGGGTAAGGGTCCAGGTCTTGGTCAGGGTCAGTGTCAGGGTCCGAGTCAGGGTCAGGGTCCGGGTCAGGATCCGGGTCAGGGTCCGGGTCAGGGTCCGGGTCCTTTTCTTTGTCCCTGTCTGTGTCCGTGTCTGTGTCAGGGATCCGTGTCAGGGTCAGGGTCCGTGTCAGGGTAAGGGTCATGGTCAAGGTCAGGGTAAGGGTCCGGGTCAGGGTCAGGGTCCGGGTCAGGGTCAGGGTCCGGGTCAGGGTCAGGGTCAGGGTCAGGGTCAGGGTCCGGGTCCTTTTCCGTGTCCCTGTCCGTGTCCGTGTCTGTGTCAAGAACCCGGGTCAGGGTAAGGGTCCTGGTCAGGTTCAGGGTCACGGTCAGGGTCAGGGTCAGGATAAGGGTCAGGGTCAGGGTCAGGGTCAGGGTCAGGATCAGGGTCAGGGTCCTGGTCAGGGTCAGGTTCCTTGTCAGGGTCAGGGTCAGGGTCCGGGTCAGCGTCAGGGTCCGGATCAGGGTCAGGGTCCGGGTAAGGGTCACGGTCAGGGTCCGGGTCGGGGTCGGGGTCCAGGTCGGGGTAAGGGTCCGGGTAAGGGTCAGGGTCCGGGTCAGCGTCAGGGTCCGGGAAAAGGTCCGTGTCCGTGTCGGGGTCCGGGTCATGGTCTGGGTCATGGTCAGGGTCAGGGTCCGTGTCAGGGTCTGGGTCCGGGTCATGGTCCGGGTCCTTTTCCGTGTCCCTGTCCGTGTCCGTGTCTGTGTCAGGGACCCGGGTCAGGGTAAGGGTCAGTGTCAGGGTCAGGGTCTGGGTCCGGTTACAGTTCCGGTTCCCGTCCGGGTCAGGCTCAGGGTCCGGGTCAGGGTCAGGGTCAGGGTCTGTGTCAGCGTCTGGGTCCGGGTCAGGTTCCCGGTCAGGGTCAGTGTCAGGGTCAGGGTCTGGGTCCGGGTCAGGGTCCGGGTCAGGGTCCGGGTCAGGGTCAGGGTCAGAGTCAGGGTCCGGGTCCTTTTCCGTGTCCCTGTCCGTGTCCGTGTCTGTGTCAGGGACCCAGGTCAGGGTAAGGGTCAGGGTCCGTGTCAGGGTAAGGGTCCGGGTCAGGGTCCGGGTTAGGGTCTGGGTCCGGGTCAGGGTCTGGGTCCGGGTACTTTTCCTTGTCCCTGTCCGGGCCAGGGTCAGGGTCAGGGTCAGCGTCAGGGTCCGGGTCAGGGTGAGAGTCAGGGTCCGGGTCCGGGTCAGTGTCAGGGTAATGGTAAGGGTCCAGGTCAGGGTGAGGGTGACGGTGAGGGTGCGGGTCCAGGTCAGGGTCTGGGTCAGGGTCAGGGTGCGGGTCAGGGTCAGGGTCCAGTTCAGGGTCCGGTTCCGTGTCAGGGTCAGGGTCCGTCTCAGGGTCAGGGTCTGTGTCAGGGTCAGGGTCCAGGTCAGGGTCAGGGTCCAGGTCAGGGTCCGGTTCTGTGTCAGGGTTAGGGTCCGGGTCAGGGTCAGGGTCTGTGTCAAGGTCAGGGTAAGGGTCCGGGCCAGGGTCCGGATCAGGGTGAGGGTCAGGGTGAGGGTCAGGGTCAGGGTCCGGGTCAGCGTCAGCGTCAGGGTCCAGGTCAGGGTCTGGGTCCGGGTAAGGGTCAGGGTCCGGGTGTGGGTCAGGGTCCGGGTAAGCGTCAGGGTCGGGGTGTGGGTCAGGGTCCGGGTCAGGGTCCGGGTCAGGGTAAGTGTCCGGGTAAGGGTTAGGGTCCATGTCCGGGTCTGTGTCCGGGTCAGGGTCAGGGTCCGTGTCAGTGTCAGTGTCAGTGTCAGGGTCCGGGTCAGGGTCAGGGTCAGGGTCCAGGTCTGGGTCCAGGTCAGGGTCCAGGTCGGGGTCAGGGTCAGGATCCGGGTCAGGGTCAGGGTCAGGGTCCGGGTCCGGGTCCGGGTCAGGGTCCGGGTCCGGGTAAGGGTCACGGTCAGGGTCCGGGTCCGGGTCCGGGTCCGGGTAAGGGTCAGGGTCAGGGTCAGGGTCCAGGTCAGCGTCAGCGTCCGGGAAAAGGTCCGGGTCAGGGTCAGGGTCAGGGCCAGGGTCAGGTTCAGGGTCTGGGTCCGGTTACAGTTCCGGTTCCGGTCCGGGTCAGGGTCAGGGTCCGGGTCAGGGTCAGGGTCAGGATCTGGGTCCGGGTCAGGTTCCGGGTCAGGGTCAGGGTCTGGGTCCGGGTCCGGGTCAGGGTCCAGGTCAGGGTCAGGGTCCGGGTCCTTTTCCGTGTCCCTGTCCGTGTCCGTGTCTGTGTCAGGGTAAGGGTAAGGGTCCAGGTCTGGGTCAGGGTCAGTGTCAGGGTCCGAGTCAGGGTCAGGGTCCGGGTCAGGATCCGGGTCAGGGTCCGGGTCAGCTTCCGGGTCCTTTTTTTTTTTTTTTTTTTTTTTTTTTATTGCAAAAGTTTTACAATTACATTTTCACCCCTTTTTCCCCCCCCTCGACCCGCCCCAAACTTCCCAACCTCCCTAACCCACCCTAACCCACCCCTCCCCCCAGACTTCCTCACAATATAATCATGTCAAATAAAAGGAAAAACCCTCCTTTGTATATAAAACTTGAACCCCGCCCTCCCCTTACAAATTTTCATCTTCATTACATTAACCTATTTCTATCTTAATATAGCAGTTTCAAATAAATTTTCATCCTGATTACCTTGAAGATATTTCTATCTTAATATAGCAGTTTCAAATAAATTTTCATCCTGATTACCTTAAAAATATTTCTATCTTAATATAACATTTTCAACTAAATTTTCATCCTGATTACCTTAAAAATATTTCTATCTTAATATAACATTTTCAAATAAATTTTCATCCTCAACCTTAAAATATTTCTATCTTAATATAACATTTTCAAATAAAAGCTATTTGGTACTTCCTAGTTTGATATTTGTTCTGAACATAATCTATCCACTTCTTCCATTCCCATTCATAAGTCTCTTGAGAACAGTCTTTTAAATATGCTGAAATCTTCGCCATCTCCGCAAAACTGGCCATCTTCAAAATCCATTCCTCAATCGAAGGCAGCGCTTCATTTTTCCAGTATTTACCTATCAACAATCTTGCTGCAGTTATCATGTACAATATCATTTTTGTTTCCCCCAATGTAAAACCCTTAACTATACCCAATAAAAACAGTTGTGGAGAAAATTGAATCTTTCTCTTCAAAACATTCTGCATGACCCACCAAATTTTTATCCAAAAAGCCTTAACTTTCTTACAGGTCCACCAAACATGATAATATGTAGCATCTAAGCAATCGCATCTCCAACATTTAGGCTGGGCACTAGGGTACATACACGACAATTTTTTTGGATCTAAATGCCATCTATAAAACATTTTGTAGAAATTTTCCCGCAGATTCTGTGACTGTGTAAATTTAACATTCTGAACCCAAATTTTTTCCCATGTTTCCAACATCACTGGTTCCTCAAAATTTTGTGCCCACTTAACCATACAGTCTTTAACTAGTTCAGTTTCTGAATCCCTTTCTAACAAAACATTATAAAGTCTTTTAATATGCATTGGGCCTTTCTCTTTTATATGTCTAACTAATTCTTCCTCATACATCATAATACCAGTTTTTTGGTCCTCTTTCCATCTCAATTGCAATTGATTATATTGTAACCAAGTTAAATTAATCCCTTCAGCCAACAATGTCTGTAATGTCTTCAGCTGCCATCTGCCCGCATCTGCAAAAAGAACCTCTTTATATAAAAACCCCCCGAGTGACATTATATTTGTATTCCACAAGGTATGACCAAGATCCAGCCATAGCGGTATTTTGTAATTCCAGTTGTTTCGGTGCTTCTTCCAAACTCTCAGCAAAGAATCTCTAAGTATATGGCTTTTAAATACTTTATCCACTTTGCTATCATAAAATAAGTAAGCGTGCCATCCAAATTCCAAATCAAAACTTTCTGCATTCAATATTCCAGTCTTTTTTCCTCCAAACCAATCACTTACTAAAGTCAAAGCTGTTGCATCAAAATATAATTGTAGGTTTGGAAGTTTGAGACCTCCCCTTTCTGGGATGTCTTGCATAATTTTCATTTTTACTCTTGGTTTTTTCTCATTCCAAACAAATTTGTTGATACCAGTTTGCCATGCTTTTAGTTGTTTATCATTTTTGAGCACCGGAATCATTTGAAACAAAAAAAGAAATCTTGGCAAAATGTTCATCTTAACTGCTGCTATTCTTCCAAGTAAAGACAGCTGCAGTTTTTTCCAAATCTCCATATCTTTTTGCACCTCTCGCCACAACGCCTCATAGTTATTTTGAAACAATTTCATATTTGATTCTGCAACCTGAACTCCTAGATATTTTACCTTTGGTACAATCTCAAAACCTGCCCTTCTTTCTAACTCCAGTTTACGATCTTGTGTCATATTTTTAACTACCATCTTAGTTTTTCTCTGATTCAATCTGAAACCTGAAACTTTACCAAAGTCTTGTATAATGTCCTTCATCTGGATTATCGATTCCATTGGCTGTGTTAGGGTAACAACCAGATCATCTGCAAATGCCTTTATTCTGTAATCCTCTTGCCTTATCATTATACCTTTCAATGTGTTAGAATCCCTTATTGTATTTAACAAGACTTCTAGTGTTAAAATGAACAACAATGGGGACAATGGACATCCCTGTCTTGTACCTTTTTCAATTTTAAACTCTGTTGTCAGACTTCCATTGATAATAATCTGTGCCTTTTGCTCTTGATAAATTGCTGAGACCGCCTGTATATATTGGTCCCCAAAGTCCATCTTTTTTAATGTCTTTAGTAGAAAATTCCAATCCACTCTATCAAAGGCCTTCTCTGCATCCAGAAAGACCAGCACTGCAGGGATCTGTTTATTCTTCTCAAGATATTCCAATAAATCTATTACTTGCCTTACATTGTCCTTCATGTGCCTACCCTCAATAAATCCCGCTTGGTCATCATGAATCACCTTTTGAATTACTGGCATCAGTCTGTTGGCTAATACTTTTGCATAAATTTTATAATCCGTATTCAAAAGAGATATTGGTCTGTAATTCTCCGGTTTTTTGGGACCTACTTGCTCTTTTGGTATCAAAGAAATATAAGCTGTAGTCCACGATGGAGGTACTTTTCCCCCTTGTTGTATGTTGCAAAATAAGTCTCTGAGTTGTTCCACCATTTCTGCCTGTAAAGTTTTATAATACACTGCTGTCAGACCATCCGTTCCAGGAGCTTTGGCTGTTTTTAATTGTTTTATTGCTGCTATTATCTCCTCCTCTGTTATGGGATAATCCATTCTTTCCTTTTGTTGTTCAGTGATTTTTGTAACTCTTTTATTATCCAAATATTTTTCTATAAGTCCATTCTGCACCTCCTCTCTGGCATATAGTTTAGTGTAATATTGAAGAAAAGCTTCTTTTATTAAATTCTGTTGAAAAACTTCTTTCCCACCAATATCAACACTATCAATAGTCCGTATGCTTTGTTTCTTCCTTAATGTGTAAGCCAACCACCTGCCTGGTTTGTTAGCATTGCAGAATGTATTATGCTTCGCATATTGTAAGTTTGTTGCAACTTGTTCCGCTATAAGCATTTGGAATTGGTCTTTCAGAAGTTTTATAACACTAAGTATTCTTTCATCTGTTGGGTTTTTAATAAGTAACTGTTCTTTATCCTTTATTTCTGCTTCCAATTCAAGTCTTTTCTTTTGTCGAATCCGCTTATGTTTAGAGTTCATATATATAAGCACCCCTCTCATATAAGCTTTGCTTGCGTCCCACACAATTTCCATTGGGGTGCCTTTATTCAAGTTCATTTCAAAAAAACTCTTTCAGATGCTTTTTAAGTTCTATTATATTTTTCTCATATCTAAACAGGTTTTCATTTAATCTCCAAGAGCGTCTCTCATTCTTACATGTCTCAATTTCTATCCAGACTGGACTGTGATCAGTCAAAGTTCTTGGCAGAATCTTTGTTCTTTTTGTCCTAACAAGTAAGTCATCAGACAACAAAATAAAATCAATCCTGGAGAAGGATCTATGTCTATCAGAAAAGAAAGTATAGTCCAGTTCTTTTGGGTTATGTACTCTCCAAATATCTTTTAATTCCAGGTCTTCTTTCATATCAAAAAAAGTCTGTGGTAATCTAATTCTTGGTTTTGCCAAAGTCTTTTTATCTAATTTAGAGTCAATTACTCCATTCCAGTCTCCCATAATTAAAATAGATCTATAATCCCATTGAAGTATTTTAGTATGCAGCATTTTATAAAAATAGTCCTGTTGTTGATTAGGAGCATAAATTCCTATCAGAAGAATTTGACTATTGGCAGAAAGTAATTCAATTGCTACAAACCTACCATCTTGATCAGCTTCTATAAGTTTGGCTGTTAATTTTTTGTTTACATAAATAACCACACCATTCTTTTTTTGATTAGTTGAGGATATAAAATGTGTTCCTAATTTGGAATTTTTCAGATAGTTTTGATCTTGAACTGTAATATGCGTTTCTTGTAAACAAATTATATCATTATTATGTTGTTTTAAATATGCAAATATTTTCTTCCTTTTTTGTGTTGCATTCAACCCATTCACATTCCAAGATAAACATTTAATCATCCTTATTCTCCTTCTGGAGCGAAGCGCAGAACCTTAGGATGTCATCTGAGATCCTCTGTCCTGCTTTTCCCACAGCTCCAGCCTTGTCTTGACTCTCCTGCTGTAACTTTTCTTTAAGTTCCTTAGCTTTTGCTCGAGTTATACGCTGATCCTTAACTTCAGCCGCCCAAGCCAGCTCCGAGATTGGAGAAGGTTCCAGCAAAGGCTCATCCAAAAAGCCTCCTTCAGCACCCTTCAGCTCTGCTAATTCCTGCTTAGATTGTTGTTCTTTAATCTCCAAAACTGTAGATGTGCGTGGGGATGGAGTTCTTTCTTTAAAGATGTCATTATAAAATTGCTCTGCCTTCTCCACAGTATTCAGACGGTGTTTCTCTCCCTTGTATCTCAAAATTATGCCAGTTGGGGCGTCCCAACGAAATGGGATTTGATTATTCTGCAGTTCTTTAACAAGAAAACCATACTCTTTTCTAGATTTCAACATCTTAGGTGGGAGCTCCTTGTAAACTGTAATCTTGGATCCACTCACTTGCACAGAAGTGAGAAAAGATTTTTGCAAAATGTCATTTCTTATTGCTCTATCTGTAAAATATATGACCACATCTCTAGGCAATTGTCTTTGTCTGGCCACCCACGAGTTGACTCTATAGATTTTATCTATTTTGCAAAAAACCATCTCAGGTTCAACTTTTAAAATCACAGCTAGGGCTTCAGCACAGATCTGTCTCAAATCTTGTCTCTCCTCCTCTCTAATTCCTCGAAGCCTTATAGCAAATTCCATTGCACGAAATTGCATCATAACAATATCATTCTCAACTCTCTGCATCTTGTCATCAACATCAAAAAATTTATGATCATTATTTTTCATCTTAGCATTAACTTCTAATTTAAATTCATCCACTTTTGTCTCAACTTTCATAATAAATCCTGCCAGACCAGACGCCACATCCGTTATTTTTTTGGTCACCATCTTTTGGCTCTGCTGCATTTCCTGCATAATTTCCTGTTGTGACTTTTGAATTTTTTCATCTATTTTATTTATTTTGTCATCCATGTCTTGAAATTTCTCATCCAAAATATTTGAGATGAATGCTTTTAATTCTCCCATATCCAAATCTTTTTTTTGGGCTTGTGATTGCGTATCCTGCTTACGTGGGGGGGATCCCCCCCCGTTTTGCCTTCCTGCTTTTTTGAAGCCATCCTGCCACGTAAGCTAGCTTTCTTAAAAAGGGAGGGTCCGCCTCTTCTGCCACCTCCACAATACCTTCTAAAAAAGTCCCCCAGAATTACTCAAAACAAAGCTATAATGCAGCAAAGACAAGTAAAAGGGAGAGATTTTCCTCTTATTTCTGTTGCAGCCGGAGCAACTCTGTAACAACTTTTTAACTTTGTAGCAAGACAAGATAACTTCACCAATCCACACCCACTAATTCATTTGCTGAGCGCCATATTTTTTCAATCACTTTCACTCATTCCGAGACTTTCACTTCAGTAAAAAAGTTCAGCAAAGGACTAATACTTGCAGTTCAAAATTTCAGGGTTCAAGTGGATTGCGGATGTTTATTTGGGTTATTTCCTCGCTCTTTAAAGGTTTCCTGAGGTCAGCTTGTTCCGCACAAGCAGAAGACGTCCCACGCCGCCCGGAGTTTCAGCAGGTTGTAAGGGAGCCGCGCCTGCTTCGTCCCCAGAAACAGTTCCCTGGGGGGGTTGCAGGGGCTCTACCTGTGCCCTGCTGCCTCTTCTTCTTCAATCCTGAGGATTTCGAAGATTTCGAGCTGCTTCGCAATCAGGAAGGGGCTCTACAAGCGGCGGGGGTGGCGGTGCCAAAGGAAAGCACCGTCGCCGCCGAAGACGAGGAAACCGGAAGTCCAGGGTCCGGGTCCTTTTCTTTGTCCCTGTGTGTGTCCGTGTCTGTGTCAGGGATCCGTGTCAGGGTCAGGGTCCGTGTCAGGGTAAGGGTCATGGTCAAGGTCAGGGTAAGGGTCCGGGTCAGGGTCAGGGTCCGGGTCAGGGTCAGGGTCCGGGTCAGGGTCAGGGTCAGGGTCAGGGTCAGGGTCCGGGTCCTTTTCCGTGTCCCTGTCCGTGTCCGTGTCTGTGTCAAGGACCCGGGTAAGGGTAAGGGTCCTGGTCAGGTTCAGGGTCACGGTCAGGGTCAGGGTCAGGATACGGGTCAGGGTCAGGGTCAGGGTCAGGGTCCTGGTCAGGGCCAGGTTCCTTGTCAGGGTCCAGGTCAGGGTCCGGGTCAGCGTCAGGGTCCGGATCAGGGTCAGGGTCTGGGTAAGGGTCACGGTCAGGGTCCGGGTCGGGGTCGGGGTCCAGGTTGGGGTAAGGGTCCGGGTAAGGGTCAGGGTCCGGGTCAGCGTCAGGGTCCGGGAAAAGGTCCGGGTCCGGGTCGGGGTCCGGGTCAGGGTCAGGGTCCGTGTCCGTGACTGGGTCAGGGTCCGGGTCAGGGTTAGGGTCCGGGTCCGGGTCCGGGTCCAGGTCCGGGTCCTGTTCCGGGTCCGGGTCAGGGTCAGGGTCATGATCAGGGTCAGGGTCCGGGTAAGGGTCACGGTCAGGGTCCGGGTCGGGGTCGGGGTCCAGGTTGGGGTAAGGGTCCGGGTAAGGGTCAGGGTCCGGGTCAGCGTCAGGGTCCGGGAAAAGGTCCGGGTCCGGGTCGGGGTCCGGGTCAGGGTCAGGGTCCGTGTCCGTGACTGGGTCAGGGTCCGGGTCAGGGTTAGGGTCCGGGTCCGGGTCCGGGTCCAGGTCCGGGTCCTGTTCCGGGTCCGGGTCAGGGTCAGGGTCATGATCAGGGTTCGGGTCCGGGTCAGGGTCAGGGTCAGGGTCAGGGTCAGGGTCCGGGTCAGGGTCCGGGTCCAGTTACAGTTCCGGTTCCGATTCCGGTCCGGGTCAGGGTCAGGGTCAGGGTCCGTGTCCGGGTCAGGGTCAGGGTCAGGGTCAGGGTCCGGGTCCATTTCCGTGTCCCTGTCCGTGTCCGTGTCTGTGTCAGGGACCCGGTTCAGGGTAAGGGTCAGGGTCAGGGTCAGGGTAAGGGTCCGGATCAGGGTCTGGGTCATGGTCAGGGTCAGGGTCCGTGTCAGGGTCCGGGTCCTTTTCCGTGTCCCTGTCCGTGTCCGTGTCTGTGTCAAGGACCCGGGTCAGGGTAAGGGTCCGGGTCAGGGTCAGGGTCAGGGTCTGGGTCCGGTTACAGTTCCGGTTCCGGTCCGGGTCAGGCTCAGGGTCCGGGTCAGGGTCAGGGTCTGTGTCAGGGTCTGGGTCCGGGTCAGGTTCCGGGTCAGTGTCAGGGTCAGGGTCCGGCACAGGGTCAGGGTCCGTGTCAGGGTCCGTGTCAGGGTCCGGGTCCTTTTCCGTGTCCCTGTCCGTGTCCGTGTCTTTGTCAGGGACCCGGTTCAGGGTAAGGGTCAGGGTCAGGGTCAGGGTCAGGGTCAGGGTCAGGGTAAGGGTCCGGATCAGGGTCTGGGTCATGGTCAGGGTCAGGGTCCGTGTCAGTGTCCGGGTCAGGGTCAGGGTCCGGGTCCTTTTCCGTGTCCCTGTCCGTGTCTGTGTCAAGGACCCGGGTCAGGGTAAGGGTCCGGGTCAGGGTCAGGGTCAGGGTCTGGGTCCGGTTACAGTTCCGGTTCCGGTCCGGGTCAGGCTCAGGGTCAGGGTCCGGGTCAGGGTCTGTGTCAGGGTCTGGGTCCGGGTCAGGTTCCGGGTCAGGGTCAGGGTCAGGGTCCGGGTCCGGGTCAGGGTCTGGGTCCGGGTCCGGGTCAGGGTCAGGGTCAGGGTCTGGGTCCGGTTACAGTTCCGGTTCCGGTCCGGGTCAGGCTCAGGGTCAGGGTCCGGGTCAGGGTCAGGGTCAGGGTCTGTGTCAGGGTCTGGGTCCGGGTTAGGGTCTGTGTCAGGGTCTGGGTCCGGGTCAGGTTCCGGGTCAGGGTCAGGGTCAGGGTCCGGGTCCGGGTCAGGGTCTGGGTCCGGGTCAGGGTCCGGGTCAGGGTCAGGGTCCGGGTCCTTTTCCGTGTCCCTGTCCGTGTTTGTGTCTGTGTCAGGGACCCGGGTCAGGGTCAGGGTCCGTGTCAGGGTCAAGGTCAGGGTAAGGGTCCGGGTCAGGGTAAGGGTCCAGGTCAGGGTCAGGGTCAGGGTCAGGGTCCGTGTCAGGGTCAGGGTCCGGGTCCGGGTCAGGGTCAGGGTCCGGGTCCTTTTCCGTGTCCCTGTCCGTTTCCGTGTCTGTGTCTAGGACCTGGGTCAGGGTAAGGATCCGGATCAGGGTCTATGTCATGGTCAGGGTCAGGGTCCGTGTCAGGGTCCGGGTCCGGGTCAGGGTCCGGGTCCTTTTCTGTGTCCCTGTCCGTGTCCGTGTCTGTGTCAAGGACCCGGGTCAGGGTAAGGGTCAGGATCCGTGTCAGGGTCCGGGTCTGTGTCAGGGTCCGGGTCCTTTTCCGTGTCCCTGTCCGTGTCCGTGTCTGTGTCAAGGACCCGGGTCAGGGTAAGGGTCTGGGTCAGGGTCAGGGTCTGGGTAGGGTTACAGTTCCGGTTCCGGTCCGGGTCAGGCTCAGGGTCCGGGTCAGGGTCAGGGTCTGTGTCAGGGAATGGGTCCGGGTCAGGTTCCGGGTCAGGGTCAGGGTCAGGGTCCGGGTCCGGGTCAGGGTCAGGGTCCGTGTCAGGGTCCGTGTCCGGGTCAGGGTCCGGGTCCTTTTCCCTGTCCCTGTCTGTGTCCGTGTCTGTGTCAGGGACCCGGTTCAGGGTAAGGGTCAGGGTCAGGGTCAGGATAAGGGTCCGGTTCACAGTCTGGGTCATGGTCAGGGTCAGGGACTGGGTCAGGGTCAGGGTCCGTGTCAGTGTCAGTGTCAGTGTCAGGGTCCGGGTCAGGGTCAGGGTCCAGGTCTGGGTCCAGGTCAGGGTCCAGGTCGGGGTCAGGGTCAGGGTCAGGGTCCGGGTCAGGGTCAGGGTCAGGGTCAGGGTCCGGGTCCGGGTCAGGGTCCGGGTCCGGGTAAGGGTCACGGTCAGGGTCACGGTCCGGGTCCGGGTCCGGGTCCGGGTCCGGGTCCGGGTCCGGGTCCGGGTCCGGGTAAGGGTCAGGGTCAGGGTCCGGGTCAGCGTCACGGTCTGGGAAAAGGTCCGGGTCAGGGTCAGGGTCAGGGCCAGGGTCAGGGTAAGGGTCTGGGTCAGGGTCAGGGTCAGGGTCAGGGTCAGGGTCAGGGTCAGGGTCAGGGTCTGGGTCCGGGTCAGGTTCCGGGTCAGGGTCAGGGTCTGGGTCCGGGTACGGGTCAGGGTCAGGGTCCGGGTCCTTTTCCGTGTCCCTGTCCGTGTCCGTGTCAGTGTCAGTGTAAGGGTAAGGGTCCAGGTCTGGGTCGGGGTCAGTGTCAGGATCCGGGAAAAGGTCCGGGTCTGTGTCGGGGTACGGGTCAGCGTCAGGCTCCGGGAAAAGGTCCGGGTCTGTGTCGGGGTCCGGGTCAGGGTCAGGGTCCGTGTCCGTGTCTGGGTCAGGGTCCGGGTCAGGGTTAGGATCAGGGTAAGGGTCCGGGTCAGGGTCCGGGTCCAGTTACAGTTCCGGTTCCGATTCCGGTCTGGGTCAGGGTCAGGGTCAGGGTCAGTGTCCGGGTCCTTTTCCGTGTCCCTGTCCGTGTCTGTGTCAAGGACCTGGGTCAGGGTAAGGGTCCAGGTCAGGGTCAGGGTAAGGGTCTGGGTCCGGTTACAGTTCCGGTTCCGGTCCGGGTCAGGCTCAGGGTCCGGGTCAGGGTCAGGGTCTGTGTCAGGGTCTGGGTCCGGGTCCGGGTCAGGGTCTGTGTCAGGGTCTGGGTCCGGGTCAGGTTCCGGGTCAGGGTCAGGGTCAGGTTCCGGGTCCGGGTCAGGCTCAGGGTCCGGGTCAGGGTCAGGGTCTGTGTCAGGGAATGGGTCCAGGTCAGGTTCCGGGTCAGGGTCAGGGTCAGGGTCCGGGTCCTTTTCCGTGTCCCTATCCGTGTCCCTGTCTGTGTCAGGGACCCGGGTCCGTGTCAGGGTCCATGTCAGGGTCAAGGTCAGGGTAAGGGTCCGGGTCAGGGTAAGGGTCCAGGTCAGGGTCAGGGTCAGGGTCAGGGTCAGGGTCAGGGTCCGTGTCAGGGTCCGTGTCAGGGTCTGGGTCCGTGTCAGGTTCCGGGTCAAGGTCAGGGTCAGGGTCCGGGTCCGGGTCAGGGTCAGGGTCCATGTCAGGGTCCGGGTCCGGGTCAGGGTCCGGGTCCTCTTCCGTGTCCCTGTCTGTGTCCGTGTCTGTGTCAGGGACCCGGTTCAGGGTAAGGGTCAGGGTCAGGTTCAGGGTCAGGGTCTGGATCCGGTTACAGTTCCGGTTCCGGTCCGGGTCAGGCTCAGGGTCCGGGTCAGGGTCAGGGTATGTGTCAGGGTCTGGGTCCGGGTCCGGGTCAGGGTCAGGGTCAGGGTCAGGGTCTGGGTCCGGGTCAGGGTCCGGGTCAGGGTCAGGGTCCGGGTCCTTTTCCGTGTCCCTCTCCGTGTCCGTGTCTGTGTCAAGGACCCGGGTCAGGGTAAGGATCCGGATCAGGGTCTGGGTCATGGTCAGGGTCAGGGTCCGTGTCAGGGTCCGGGTCCGTGTCAGGGTCCGGGTCCTTTTTCGTATCCCTGTCCGTGTCCGTGTCTGTGTCAAGGACCCGGATCAGGGCAAGGGTCAGGGTCCGTGTCAGGGTAAGGGTCCGTGTCAGGGTCCTGGTTAGGGTCTGGGTCCGTGTCAGGGTCTGGGTCCGGGTACTTTTCCTTGTCCCTGTCCAGGCCAGGGTTAGGGTCAGGGTCAGGGTCAGGGTCCAGGTCCGTGTCAGGGTCAGGTGAGGGTCAGGGTCCGGGTCAGGGTCAGGGTCCGTGTCAAGGTCAGGGTCCGTGTCAGGGTCACGGGTCACCGTCAGCGTCAGGGTCCGGGTCAGGGTGAAAGTCAGGGTCCGGGTCAGGGTCAGGGTAAGGGTAAGGGTCCAGGTCAGGGTGAGGGTGACGGTGAGGGTGCGGGTCCAGGTCAGGGTCTGGGTCAGGGTCAGTGTCAGTGTCAGGGTCAGGGTCCAGGTCAGGGTCCGGTTCCATGTCAGGGTAAGGGTCCATGTCAGGGTCAGGGTCTGTGTCAGGGTCAGGGTCCAGGTCAGGTTCAGGGTCCAGGTCAGGGTCCGGTTCTGTGTCAGGGTTAGGGTCCGGGTCAGGGTCAGTGCCAGGGTAAGGGTCCGGGCCAGGATCAGGGTCCATATCCGGGTCTGTGTCCGGGTCTGTGTCCGGGTCAGGGTCAGGGTCCGTGTCAGGGTCAATGTCAGGGTCCGGGTCAGGGTCAGGGTCAGGGTCAGGGTCAGGGTCAGGGTCCAGGTCTGGGTCCTGGTCAGGGTCCGTGTCCGGGTCTGTGTCTGGGTCTGTGTCCGGGTCAGGGTCAGGGTCCGTGTCAGGGTCAGTGTCAGGGTCCGTGTCAGGGTCAGGGTCAGGGTCCAGGTCTGGGTCCAGGTCAGGGTCCGGGTCGGGGTCAGGGTCCAGGTCCGGGTCAGAGTCAGGGTCAGGGTCCAGGTCAGGGTCCGGGTCAGGGTCCGGGTCAGGGTCCGGGTCAGGGTCCGGGTCCGGGTTAGGGTCACGGTCAGGATCGGGGTCCGGGTCAGGATCAGTGTCAGGGTAAGTGTCCGGGTCAGGGTCCGGGTTAAGGTCTGGGTCCGGGTCAGGGTCTGGGTCCGGGTACTTTTCCTTGTCCCTGTCCGTGTCCAGGCCAGGGTCAGGTTTAGGGTCAGGGTCAGGGTCCAGGTCCATGTCAGGGTCAGGTGAGGGTCAGGGTCCGGGTCAGGGTCCGGGTCCGGGTCAGGGTCACGGGTCAGGGTCAGGGTCAGTTTCAGGGTCAGAGTCCTGGTCAGGGTCCGTGTCAGGGTCTGGGTCCGGGTCACGTTCCGGGTCAAGGTCAGGGTCAGGGTCCGGGTCCGGGTCAGGGTCAGGGTCCATGTCAGGGTCCGGGTCCAGGTCAGGGTCCGGGTCCTTTTCCGTGTACCTGTCTGTGTCCGTGTCTGTGTCAGGGACCCGGTTCAGGGTAAGGGTCCAGGTCAGGGTCAGGGTCCGGGTCCGGGTCAGGGTCAGGGTCCGGGTCCTTTTCCGTGTCCCTGTCCGTGTCCGTGTCTGTGTCAAGGACCCGGGTCAGGGCAAGGGTCAGGGTCCGTGTCAGGGTAAGGGTCCGGGTCAGGGTCCGGGTTAGGGTCTGGGTCCGAGTCAGGGTCTGGGTCCGGGTACTTTTCCTTGTCCCTGTCCAGGCCAGGGTTAGGGTCAGGGTCAGGGTCAGGGTCAGGGTCCAGGTCCGTGTCAGGGTCAGGTGAGGGTCAGGGTCCGGGTCAGGGTCAGGGTCCATGTCAAGGTCAGGGTCCGTGTCAGGGTCACGGGTCAGGGTCAGCGTCAGGGTCCGGGTCAGGGTGAAAGTCAGGGTCCGGGTCAGGGTCAGGGTAAGGGTCCAGGTCAGGGTGAGGGTGACGGTGAGGGTGCGGGTCCAGGTCAGGGTCTGGGTCAGGGTCAGGGTCAGGGTCAGGGTCAGGGTCAGGGTCAGGGTCAGGGTCCAGGTCAGGGTCCGGTTCCGTGTCAGGGTCAGGGTCCATGTCAGGGTCAGAGTCTGTGTCAGGGTCAGGGTAAAGGTCAGGGTCAGTGCCAGGGTAAGGGTCCGGTCCAGGGTCCGGATCAGGGTGAGGGTGAGGGTCTGGGTCAGGGTCAGGGTTTGGGTCAGCGTCAGGGTCCGGGTCAGGGTAATGGTCCGGGTCAGGATCAGGGTCCATATCCGGGTCTGTGTCCGGGTCTGTGTCCGGGTCAGGGTCAGGGTGCGTGTCAGGGTCAGTGTCAGGGTCCGGGTCAGGGTCAGGGTCAGGGTCAGGGTCCAGGTCTGGGTCCAGGTCAGGGTCCGTGTCCTGGTCTGTGTCTAGGTCTGTGTCCGGGTCAGGGTCAGGGTCCGTGTCAGGGTCAGTGTCAGGGTCCGGGTCAGGGCCAGGGTCAAGGTCAGGGTCAGGGTCCGGGTCCGGGTCAGGGTCAGGGTCCATGTCAGGGTCCGGGTCCGGGTCCGGGTCAGGGTCCGGGTCCTCTTCCGTGTCCCTGTCTGTGTCCGTGTCTGTGTCAGGGACCCGGTTCAGGGTAAGGGTCAGGATCAGGTTCAGGGTAAGGGTCCGGATAAGGGTCTGGGTCATGGTCAGGGTCAGGGTCCGTGTCAGGGTCCGGGTCCGGGTCATGGTCCGGGTCCTTTTCCGTGTCCCTGTCCGTGTCCGTGTCTGTGTCAGGGACCCGGGTCCGTGTCAGGGTCCATGTCAGGGTCAAGGTCAGGGTAAGGGTCCGGGTCAGGGTAAGGGTCCAGGTCAGGGTCAGGGTCAGGGTCAGGGTCAGGGTCCGTGTCAGGGTCCGTGTCAGGGTCTGGGTCCGTGTCAGGTTCCGGGTCAAGGTCAGGGTCAGGGTCCGGGTCCGGGTCAGGGTCAGGGTCCATGTCAGGGTCCGGGTCCGGGTCAGGGTCCGGGTCCTCTTCCGTGTCCCTGTCTGTGTCCGTGTCTGTGTCAGGGACCCGGTTCAGGGTAAGGGTCCGGGTCAGGGTCAGGGTAAGGGTCTGGGTCCGGTTACAGTTCCAGTTCCGGTCCGGGTCATGCTCAGGGTCCGGGTCAGGGTCAGGGTCTGTGTCAGGGTCTGGGTCCGGGTCCGGGTCAGGTTCCGGGTCAGGGTCAGGGTCAGGGTCCGGGTCCAGGTCAGGTTCCGGGTCAGGGTCAGGGTCAGGGTCCGGGTCCTTTTCCGTGTCCCTATCCGTGTCCCTGTCTGTGTCAGGGACCCGGGTCCGTGTCAGGGTCCATGTCAGGGTCAAGGTCAGGGTAAGGGTCCGGGTCAGGGTAAGGGTCCAGGTCAGGGTCAGGGTCAGGGTCAGGGTCAGGGTCCGTGTCAGGGTCCGTGTCAGGGTCTGGGTCCGTGTCAGGTTCCGGGTCAAGGTCAGGGTCAGGGTCCGGGTCCGGGTCAGGGTCAGGGTCCATGTCAGGGTCCGGGTCCGGGTCAGGGTCCGGGTCCTCTTCCGTGTCCCTGTCTGTGTCCGTGTCTGTGTCAGGGACCCGGTTCAGGGTAAGGGTCAGGGTCAGGTTCAGGGTCAGGGTCTGGATCCGGTTACAGTTCCGGTTCCGGTCCGGGTCAGGCTCAGGGTCCGGGTCAGGGTCAGGGTATGTGTCAGGGTCTGGGTCCGGGTCCGGGTCAGGGTCAGGGTCAGGGTCAGGGTCTGGGTCCGGGTCAGGGTCCGGGTCAGGGTCCGGGTCAGGGTCAGGGTCCGGGTCCTTTTCCGTGTCCCTCTCCGTGTCCGTGTCTGTGTCAAGGACCCGGGTCAGGGTAAGGATCCGGATCAGGGTCTGGGTCATGGTCAGGGTCCGGGTCCGTGTCAGGGTCCGGGTCCGTGTCAGGGTCCGGGTCCTTTTTCGTATCCCTGTCCGTGTCCGTGTCTGTGTCAAGGACCCGGATCAGGGCAAGGGTCAGGGTCCGTGTCAGGGTAAGGGTCCGTGTCAGGGTCCTGGTTAGGGTCTGGGTCCGTGTCAGGGTCTGGGTCCGGGTACTTTTCCTTGTCCCTGTCCAGGCCAGGGTTAGGGTCAGGGTCAGGGTCAGGGTCCAGGTCCGTGTCAGGGTCAGGTGAGGGTCAGGGTCCAGGTCAGGGTCAGGGTCCGTGTCAAGGTCAGGGTCCGTGTCAGGGTCACGGGTCACCGTCAGCGTCAGGGTCCGGGTCAGGGTGAAAGTCAGGGTCCGGGTCAGGGTCAGGGTAAGGGTAAGGGTCCAGGTCAGGGTGAGGGTGACGGTGAGGGTGCGGGTCCAGGTCAGGGTCTGGGTCAGGGTCAGTGTCAGTGTCAGGGTCAGGGTCCAGGTCAGGGTCCGGTTCCATGTCAGGGTAAGGGTCCATGTCAGGGTCAGGGTCTGTGTCAGGGTCAGGGTCCAGGTCAGGTTCAGGGTCCAGGTCAGGGTCCGGTTCTGTGTCAGGGTTAGGGTCCGGGTCAGGGTCAGTGCCAGGGTAAGGGTCCGGGCCAGGATCAGGGTCCATATCCGGGTCTGTGTCCGGGTCTGTGTCCGGGTCAGGGTCAGGGTCCGTGTCAGGGTCAATGTCAGGGTCCGGGTCAGGGTCAGGGTCAGGGTCAGGGTCAGGGTCAGGGTCCAGGTCTGGGTCCTGGTCAGGGTCCGTGTCCGGGTCTGTGTCTGGGTCTTTGTCCGGGTCAGGGTCAGGGTCCGTGTCAGGGTCAGTGTCAGGGTCCGTGTCAGGGTCAGGGTCAGGGTCCAGGTCTGGGTCCAGGTCAGGGTCCGGGTCGGGGTCAGGGTCCAGGTCCGGGTCAGAGTCAGGGTCAGGGTCCAGGTCAGGGTCCGGGTCAGGGTCCGGGTCAGGGTCCGGTTCAGGGTCCGGGTCCGGGTTAGGGTCACGGTCAGGATCGGGGTCCGGGTCAGGATCAGTGTCAGGGTAAGTGTCCGGGTCAGGGTCCGGGTTAAGGTCTGGGTCCGGGTCAGGGTCTGGGTCCGGGTACTTTTCCTTGTCCCTGTCCGTGTCCAGGCCAGGGTCAGGTTTAGGGTCAGGGTCAGGGTCCAGGTCCATGTCAGGGTCAGGTGAGGGTCAGGGTCCGGGTCAGGGTCCGGGTCCGGGTCAGGGTCACGGGTCAGGGTCAGGGTCAGTTTCAGGGTCAGAGTCCTGGTCAGGGTCCGTGTCAGGGTCTGGGTCCGGGTCACGTTCCGGGTCAAGGTCAGGGTCAGGGTCCGGGTCCGGGTCAGGGTCAGGGTCCAGGTCAGGGTCCGGGTCCAGGTCAGGGTCCGGGTCCTTTTCCGTGTACCTGTCTGTGTCCGTGTCTGTGTCAGGGACCCGGTTCAGGGTAAGGGTCCAGGTCAGGGTCAGGGTCCGGGTCCGGGTCAGGGTCAGGGTCCGGGTCCTTTTCCGTGTCCCTGTCCGTGTCCGTGTCTGTGTCAAGGACCCGGGTCAGGGCAAGGGTCAGGGTCCGTGTCAGGGTAAGGGTCCGGGTCAGGGTCCGGGTTAGGGTCTGGGTCCGAGTCAGGGTCTGGGTCCGGGTACTTTTCCTTGTCCCTGTCCAGGCCAGGGTTAGGGTCAGGGTCAGGGTCAGGGTCAGGGTCCAGGTCCGTGTCAGGGTCAGGTGAGGGTCAGGGTCCGGGTCAGGGTCAGGGTCCATGTCAAGGTCAGGGTCCGTGTCAGGGTCACGGGTCAGGGTCAGCGTCAGGGTCCGGGTCAGGGTGAAAGTCAGGGTCCGGGTCAGGGTCAGGGTAAGGGTCCAGGTCAGGGTGAGGGTGACGGTGAGGGTGCGGGTCCAGGTCAGGGTCTGGGTCAGGGTCAGGGTCAGGGTCAGGGTCAGGGTCAGGGTCCAGGTCAGGGTCCGGTTCCGTGTCAGGGTCAGGGTCCATGTCAGGGTCAGAGTCTGTGTCAGGGTCAGGGTAAAGGTCAGGGTCAGTGCCAGGGTAAGGGTCCGGTCCAGGGTCCGGATCAGGGTGAGGGTGAGGGTCTGGGTCAGGGTCAGGGTTTGGGTCAGCGTCAGGGTCCGGGTCAGGGTAATGGTCCGGGTCAGGATCAGGGTCCATATCCGGGTCTGTGTCCGGGTCTGTGTCCGGGTCAGGGTCAGGGTGCGTGTCAGGGTCAGTGTCAGGGTCCGGGTCAGGGTCAGGGTCAGGGTCAGGGTCCAGGTCTGGGTCCAGGTCAGGGTCCGTGTCCTGGTCTGTGTCTAGGTCTGTGTCCGGGTCAGGGTCAGGGTCCGTGTCAGGGTCAGTGTCAGGGTCCGGGTCAGGGCCAGGGTAAGGGTCCGGATCAGGGTCTGGGTCATGGTCAGGGTCAGGGTCCGTGTCAGGGTCCGGGTCCGGGTCATGGTCCGGGTCCTTTTCCGTGTCCCTGTCCGTGTCCGTGTCTGTGTCAAGGACCCGGGTCAGGGTAAGGGTCCGGGTCCGGGTCAGGGTCAGGGTCTGGTCCGGTTACAGTTCCGGTTCCGGTCCGGGTCAGGCTCAGGGTCCGGGTCAGGGTCAGGGTCTGTGTCAGGGTCTGGGTCCGGGTCCGGGTCCGGGTCCGGGTCAGGTTCCGGGTCAGGGTCAGGGTCAGTGTCTGGGTCCGGGTCAGGGTCCGGGTCAGGGTCCGGGTCAGGGTCAGGGTCCGGGTCCTTTTCCGTGTCCCTGTCCGTGTCCGTGTCTGTGTCAGGGACCCGGGTCAGGGTCAGGGTCCATGTCAGGGTCAAGGTCATGGTAAGGGTCCGGGTCAGGGTAAGGGTCCAGGTCAGGGTCAGGGTCAGGGTCAGGGTCCGTGTCAGGGTCCGGGTCCGGGTCCGGGTCAGGGTCAGGGTCCGGGTCCTTTTCCGTGTCCCTGTCCGTGTCCGTGTCTGTGTCAGGGACCCGGGTCAGGGTCAGGGTCCGGGTCAGGGTCAGGATTTGGGTCAGCGTCAGGGTCCGGGTCAGGGTAAGGGTCCGGGTCAGGATCAGGGTCCATATCCGGGTATGTGTCCGGGTCAGGGTCAGGGTCCGTGTCATGGCAGTTTCAGGGTCCGGGTCAGGGTCAGGGTCAGGGTCAGGGTCCAGGTCTGGGTCCTGGTCAGGGTCCGTGTCCGGGTCTGTGTCTGGGTCTGTGTCCGGGTCAGGGTCAGGGTCCGTGTCAGGGTCAGTGTCAGGGTCTGTGTCAGGGTCAGGGTCAGGGTCCAGGTCTGGGTCCAGGTCAGGGTCCAGGTCGGGGTCAGGGTCCAGGTCCGGGTCAGAGTCAGGGTCTGGGTCCAGGTCAGGGTCCGGGTCAGGGTCCGGGTCAGGGTCCGGGTCAGGGTCCGGGTCCGGGTTAGGGTCACGGTCAGGATCGGGGTTCGGGTCAGGGTCAGTGTCAGGGTAAGTGTCCGGGTCAGGGTCCGGGTTAAGGTCTGGGTCCGGGTCAGGGTCTGGGTCCGGGTACTTTTCCTTGTCCCTGTCCGTGTCCAGGCCAGGGTCAGGTTCAGGGTCAGGGTCAGGGTCAGGGTCCAGGTCCATGTCAGGGTCAGGTGAGGGTCAGGGTCCGGGTCAGGGTCCGGGTCCGGGTCAGGGTCACGGGACAGGGTCAGGGTCAGGGTCAGGGTCAGTTTCAGGGTCAGAGTCCTGGTCAGGGTCCGTGTCAGGGTCTGGGTCCGGGTCAGGTTCCGGGTCAAGGTCAGGGTCAGGGTCCGGGTCCGGGTCAGGGTCAGGGTCCATGTCAGGGTCCGGGTCCGGGTCAGGGTCCGGGTCCTCTTCTGTGTACCTGTCTGTGTCCGTGTCTGTGTCAGGGACCCGGTTCAGGGTAAGGGTCCAGGTCAGGTTCAGGGTCCGGGTCCGGGTCAGTGTCAGGGTCCGGGTCCTTTTCCGTGTCCCTGTCCGTGTCCGTGTCTGTGTCAAGGACCCGGGTCAGGGCAAGGGTCAGGCTCCGTGTCAGGGTAAGGGTCCGGGTCAGGGTCCGGGTTAGGGTCTGGGTCGGAGTCAGGGTCTGGGTCCGGGTACTTTTCCTTGTCCCTGTCCAGGCCAGGGTTAGGGTCAGGGTCAGGGTCAGGGTCCAGGTCCGTTTCAGGGTCAGGTGAGGGTCAGGGTCCGGGTCAGGGTCCGTGTCAAGGTCAGGGTCCGTGTCAGGGTCACGGGTCAGGGTCAGCGTCAAGGTCCGGGTCAGGGTGAAAGTCAGGGTCCGGGTCAGGGTCAGGGTAAGGGTCCAGGTCAGGGTGAGGGTGACGGTGAGGGTGCGGGTCCAGGTCAGGGTCTGGGTCAGGGTCAGGGTCAGGGTCAGGGTCCAGGTCAGGGTCCGGTTCCGTGTCAGGGTAAGGGTCCATGTCAGGGTCAGGGTCTGTGTCAGGGTCAGGGTCCAGGTCAGGTTCAGGGTCCAGGTCAGGGTCCGGTTCTGTGTCAGGGTTAGGGTCCGGGTCAGGGTCAGAGTCTGTGTCAGGGTCAGGGTAAAGTTCAGGGTCAGTGCCAGGGTAAGGGTACGGTCCAGGGTCCGGATCAGGGTGAGGGTCAGGGTCCGGGTCAGGGTCAGGGTTTGGGTCAGCGTCAGGGTCCGTGTCAGGGTAATGGTCCGGGTCAGGATCAGGGTCCATATCCGGGTCTGTGTCCGGGTCTGTGTCCGGGTCAGGGTCAGGGTGCGTGTCAGGGTCAGTGTCAGGGTCCGGGTCAGGGTCAGGGTCAGGGTCAGGGTCCAGGTCTGGGTCCAGGTCAGGGTCCATGTCCGGGTCTGTGTCTAGGTCTGTGTCCGGGTCAGGGTCAGGGTCCGTGTCAGGGTCAGTGTCAGGGTCCGGGTCAGGGCCAGGGTCAGGGTCAGGGTCAGGGTCCAGGTCTGGGTCCAGGTCAGGGTCCGGTTCGGGGTCAGGGTCCGGGTCCGGGTCCGGGTCAGAGTCAGGATCAGGGTCCAGGTCAGGGTCCGGGTCAGGGTCCGGGTCAAGGTCCGGGTCAGGGTCCGGGTCCGGGTAAGGGTCACGGTCAGGATCGGGGTCCGGGTCATGGTCAGTGTCAGGGTAAGGGTCCGGGTCAGGGTCCGGGTTAAGGTCTGGGTCCGGGTCAGGGTCTGGGTCCGGGTACTTTTCCTTGTCCCTGTCCGTGTCCAGGCCAGGGTCAGGTTCAGGGTCAGGGTCAGGGTCAGGGTCCAGATCCATGTCAGGGTCAGGTGAGGGTCAGGGTCCGGGTCAGGGTCCGGGTCCGGGTCAGGGTCACGGGTCAGGGTCAGGATCAGGGTCAGGGTCAGGGTCAGGGTCAGGGACCGGGTCAGGGTCCGTGTCAGGGTCTGGGTCCGTGTCAGGTTCCGGGTCAAGGTCAGGGTCAGGGTCCAGGTCCGGGTCAGGGTCAGGGTCCATGTCAGGGTCCGGGTCCGGGTCAGGGTCCGGGTCCTCTTCCGTGTCCCTGTCTGTGTCCGTGTCTTTGTCAGGGACCCGGTTCAGGGTAAGGGTCAGGGTCAGGTTCAGGGTACGGGTCCGGATCAGGGTCTGGGTCATGGTCAGGGTCAGGGTCCGTGTCAGGGTCCGGGTCCGGGTCATAGTCCGGGTCCTTTTCCGTGTCCGTGTCCGTGTCCGTGTCCGTGACTGTGTAAAGTACCCGGGTCAGGGTAAGGATCCGGATCAGGGTCTGGGTCATGGTCAGGGTCAGGGTCCGGGTCAGGGTCCGGGTCTGGGTCAGGGTCCGGGTCCTTTTCCGTGTCCCTGTCCGTGTCCGTGTCTGTGTCAAGGACCCGGGTCAGGGTAAGGGTCAGGGTCCATGTCAGGGTCTGGGTCCGGGTCATGGTCCGGGTCCTTTTCCGTGTCCCTGTCCGTGTCCGTGTCTGTGTCAAGGACCCGGGTCATGGTAAGGGTCCGGGTCAGGGTCAGGGTCAGGGTCTGGGTCCGGTTACAGTTCCGGTTCCGGTCCGGGTCAGGCTCAGGGTCCGGGTCAGGGTCAGGGTCAGGGTCTGTGTCAGGGTCTGGGTCGGGGTCAGGGTCAGGGTCCGGGTCAGGGTCAGGGTCAGGGTCAGGGTCAGGGTCAGGGTCTGGGTCCGGGTCCTTTTCCGTGTCCCTGTCCGTGTCCGTGTCTGTGTCAGGGACCCGGGTCAGGGTCAGGGTCCATGTCAGGGTCAAGGTCAGGGTAAGGGTCCGGGTCCGGGTCAGGGTAAGGGTCCAGGTCAGGGTCAGGGTCAGGGTCAGGGTCAGGGTCCGTGTCAGGGTCAGTGTCCAGGTCCGGGTCAGGGTCAGGGTCAGGGTCCTTTTCCGTGTCCCTGTCCGTGTCCGTGTCTGTGTCAGGGACCCGGGTCAGGGTCAGGGTCCGTGTCAGGGTCAAGGTCAGGGTAAGGGTCCGGGTCCGGGTCAGGGTAAGGGTCCAGGTCAGGGTCAGGGTCAGGGTCAGTTTCAGGGTCAGAGTCCTGGTCAGGGTCCGTGTCAGGGTCTGGGTCTGGGTCAGGGTCCGGGTCCGGGTCAGGGTCAGGGTCCATGTCAGGGTCCGGGTCCGGGTCAGGGTCCGGGTCCTCTTCCGTGTACCTGTCTGTGTCCGTGTCTGTGTCAGGGACCCGGTTCAGGGTAAGGGTCCAGGTCAGGTTCAGGGTCCGGGTCCGGGTCAGGGTCAGGGTCCGGGTCCTTTTCCGTGTCCCTGTCCGTGTCCGTGTCTGTGTCAAGGACCCGGGTCAGGGCAAGGGTCAGGCTCCGTGTCAGGGTAAGGGTCCGGGTCAGGGTCCGGGTTAGGGTCTGGGTCGGAGTCAGGGTCTGGGTCCGGGTACTTTTCCTTGTCCCTGTCCAGGCCAGGGTTAGGGTCAGGGTCAGGGTCAGGGTCCAGGTCCGTTTCAGGGTCAGGTGAGGGTCAGGGTCCGTGTCAGGGTCAGGGTCCGTGTCAAGGTCAGGGTCCGTGTCAGGGTCACGGGTCAGGGTCAGCGTCAGGGTCCGGGTCAGGGTGAAAGTCAGGGTCCGGGTCAGGGTCAGGGTAAGGGACCAGGTCAGGGTGAGGGTGACGGTGAGGGTGCGGGTCCAGGTCAGGGTCTGGGTCAGGGTCAGGGTCAGGGTCAGGGTCCAGGTCAGGGTCCGGTTCCGTGTCAGGGTAAGGGTCCATGTCAGGGTCAGGGTCTGTGTCAGGGTCAGGGTCCAGGTCAGGTTCAGGGTCCAGGTCAGGGTCCCGTTCTGTGTCAGGGTTAGGGTCCGGGTCAGGGTCAGAGTCTGTGTCAGGGTCAGGGTAAAGGTCAGGGTCAGTGCCAGGGTAAGGGTCCGGTCCAGGGTCCGGATCAGGGTGAGGGTCAGGGTCCGGGTCAGGGTCAGGGTTTGGGTCAGCGTCAGGGTCCGGGTCAGGGTAATGGTCCGGGTCAGGATCAGGGTCCATATCCGGGTCTGTGTCCGGGTCTGTGTCCGGGTCAGGGTCAGGGTGCGTGTCAGGGTCAGTGTCAGGGTCCGGGTCAGGGTCAGGGTCAGGGTCAGGGTCCAGGTCTGGGTCCAGGTCAGGGTCCGTGTCCGGGTCTGTGTCTAGGTCTGTGTCCGGGTCAGGGTCAGGGTCCGTGTCAGGTTCAGTGTCAGGGTCCGGGTCAGGGCCAGGGTCAGGGTCAGGGTCCAGGTCTGGGTCCAGGTCAGGGTCCGGGTCGGGGTCAGGGTCTGGGTCCGGGTCCGGGTCAGAGTCAGGATCAGGGTCCAGGTCAGGGTCCGGGTCAGGGTCCGGGTCAGTGTCCGGGTCAGGGTCCGGGTCCGGGTAAGGGTCACGGTCAGGATCGGGGTCCGGGTCAGGGTCAGTGTCAGGGTAAGGGTCCGGGTCAGGGTCCGGGTTAAGGTCTGGGTCCGGGTCAGGGTCTGGGTCCGGGTACTTTTCCTTGTCCCTGTCCGTGTCCAGGCCAGGGTCAGGTTCACGGTCAGGGTCAGGGTCAGGGTCCAGATCCATGTCAGGGTCAGGTGAGGGTCAGGGTCCGGGTCAGGGTCCGGGTCCGGGTCAGGGTCACGGGTCAGGGTCAGGATCAGGGTCAGGGTCAGGGTCAGGGACCGGGTCAGGGTCTGTGTCAGGGTCTGGGTCCGTGTCAGGTTCCGGGTCAAGGTCAGGGTCAGGGTCCGGGTCCGGGTCAGGGTCAGGGTCCATGTCAGGGTCCGGGTCCGGGTCAGGGTCCGGGTCCTCTTCCGTGTCCCTGTCTGTGTCCGTGTCTTTGTCAGGGACCCGGTTCAGGGTAAGGGTCAGGGTCAGGTTCAGGGTACGGGTCCGGATCAGGGTCTGGGTCATGGTCAGGGTCAGGGTCCGTGTCAGGGTCCGGGTCCGGGTCATAGTCCGGGTCCTTTTCCGTGTCCGTGTCCGTGTCCGTGTCTGTGTAAAGTACCCGGGTCAGGGTAAGGATCCGGATCAGGGTCTGGGTCATGGTCAGGGTCAGGGTCCGTGTCAGGGTCCGGGTCCGGGTCAGGGTCCGGGTCCTTTTCCGTGTCCCTGTCCGTGTCCGTGTCTGTGTCAAGGACCCGGGTCAGGGTAAGGGTCCGGGTCAGGGTCCGGGTCCTCTTCCGTGTCCCTGTCTGTGTCCGTGTCTGTGTCAGGGACCCGGTTCAGGGTAAGGGTCAGGGTCAGGTTCAGGGTAAGGGTCCGGATCAGGGTCTGGGTCATGGTCAGGGTCAGGGTCCGTGTCAGGGTCTGGGTCCGGGTCATGGTCCGGGTCCTTTTCCGTGTCCCTGTCCGTGTCCGTGTCTGTGTCAAGGACCCGGGTCATGGTAAGGGTCCGGGTCAGGGTCAGGGTCAGGGTCTGGGTCCGGTTACAGTTCCGGTTCCGGTCCGGGTCAGGCTCAGGGTCCGGGTCAGGGTCAGGGTCTGTGTCAGGGTCTGGGTCGGGGTCAGGGTCAGGGTCAGGGTCAGGGTCCGGGTCAGGGTCAGGGTCAGGGTCAGGGTCAGGGTCTGGGTCCGGGTCCTTTTCCGTGTCCCTGTCCGTGTCCGTGTCTGTGTCAGGGACCCGGGTCAGGGTCAGGGTCCATGTCAGGGTCAAGGTCAGGGTAAGGGTCCGGGTCCGGGTCAGGGTAAGGGTCCAGGTCAGGGTCAGGGTCAGGGTCAGGGTCAGGGTCCGTGTCAGGGTCAGGGTCCAGGTCCAGGTCAGGGTCAGGGTCAGGGTCCTTTTCCGTGTCCCTGTCCGTGTCCGTGTCTGTGTCAGGGACCCGGGTCAGGGTAAGGGTCCGTGTCAGGGTCAAGGTCAGGGTGAGGGTGACGGTGAGGGTGCGGGTCCAGGTCAGGGTCTGGATCAGGGTCAGGGTCAGGGTCAGGGTCAGGGTCCAGGTCAGGGTCCGGTTCCGTGTCAGGGTACGGGTCCATGTCAGGGTCAGGGTCTGTGTCAGGGTCAGGGTCCAGGTCAGGTTCAGAGTCCAGGTCAGGGTCCGGTTCTGTGTCAAGGTTAGGGTCCGGGTCAGGGTCAGAGTCTGGGTCAGGGTCAGGGTAAAGGTCAGGGTCAGTGCCAGGGTAAGGGTCCGGGCCAGGGTCCGGATCAGGGTGAGGGTCAGGGTCCGGGTCAGGGTCAGGGTTTGGGTCAGCGTCAGGGTCCGGGTCAGGGTAAGGGTCCGGGTCAGGATCAGGGTCCATATCCGGGTCTGTGTCCGGGTCTGTGTCCGGGTCAGGGTCAGGGTCCATGTCAGGGTCAGTGTCAGGGTCCGGGTCAGGGTCAGGGTCAGGGTCAGGGTCCAGGTCTGGGTCCAGGTCAGGGTCCGTGTCCGGGTCTGTGTCTGGGTCTGTGTCGGGGTCAGGGTCAGGGTCCGTGTCAGGGTCAGTGTCAGGGTGAGTGTCAGGGTCCGGGTCAGGGTCAGGGTCAGGGTCAGGGTCAGGGTCAGGGTCAGTGTCCAGGTCTGGGTCCAGGTCAGGGTCCGTGTCCGGGTCTGTGTCTGGGTCTGTGTCCGGGTCAGGGTCATGGTCCGTGTCAGGGTCAGTGTCAGGGTCCGGGTCAGGGTCAGGATCAGGGTCCAGGTCTGGGTCCAGGTCAGGGTCCGGGTCGGGGTCAGGGTCCGGGTCCGGGTCAGAGTCAGGGTCAGGGTCCAGGTCAGGGTCAGGGTCCGGGTCAGGGTCCGGGTCCGGGTAAGGTTCACGGTCAGGATCGGGGTCCGGGTCAGGGTCAGTGTCAGGGTAAGGGTCCGGGTCAGGGTCCGGGTTAAGGTCTGGGTCCGGGTCAGGGTCTGGGTCCGGGTACTTTTCCTTGTCCCTGTCCGTGTCCAGGCCAGGGTCAGGTTCAGGGTCAGGGTCAGGGTCCAGGTCCATGTCAGGGACAGGTGAGGGTCAGGGTCCGGGTCAGGGTCCGGGTCCGGGTCAGGGTCACGGGTCAGGGTCAGGGTCAGGGTCAGGGTCCGGGTCCGGGTCAGGGTCCGTGTCAGGGTCTGGGTCCGGGTCAGGTTCCAGGTCAAGGTCAGGGTCAGGGTCCGGGTCCGGGTCAGGGTCAGGGTCCATGTCAGGGTCCGGGTCCGGGTCAGGGTCCGGGTCCTCTTCCGTGTCCCTGTCTGTGTCCGTGTCAGGGACCCGGTTCAGGGTAAGGGTCCAGGTCAGGGTAAGGGTCCGGGTCAGGGTCCGGGTTAAGGTCTGGGTCCGGGTCAGGGTCTGGGTCCGGGTACTTTTCCTTGTCCCTGTCCGTGTCCAGGCCAGGGTCAGGTTCAGGGTCAGGGTCAGGGTCAGGGTCCAGGTCCATGTCAGGGTCAGGTGAGGGTCAGGGTCCGGGTCAGGGTCCGGGTCCGGGTCAGGGTCACGGGTCAGGGTCAGGGTCAGGGTCAGGGTCAGGGTCCGGGTCAGGGTCCGTGTCAGGGTCTGGGTCCGGGTCAGGTTCCAGGTCAAGGTCAGGGTCAGGGTCCGGGTCCGGGTCAGGGTCAGGGTCCATGTCAGGGTCCGGGTCCGGGTCAGGGTCCGGGTCCTCTTCCGTGTCCCTGTCTGTGTCCGTGTCAGGGACCCGGTTCCGGGTAAGGGTCCAGGTCAGGGTAAGGGTCCGGGTCAGGGTCCGGGTTAAGGTCTGGGTCCGGGTCAGGGTCTGGGTCCGGGTACTTTTCCTTGTCCCTGTCCGTGTCCAGGCCAGGGTCTGGTTCAGGGTCAGGGTCAGGGTCCAGGTCCATGTCAGGGTCAGGTGAGGGTCAGGGTCCGGGTCAGGGTCCGGGTCCGGGTCCGGGTCAGGGTAATGGGTCAGGGTCAGGGTCAGGGTCAGGGTCAGGGTCCGGGTCAGGGTCCGTGTCAGGGTCTGGGTCCGGGTCAGGTTCCAGGTCAAGGTCAGGGTCAGGGTCCGGGTCCGGGTCAGGGTCAGGGTCCATGTCAGGGTCCGGGTCCGGGTCAGGGTCCGGGTCCTCTTCCGTGTCCCTGTCTGTGTCCGTGTCAGGGACCCGGTTCAGGGTAAGGGTCCAGGTCAGGGTCAGGGTCCGGATTCCGGGTCAGGGTCAGGGTACGGGTCCTTTTCCGTGTCCCTGTCCGTGTCCGTGTCTGTGTCAAGGACCCGGGTCAGGACAAGGGTCAGGGTCCGTGTCAGGGTAAGGGTCCGTGTCAGGGTCCGGGTTAGGGTCTGGGTCCGGGTCAGGGTCTGGGTCCGGGTACTTTTCCTTGTCCCTGTCCAGGCCAGGGTTAGGGTCAGGGTCAGGGTCAGGGTCCAGGTCCGTGTCAGGGTCAGGTGAGGGTCAGGGTCCGGGTCAGGGTCAGGGTCCATGTCAAGGTCAGGGTCCGTGTCAGGGTCACGGGTCAGGGTCAGCGTCAGGGTCCGGGTCAGGGTGAAAGTCAGGGTCCGGGTCAGGGTCAGGGTAAGGGTAAGGGTCCAGGTCAGGGTGAGGGTGACGGTGAGGGTGCGGGTCCAGGTTAGGGTCTGGGTCAGGGTCAGGGTCAGGGTCAGGGTCCAGGTCAGGGTCCGGTTCTGTGTCAGGGTTAGGGTCCAGGTCAGGGTCAGAGTCTGGGTCAGGGTCAGGGTAAAGGTCAGGGTCAGTGCCAGGGTAAGGGTCCGGCCAGGGTCCGGATCAGGGTGAGGGTCAGGGTCCGGGTCAGGGTCAGGGTTTGGGTCAGCGTCAGGGTCCGGGTCAGGGTAAGGGTCCGGGTCAGGATCAGGGTCCATATCCAGGCCTGTGTCCGGGTCTGTGTCCGGGTCAGGGTCAGGGTCCGTGTCAGGGTCAGTGTCAGGGTCCGTGTCAGGGTCAGGGTCAGGGTCAGGGTCCAGGTCTGTGTCCGTGTCCGGGTCTGTGTCTGGTTCTGTGTCCGGGTCAGGGTCAGGGTCCGTGTCAGGGTCAGTGTCAGGGTCCGGGTCAGGGTCAGGGTCAGGGTCCAGGTCTGGGTCCAGGTCAGGGTCCGGGTCGGGGTCAGGGTCCGGGTCTGGGTCAGAGTCAGGGTCAGGGTCCAGGTCAGGGTCCGGGTCAGGGTCCGGGTCAGGGTCCGGGTCAGGGTCCGGGTCCGGGTAAGGGTCACGGTCAGGATCGGGGTCCGGGTCAGGGTCAGTGTCAGGGTAAGGGTCCGGGTCAGGGTCCGGGTTAAGGTCTGGGTCCGGGTCAGGGTCTGGGTCCGGGTACTTTTCCTTGTCCCTGTCCGTGTCCAGGCCAGGGTCAGGTTCAGGGGCAGGGTCAGGGTCCAGGTCCATGTCAGGGTCAGGTGAGGGTCAGGGTCCGGGTCAGGGTCCGGGTCCGGGTCAGGGTCACGGGTCAGGGTCAGGGTCAGTGTCAGTGTCAGGGTCAGGGTCAGGGTCCGGGTCAGGGTCCGTGTCAGGGTCTGGGTCCGGGTCAGGTTCCGGGTCAAGGTCAGGGTCAGGGTCCGGGTCCGGGTCAGGGTCAGGGTCAGGGTCCATGTCAGGGTCAGGGTCCGGGTCAGGGTCCGGGTCCTCTTCCGTGTCCCTGTCTGTGTCCGTGTCTGTGTCAGGGACCCGGTTCAGGGTAAGGGTCAGGGTCAGGTTCAGGGTAAGGGTCCGGATCAGGGTCTGGGTCATGGTCAGGGTCAGGGTCCGTGTCAGGGTCCGGGTCCGTGTCATGGTCCGGGTCCTTTTCCGTGTCCCTCTCCGTGTCCGTGTCTGTGTCAAGGACCCGGGTCAGGGTAAGGGTCCGGGTCCGGGTCAGGGTCAGGGTCTGGGTCCGGTTACAGTTCCGGTTCCGGTCCGGGTCAGGCTCAGGTTCCGGGTCAGGGTCAGGGTCTGGGTCAGGGTCTGGGTCCGGGTCAGGTTCCGGGTCAGGGTCAGGGTCAGGGTCTGGGTCTGGGTCAGGGTCCGGGTCAGGGTCCGGGTCAGGGTCAGTGTCCGGGTCCATTTCCGTGTCCCTGTCCGTGTCTGTGTCTGTGTCAGGGACCCGGGTCAGGGTCAGGGTCCGTGTCATGGTCCAGGTCAGGGTCAGGGTCAGGGTCCGTGTCAGGGTCAGGGTCAGGGTCCGGGTCCGTGTCAGGGTCAGGGTCCGGGTCCTTTTCCGTGTCCCTGTCCGTGTCCGTGTCTGTGTCAAGGACCCGGGTCAGGGCAAGGGTCAGGCTCCGTGTCAGGGTAAGGGTCCGGGTCAGGGTCCGGGTTAGGGTCTGGGTCCGGGTCAGGGTCTGGGTCCGGGTACTTTTCCTTGTCCCTGTCCAGGCCAGGGTTAGGGTCAGGGTCAGGGTCAGGGTCCAGGTCCGTGTCAGGGTCAGGTGAGGGTCAGGGTCCGGGTCAGGGTCAGGGTCCGTGTCAGGGTAAGGGTCCATGTCAGGGTCAGGGTCTGTGTCAGGGTCAGGGTCCAGGTCAGGTTCAGGGTCCAGGTCAGGGTCCGGTTCTGTGTCAGGGTTAGGGTCCGGGTCAGGGTCAGAGTCTGTGTCAGGGTCAGGGTAAAGGTCAGGGTCAGTGCCAGGGTAAGGGTCCGGTCCAGGGTCCGGATCAGGGTGAGGGTCAGGGTCCGGGTCAGGGTCAGGGTTTGGGTCAGCGTCAGGGTCCGGGTCAGGGTAATGGTCCGGGTCAGGATCAGGGTCCATATCCGGGTCTGTGTCCGGGTCTGTGTCCGGGTCAGGGTCAGGGTGCGTGTCAGGGTCAGTGTCAGGGTCCGGGTCCGGGTCAGGGTCAGGGTCAGGGTCCAGGTCTGGGTCCAGGTCAGGGTCCGTGTCCGGGTCTGTGTCTAGGTCTGTGTCCGGGTCAGGGTCAGGGTCCGTGTCAGGGTCAGTGTCAGGGTCCGGGTCAGGGCCAGGGTCAGGGTCAGGGTCCAGGTCTGGGTCCAGGTCAGGGTCCGGGTCGGGGTCAGGGTCCGGGTCCGGGTCCGGGTCAGAGTCAGGATCAGGGTCCAGGTCAGGGTCCGGGTCAGGGTCCGGGTCAGGGTCCGGGTCAGGGTCCGGGTCCGGGTAAGGGTCACGGTCAGGATCGGGGTCCGGGTCAGGGTCAGTGTCAGGGTAAGGGTCCGGGTCAGGGTCCGGGTTAAGGTCTGGGTCCGGGTCAGGGTCTGGGTCCGGGTACTTTTCCTTGTCCCTGTCCGTGTCCAGGCCAGGGTCAGGTTCAGGGTCAGGGTCAGGGTCAGGGTCCAGATCCATGTAAGGGTCAGGTGAGGGTCAGGGTCCGGGTCAGGGTCCGGGTCCGGGTCAGGGTCACGGGTCAGGGTCAGGATCAGGGTCAGGGTCAGGGTCAGGGACCGGGTCAGGGTCCGTGTCAGGGTCTGGGTCCGTGTCAGGTTCCGGGTCAAGGTCAGGGTCAGGGTCCGGGTCCGGGTCAGGGTCAGGGTCCATGTCAGGGTCCGGGTCCGGGTCAGGGTCCGGGTCCTCTTCCGTGTCCCTGTCTGTGTCCGTGTCTTTGTCAGGGACCCGGTTCAGGGTAAGGGTCAGGGTCAGGTTCAGGGTACGGGTCCGGATCAGGGTCTGGGTCATGGTCAGGGTCAGGGTCCGTGTCAGGGTCCGGGTCCGGGTCATAGTCCGGGTCCTTTTCCGTGTCCGTGTCCGTGTCCGTGTCCGTGTCTGTGTAAAGTACCCGGGTCAGGGTAAGGATCCGGATCAGGGTCTGGGTCATGGTCAGGGTCAGGGTCCGTGTCAGGGTCCGGGTCCGGGTCAGGGTCCGGGTCCTTTTCCGTGTCCCTGTCCGTGTCCGTGTCTGTGTCAAGGACCCGGGTCAGGGTAAGGGTCAGGGTCCATGTCAGGGTCCGGGTCCGTGTCAGGGTCCGGGTCCTTTTCCGTGTCCCTGTCCGTGTCCGTGTCTGTGTCAAGGACCCGGGTCAGGGTAAGGGTCCGGGTCAGGGTCAGGGTCAGGGTCTGGGTCCGGTTACAGTTCCGGTTCCGGTACGGGTGAGGCTCAGGGTCCGGGTCAGGGTCAGGGTCCGTGTCAGGGTCTGGGTCCGGGTCAGGTTCCGGGTCAAGGTCAGGGTCAGGGTCCGGGTCCGGGTCAGGGTCAGGGTCCATGTCAGGGTCCGGGTCCGGGTCCGGGTCAGGGTCCGGGTCCTCTTCCGTGTCCCTGTCTGTGTCCGTGTCTGTGTCAGGGACCCGGTTCAGGGTAAGGGTCAGGGTCAGGTTCAGGGTAAGTGTCCGGATCAGGGTCTGGGTCATGGTCAGGGTCAGGGTCCGTGTCAGGGTCTGGGTCCGGGTCATGGTCCGGGTCCTTTTCCGTGTCCCTGTCCGTGTCCGTGTCTGTGTCAAGGACCCGGGTCATGGTAAGGGTCCGGGTCAGGGTCAGGGTCAGGGTCTGGGTCCGGTTACAGTTCCGGTTCCGGTCCGGGTCAGGCTCAGGGTCCGGGTCAGGGTCAGGGTCTGTGTCAGGGTCTGGGTCGGGGTCAGGGTCAGGGTCAGGGTCCGGGTCAGGGTCAGGGTCAGGGTCAGGGTCAGGGTCAGGGTCTGGGTCCGGGTCCTTTTCCGTGTCCCTGTCCGTGTCCGTGTCTGTGTCAGGGACCCGGGTCAGGGTCAGGGTCCATGTCAGGGTCAAGGTCAGGGTAAGGGTCCGGGTCCGGGTCAGGGTAAGGGTCCAGGTCAGGGTCAGGGTCAGGGTCAGGGTCAGGGTCCGTGTCAGGGTCAGGGTCCAGGTCCGGGTCAGTGTCAGGGTCAGGGTCCTTTTCCGTGTCCCTGTCCGTGTCCGTGTCTGTGTCAGGGACCCGGGTCAGGGTCAGGGTCCGTGTCAGTGTCAAGGTCAGGGTAAGGGTCCGGGTCCGGGTCAGGGTAAGGGTCCAGGTCAGGGTCAGGGTCAGGGTCAGGGTCAGGGTCAGGGTCCGTGTCATGGTCAGGGTCCGGGTCAGGGCAAGGGTCAGGGTCTGTGTCAGGGTAATGGTCCGGGTCAGGGTCCGGGTTAGGGTCTGGGTCCGGGTCAGGGTCTGGGTCCAGGTACTTTTCCTTGTCCCTGTCCGGGCCAGGGTTAGGGTCAGGGTCAGGGTCAGGGTCCAGGTCCGTGTCAGGGTCAGGTGAGGGTCAGGGTCCGGGTCAGGGTCAGGGTCCGTGTCAAGGTCAGGGTCCGTGTCAGGGTCACGGGTCAGGGTCAGCGTCAGGGTCCGGGTCAGGGTGAAAGTCAGGGTCCGGGTCAGGGTCAGGGTAAGGGTAAGGGTCCAGGTCAGGGTGAGGGTGACGGTGAGGGTGCGGGTCCAGGTCAGGGTCTGGATCAGGGTCAGGGTCAGGGTCAGGGTCAGGGTCCAGGTCAGGGTCCGGTTCCGTGTCAGGGTACGGGTCCATGTCAGGGTCAGGGTCTGTGTCAGGGTCAGGGTCCAGGTCAGGTTCAGGGTCCAGGTCAGGGTCCGGTTCTGTGTCAAGGTTAGGGTCCGGGTCAGGGTCAGAGTCTGGGTCAGGGTCAGGGTAAAGGTCAGGGTCAGTGCCAGGGTAAGGGTCCGGGCCAGGGTCCGGATCAGGGTGAGGGTCAGGGTCCGGGTCAGGGTCAGGGTTTGGGTCAGCGTCAGGGTCCGGGTCAGGGTAAGGGTCCGGGTCAGGATCAGGGTCCATATCCGGGTCTGTGTCCGGGTCTGTGTCCGGGTCAGGGTCAGGGTCCATGTCAGGGTCAGTGTCAGGGTCCGGGTCAGGGTCAGGGTCAGGGTCAGGGTCCAGGTCTGGGTCCAGGTCAGGGTCCGTGTCCGGGTCTGTGTCTGGGTCTGTGTCGGGGTCAGGGTCAGGGTCCGTGTCAGGGTCAGTGTCAGGGTCCGGGTCAGGGTCAGGATCAGGGTCCAGGTCTGGGTCCAGGTCAGGGTCCGGGTTGGGGTCAGGGTCCGGGTCCGGGTCAGAGTCAGGGTCAGGGTCCAGGTCAGGGTCATGGTCCGGGTCAGGGTCCGGGTCCGGGTAAGGTTCACGGTCAGGATCGGGGTCCGGGTCAGGGTCAGTGTCAGGGTAAGGGTCCGGGTCAGGGTCCGGGTTAAGGTCTGGGTCCGGGTCAGGGTCTGGGTCCGGGTACTTTTCCTTGTCCCTGTCCGTGTCCAGGCCAGGGTCAGGTTCAGGGTCAGGGTCAGGGTCCAGGTCCATGTCAGGGTCAGGTGAGGGTCAGGGTCCGAGTCAGGGTCCGGGTCCGGGTCCGGGTCAGGGTCACGGGTCAGGGTCAGGGTCAGGGTCAGGGTCAGGGTCCGGGTCAGGGTCCGTGTCAGGGTCTGGGTCCGGGTCAGGTTCCAGGTCAAGGTCAGGGTCAGGGATCGGGTGCGGGTCAGGGTCAGGGTCCATGTCAGGGTCCGGGTCCGGGTCAGGGTCCGGGTCCTCTTCCGTGTCCCTGTCTGTGTCCGTGTCAGGGACCCGGTTCAGGGTAAGGGTCCAGGTCAGGGTAAGGGTCCGGGTCAGGGTCCGGGTTAAGGTCTGGGTCCGGGTCAGGGTCTGGGTCCGGGTACTTTTCCTTGTCCCTGTCCGTGTCCAGGCCAGGGTCAGGTTCAGGGGCAGGGTCAGGGTCCAGGTCCATGTCAGGGTCAGGTGAGGGTCAGGGTCCGGGTCAGGGTCCGGGTCCGGGTCAGGGTCACGGGTCAGGGTCAGGGTCAGGGTCAGGGTCAGGGTCAGGGTCAGGGTCCGGGTCAGGGTCCGTGTCAGGGTCTGGGTCCGGGTCAGGTTCCAGGTCAAGGTCAGGGTCAGGGTCCGGGTCCGGGTCAGGGTCAGGGTCCATGTCAGGGTCCGGGTCCGGCTCAGGGTCCGGGTCCTCTTCCGTGTCCCTGTCTGTGTCCGTGTCAGGGACCCGGTTCAGGGTAAGGGTCCAGGTCAGGGTCAGGGTCCGGGTTCCGGGTCAGGGTCAGGGTACGGGTCCTTTTCTGTGTCCCTGTCCGTGTCCGTGTCTGTGTCAAGGACCCGGGTCAGGACAAGGGTCAGGGTCCGTGTCAGGGTAAGGGTCCGTGTCAGGGTCCGGGTTAGGGTCTGGGTCCGGGTCAGGGTCTGGGTCTGGGTACTTTTCCTTGTCCCTGTCCAGGCCAGGGTTAGGATCAGGGTCAGGGTCAGGGTCCAGGTCCGTGTCAGGGTCAGGTGAGGGTCAGGGTCCGGGTCAGGGTCAGGGTCCATGTCAAGGTCAGGGTCCGTGTCAGGGTCACGGGTCAGGGTTAGCGTCAGGGTCCGGGTCAGGGTGAAATTCAGGGTCCGGGTCAGGGTCAGGGTAAGGGTAAGGGTCCAGGTCAGGGTGAGGGTGACGGTGAGGGTGCGGGTCCAGGTTAGGGTCTGGGTCAGGGTCAGGGTCAGGGTCAGGGTCCAGGTCAGGGTCCGGTTCCGTGTCAGGGTAAGGGTCCATGTCAGGGTCAGGGTCTGTGTCAGGGTCAGGGTCCAGGTCAGGTTCAGGGTCCAGGTCAGGGTCCGGTTCTGTGTCAGGGTTAGGGTCCAGGTCAGGGTCAGAGTCTGGGTCAGGGTCAGGGTAAAGGTCAGGGTCAGTGCCAGGGTAAGGGTCCGGGCCAGGATCAGGGTCCGTGTCAGGGTCAGTGTCAGGGTCCGTGTCAGGGTCAGGGTCAGGGTCAGGGTCCAGGTCTGTGTCCGTGTCCGGGTCTGTGTCTGGTTCTGTGTCCGGGTCAGGGTCAGGGTCCGTGTCAGGGTCAGTGTCAGGGTCCGGGTCAGGGTCAGGGTCAAGGTCCAGGTCTGGGTCGAGGCCAGGGTCCGGGTCGGGGTCAGGGTCCGGGTCTGGGTCAGAGTCAGGGTCAGGGTCCAGGTCAGGGTCCGGGTCAGGGTCCGGGTCAGGGTCCGGGTCAGGGGCCGTGTCCGGGTAAGGGTCACGGTCAGAATCGGGGTCCGGGTCAGGGTCAGTGTCAGGGTAAGGGTCCGGGTCAGGGTCCGGGTTAAGGTCTGGGTCCGGGTCAGGGTCTGGGTCCAGTTACTTTTCCTTGTCCCTGTCCGTGTCCAGGCCAGGGTCAGGTTCAGGGGCAGGGTCAGGGTCCAGGTCCATGTCAGGGTCAGGTGAGGGTCAGGGTCCGGGTCAGGGTCCGGGTCCGGGTCAGGGTCACGGGTCAGGGTCAGGGTCAGTGTCAGTGTCAGTGTCAGGGTCAGGGTCAGGGTCAGGGTCCGGGTCAGGGTCCGTGTCAGGGTCTGTGTCCGGGTCAGGTTCCGGGTCAAGGTCAGGGTCAGGGTCCGGGTCCGGGTCAGGGTCAGGGTCCATGTCAGGGTCAGGGTCCGGGTCAGGGTCCGGGTCCTCTTCCGTGTCCCTGTCTGTGTCCGTGTCTCTGTCAGGGACCCGGTTCAGGGTAAGGGTCAGGGTCAGGTTCAGGGTAAGGGTCCGGATCAGGGTCTGGGTCATGGTCAGGGTCAGGGTCCGGGTCAGGGTCCGGGTCCGGGTCATGGTCCGGGTCCTTTTCCGTGTCCCTGTCCGTGTCCGTGTCTGTGTCAAGGACCCGGGTCAGGACAAGGGTCAGGGTCCGTGTCAGGGTAAGGGTCCGTGTCAGGGTCCGGGTTAGGGTCTGGGTCCGGGTCAGGGTCTGGGTCTGGGTACTTTTCCTTGTCCCTGTCCAGGCCAGGGTTAGGATCAGGGTCAGGGTCCAGGTCCGTGTCAGGGTCAGGTGAGGGTCAGGGTCCGGGTCAGGGTCAGGGTCCATGTCAAGGTCAGGGTCCGTGTCAGGGTCACGGGTCAGGGTTAGCGTCAGGGTCCGGGTCAGGGTGAAAGTCAGGGTCCGGGTCAGGGTCCGGGTCAGGGTCCGGGTCCGGGTCAGGGTCACGGGTCAGGGTCAGTGTCAGTGTCAGTGTCAGTGTCAGTGTCAGGGTCAGGTTCCGGGTCAGGGTCAGGGTCAGGGTCTGGGTCTGGGTCAGGGTCCGGGTCAGGGTCCGGGTCAGGGTCAGGGTCCGGGTCCATTTCCGTGTCCCTGTCCGTGTCTGTGTCTGTGTCAGGGACCCGGGTCAGGGTCAGGGTCCGTGTCATGGTCCAGGTCAGGGTCAGGGTCAGGGTCCGTGTCAGGGTCAGGGTCCGGGTCCGGGTCAGTGTCAGTGTCAGGGTCCGGGTCCTTTTCCGTGTCCCTGTCCGTGTCCGTGTCTGTGTCAAGGACCCGGGTCAGGGCAAGGGTCAGGCTCCGTGTCAGGGTAAGGGTCCGGGTCAGGGTCCGGGTTAGGGTCTGGGTCCGTGTCAGGGTCTGGGTCCGGGTACTTTTCCTTGTCCCTGTCCAGGCCAGGGTTAGGGTCAGGGTCAGGGTCAGGGTCCAGGTCCGTGTCAGGGTCAGGTGAGGGTCAGGGTCCGGGTCAGGGTCAGGGTCCGTGTCAAGGTCAGGGTCCGTGTCAGGGTCACGGGTCAGGGTCAGCGTCAGGGTCCGGGTCAGGGTGAAAGTCAGGGTCCGGGTCAGGGTGAGGGTCAGGGTCCGGGTCAGGGTCCGGGTCAGGGTCCGGGTCCGGGTAAGTGTCACGGTCAGGATCGGGGTCCGGGTCAGGGTCAGTGTCAGGGTAAGGGTCCGGGTCAGGGTCCGGGTTAAAGTCTGGGTCCGGGTCAGGGTCTGGGTCCGGGTACTTTTCCTTGTCCCTGTCCGTGTCCAGGCCAGGGTCAGGTTCAGGGTCAGGGTCAGGGTCCAGGTCCATGTCAGGGTCAGGTGAGGGTCAGAGTCCGGGTCAGGGTCCGGGTCCGGGTCAGGGTCACGGGTCAGGGTCAAAGTCAGGGTCAGGGTCCGGGTCAGGGTCCGGGTCAGGGTCTGGGTCCGGGTCAGGTTCCAGGTCAAGGTCAGGGTCAGGGTCCGGGTCCGGGTCTGGGTCAGGGTCAGGGTCAGGGTCAGGGTCCAGGTCAGGGTCCGGTTCCGTGTCAGGGTAAGGGTCCATGTCAGGGTCAGGGTCTGTGTCAGGGTCAGGGTCCAGGTCAGGTTCAGGGTCCAGGTCAGGGTCCGGTTCTGTGTCAGGGTTAGGGTCCAGGTCAGGGTCAGAGTCTGGGTCAGGGTCAGGGTAAAGGTCAGGGTCAGTGCCAGGGTAAGGGTCCGGGCCAGGATCAGGGTCCATATCCAGGTCTGTGTCCGGGTCTGTGTCCGGGTCAGGGTCAGGGTCCGTGTCAGGGTCAGTGTCAGGGTCCGTGTCAGGGTCAGGGTCAGGGTCAGGGTCCAGGTCTGTGTCCGTGTCCGGGTCTGTGTCTGGTTCTGTGTCCGGGTCAGGGTCAGGGTCCGTGTCAGGGTCAGTGTCAGGGTCCGGGTCAGGGTCAGGGTCAAGGTCCAGGTCTGGGTCGAGGTCAGGGTCCGGGTCGGGGTCAGGGTCCGGGTCTGGGTCAGAGTCAGGGTCAGGGTCCAGGTCAGGGTCCGGGTCAGGGTCCGGGTCAGGGTCCGGGTCAGGGTCCGTGTCCGGGTAAGGGTCACGGTCAGGATCGGGGTCCGGGTCAGGGTCAGTGTCAGGGTAAGGGTCCGGGTCAGGGTCCGGGTTAAGGTCTGGGTCCGGGTCAGGGTCTGGGTCCAGTTACTTTTCCTTGTCCCTGTCCGTGTCCAGGCCAGGGTCAGGTTCAGGGGCAGGGTCAGGGTCCAGGTCCATGTCAGGGTCAGGTGAGGGTCAGGGTCCGGGTCAGGGTCCGGGTCCGGGTCAGGGTCACGGGTCAGGGTCAGTGTCAGTGTCAGTGTCAGTGTCAGTGTCAGGGTCAGGGTCAGGGTCAGGGTCCGGGTCAGGGTCCGTGTCAGGGTCTGTGTCCGGGTCAGGTTCCGGGTCAAGGTCAGGGTCAGGGTCCGGGTCCGGGTCAGGGTCAGGGTCCATGTCAGGGTCAGGGTCCGGGTCAGGGTCCGGGTCCTCTTCCGTGTCCCTGTCTGTGTCCGTGTCTCTGTCAGGGACCCGGTTCAGGGTAAGGGTCAGGGTCAGGTTCAGGGTAAGGGTCCGGATCAGGGTCTGGGTCATGGTCAGGGTCAGGGTCCGGGTCAGGGTCCGGGTCCGGGTCATGGTCCGGGTCCTTTTCCGTGTCCCTGTCCGTGTCCGTGTCTGTGTCAAGGACCCGGGTCAGGGTAAGGGTCCGGGTCAGGGTCAGGGTCAGGGTCTGGGTCCGGTTACAGTTCCGGTTCCGGTCCGGGTCAGGCTCAGGCTCAGGTTCCGGGTCAGGGTCAGGGTCTGGGTCAGGGTCTGGGTCCGGGTCAGGTTCCGGGTCAGGGTCAGGGTCAGGGTCTGGGTCTGGGTCTGGGTCAGGGTCCGGGTCAGGGTCCGGGTCAGGGTCAGGGTCCGGGTCCATTTCCGTGTCCCTGTCCGTGTCTGTGTCTGTGTCAGGGACCCGGGTCAGGGTCAGGGTCCGTGTCATGGTCCAGGTCAGGGTCAGGGTCCTGGTCCGTGTCAGGGTCAGGGTCCGGGTCCGGGTCAGTGTCAGTGTCAGGGTCCGGGTCCTTTTCCGTGTCCCTGTCCGTGTCCGTGTCTGTGTCAAGGACCCGGGTCAGGGCAAGGGTCAGGCTCCGTGTCAGGGTAAGGGTCCGGGTCAGGGTCCGGGTTAGGGTCTGGGTCCGGGTCAGGGTCTGGGTCCGGGTACTTTTCCTTGTCCCTGTCCAGGCCAGGGTTAGGGTCAGGGTCAGGGTCAGGGTCCAGGTCCGTGTCAGGGTCAGGTGAGGGTCAGGGTCCGGGTCAGGGTCAGGGTCCGTGTCAAGGTCAGGGTCCGTGTCAGGGTCACGGGTCAGGGTCAGCGTCAGGGTCCGGGTCAGGGTGAAAGTCAGGGTCCGGGTCAGGGTGAGGGTCAGGGTCCGGGTCAGGGTCCGGGTCAGGGTCCGGGTCCGGGTAAGTGTCACGGTCAGGATCGGGGTCCGGGTCAGGGTCAGTGTCAGGGTAAGGGTCCGGGTCAGGGTCCGGGTTAAAGTCTGGGTCCGGGTCAGGGTCTGGGTCCGGGTACTTTTCCTTGTCCCTGTCCGTGTCCAGGCCAGGGTCAGGTTCAGGGTCAGGGTCAGGGTCCAGGTCCATGTCAGGGTCAGGTGAGGGTCAGAGTCCGGGTCAGGGTCCGGGTCCGGGTCAGGGTCACGGGTCAGGGTCAAAGTCAGGGTCAGGGTCCGGGTCAGGGTCCGGGTCAGGGTCTGGGTCCGGGTCAGGTTCCAGGTCAAGGTCAGGGTCAGGGTCCGGGTCCGGGTCCGGGTCAGGGTCAGGGTCAGGGTCAGGGTCCATGTCAGGGTCCGGGTCCGGGTCAGGGTCCGGGTCCTCTTCCGTGTCCCTGTCCATGTCCGTGTCTGTGTCAAGGACCCGGGTCAGGACAAGGGTCAGGGTCCGTGTCAGTGTAAGGGACCGGGTCAGGGTCCGGGTTAGGGTCTGGGTCCGGGTCAGGGTCTGGGTCCGGGTACTTTTCCTTGTCCCTGTCCAGGCCAGGGTTAGGGTCAGGGTCAGGGTCAGGGTCAGGGTCCAGGTCCGTGTCATGGTCAGGTGAGGGTCAGGGTCCGGGTCAGGGTCAGGGTCCATGTCAAGGTCAGGGTCCGTGTCAGGGTCACGGGTCAGGGTCAGCGTCAGGGTCCGGGTCAGGGTGAAAGTCAGGGTCCGGGTCAGGGTCAGGGTAAGGGTAAGGGTCCAGGTCAGGGTGAGGGTGACGGTGAGGGTGCGGGTCCAGGTCAGGGTCTGGGTCAGGGTCAGGGTCAGGGTCAGGGTCCAGGTCAGGGTCAGGTGAGGGTCAGGGTCCGGGTCAGGGTCCGGGTCCGGGTCAGGGTCACGGGTCAGGGTCAGGGTCAGGGTCAGGGTCAGGGTCCGGGTCAGGGTCCGTGTCAGGGTCTGGGTCCGGGTCAGGTTCCAGGTCAAGGTCAGGGTCAGGGTCCGGGTCCGGGTCCGGGTCAGGGTCCCTGTCAGGGTCCGGGTCCGGGTCAGGGTCCGGGTCCTCTTCCGTGTGCCTGTCTGTGTCCGTGTCAGGGACCCGGTTCAGGGTAAGGGTCCAGGTCAGGGTAAGGGTCCGGGTCAGGGTCCGGGTTAAGGTCTGGGTCCGGGTCAGGGTCTGGGTCCGGGTACTTTTCCTTGTCCCTGTCCGTGTCCAGGCCAGGGTCAGGTTCAGGGTCAGGGTCAGGGTCCAGGTCCATGTCAGGGTCAGGTGAGGGTCAGGGTCCGGGTCAGGGTCCGGGTCCGGGTCCGGGTCAGGGTCACGGGTCAGGGTCAGGGTCAGGGTCAGGGTCAGGGTCAGGGTCAGGGTCCGGGTCCGGGTCAGGGTCCGTGTCAGGGTCTGGGTCCGGGTCAGGTTCCAGGTCAAGGTCAGGGTCAGGGTCCGGGTCCGGGTCAGGGTCAGGGTCCATGTCAGGGTCCGGGTCCGGGTCAGGGTCCGGGTCCTCTTCCGTGTCCCTGTCTGTGTCCGTGTCAGGGACCCGGTTCAGGGTAAGGGTCCAGGTCAGGGTCAGGGTCCGGGTTCCGGGTCAGGGTCAGGGTACGGGTCCTTTTCCGTGTCCCTGTCCGTGTCCGTGTCTGTGTCAAGGACCCGGGTCAGGACAAGGGTCAGGGTCCGTGTCAGGGTAAGGGTCCGTGTCAGGGTCCGGGTTAGGGTCTGGGTCCGGGTCAGGGTCTGGGTCCGGGTACTTTTCCTTGTCCCTGTCCAGGCCAGGGTTAGGGTCAGGGTCAGGGTCAGGGTCCAGGTCCGTGTCAGGGTCAGGTGAGGGTCAGGGTCCGGGTCAGGGTCAGGGTCCATGTCAAGGTCAGGGTCCGTGTCAGGGTCACGGGTCAGGGTCAGCGTCAGGGTCCGGGTCAGGGTGAAAGTCAGGGTCCGGGTCAGGGTCAGGGTAAGGGTAAGGGTCCAGGTCAGGGTGAGGGTGTCGGTGAGGGTGCGGGTCCAGGTTAGGGTCTGGGTCAGGGTCTGTGTCAGGGTCAGGGTCCAGGTCAGGTTCAGGGTCCAGGTCAGGGTCCGGTTCTGTGTCAGGGTTAGGGTCCAGGTCAGGGTCAGAGTCTGGGTCAGGGTCAGTGTAAAGGTCAGGGTCAGTGCCAGGGTAAGGGTCCGGGCCAGGGTCCGGATCAGGGTGAGGGTCAGGGTCCGGGTCAGGGTCAGGGTTTGGGTCAGCGTCAGGGTCCGGGTAAGGGTAAGGGTCCGGGTCAGGATCAGGGTCCATATCCAGGTCTGTGTCCGGGTCTGTGTCCGGGTCAGGGTCAGGGTCCGTGTCAGGGTCAGTGTCAGGGTCCGTGTCAGGGTCAGGGTCAGGGTCAGGGTCCAGGTCTGTGTCCGTGTCCGGGTCTGTGTCTGGTTCTGTGTCCGGGTCAGGGTCAGGGTCCGTGTCAGGGTCAGTGTCAGGGTCCGGGTCAGGGTCAGGGTCAGGGTCCAGGTCTGGGTCCAGGTCAGGGTCCGGGTCGGGGTCAGGGTCCGGGTCTGGGTCAGAGTCAGGGTCAGGGTCCAGGTCAGGGTCCGGGTCAGGGTCCGGGTCAGGGTCCGGGTCAGGGTCCGGGTCCGGGTAAGGGTCACGGTCAGGATCGGGGTCCGGGTCAGGGTCAGTGTCAGGGTAAGGGTCCGGGTCAGGGTCCGGGTTAAGGTCTGGGTCCGGGTCAGGGTCTGGGTCCGGGTACTTTTCCTTGTCCCTTTCCGTGTCCAGGCCAGGGTCAGGTTCAGGGGCAGGGTCAGGGTCCAGGTCCATGTCAGGGTCAGGTGAGGGTCAGGGTCCGGGTCAGGGTCCGGGTCCGGGTCAGGGTCACGGGTCAGGGTCAGTGTCAGTGTCAGGGTCAGGGTCAGGGTCAGGGTCCGGGTCAGGGTCCGTGTCAGGGTCTGGGTCCGTGTCAGGTTCCGGGTCAAGGTCAGGGTCAGGGTCCGGGTCCGGGTCAGGGTCAGGGTCCATGTCAGGGTCAGGGTCCGGGTCAGGGTCCGGGTCCTCTTCCGTGTCCCTGTCTGTGTCCGTGTCTGTGTCAGGGACCCGGTTCAGGGTAAGGGTCAGGGTCAGGTTCAGGGTAAGGGTCCGGATCAGTGTCTGGGTCATGGTCAGGGTCAGGGTCCGTGTCAGGGTCCGGGTCCGTGTCATGGTCCGGGTCCTTTTCCGTGTCCCTGTCCGTGTCCGTGTCTGTGTCAAGGACCCGGGTCAGGGTAAGGGTCCGGGTCAGGGTCAGGGTCAGGGTCTGGGTCCGGTTACAGTTCCGGTTCCGGTCCGGGTCAGGCTCAGGTTCCGGGTCAGGGTCAGGGTCTGGGTCAGGGTCTGGGTCCGGGTCAGGTTCCGGGTCAGGGTCAGGGTCAGGGTCTGGGTCTGGGTCAGGGTCCGGGTCAGGGTCCGGGTCAGGGTCAGGGTCCGGGTCCATTTCCGTGTCCCTGTCCGTGTCTGTGTCTGTGTCAGGGACCCGGGTCAGGGTCAGGGTCCGTGTCATGGTCCAGGTCAGGGTCAGGGTCAGGGTCCGTGTCAGGGTCAGGGTCAGGGTCCGGGTCCGGGTCAGGGTCAGGGTCCGGGTCCTTTTCCGTGTCCCTGTCCGTGTCCGTGTCTGTGTCAAGGACCCGGGTCAGGGCAAGGGTCAGGCTCCGTGTCAGGGTAAGGGTCCGGGTCAGGGTCCGGGTTAGGGTCTGGGTCCGGGTCAGGGTCTGGGTCCGGGTACTTTTCCTTGTCCCTGTCCAGGCCAGGGTTAGGGTCAGGGTCAGGGTCAGGGTCCAGGTCCGTGTCAGGGTCAGGTGAGGGTCAGGGTCCGGGTCAGGGTCAGGGTCCGTGTCAAGGTCAGGGTCCGTGTCAGGGTCACGGGTCAGGGTCAGCGTCAGGGTCCGGGTCAGGGTTAAAGTCATGGTCCGGGTCAGGGTGAGGGTCAGGGTGAGGGTCAGGGTCCGGGTCAGGGTCCGGGTCCGGGTAAGTGTCACGGTCAGGATCGGGGTCCGGGTCAGGGTCAGTGTCAGGGTAAGGGTCCGGGTCAGGGTCCGGGTTAAGGTCTGGGTCCGGGTCAGGGTCTGGGTCCGGGTACTTTTCCTTGTCCCTGTCCGTGTCTAGGCCAGGGTCAGGTTCAGGGTCAGGGTCAGGGTCCAGGTCCATGTCAGGGTCAGGTGAGGGTCAGAGTCCGGGTCAGGGTCACGGGTCAGGGTCAAAGTCAGTGTCAGGGTCCGGGTCAGGGTCCGGGTCAGGGTCTGGGTCCGGGTCAGGTTCCAGGTTAAGGTCAGGGTCAGGGTCCGGGTCCGGGTCCGGGTCAGGGTCAGGGTCAGGGTCCATGTCAGGGTCCGGGTCCGGGTCAGGGTCCGGGTCCTCTTCCGTGTCCCTGTCCATGTCCGTGTCTGTGTCAAGGACCCGGGTCAGGACAAGGGTCAGGGTCCGTGTCAGTGTAAGGGACCGGGTCAGGGTCCGGGTTAGGGTCTGGGTCCGGGTCAGGGTCTGGGTCCGGGTCCTTTTCCGTGTCCCTGTCCGTGTCCGTGTCTGTGTCAAGGACCCGGGTCAGGGCAAGGGTCAGGCTCCGTGTCAGGGTAAGGGTCCGGGTCAGGGTCCGGGTTAGGGTCTGGGTCCGGGTCAGGGTCTGGGTCCGGGTACTTTTCCTTGTCCCTGTCCAGGCCAGGGTTAGGGTCAGGGTCAGGGTCAGGGTCCAGGTCCGTGTCAGGGTCAGGTGAGGGTCAGGGTCCGGGTCAGGGTCAGGGTCCGTGTCAAGGTCAGGGTCCGTGTCAGCGTCACGGGTCAGGGTCAGCGTCAGGGTCCGGGTCAGGGTTAAAGTCATGGTCCGGGTCAGGGTGAGGGTCAGGGTGAGGGTCAGGGTCCGGGTCAGGGTCCGGGTCCGGGTAAGTGTCACGGTCAGGATCGGGGTCCGGGTCAGGGTCAGTGTCAGGGTAAGGGTCCGGGTCAGGGTCCGGGTTAAGGTCTGGGTCCGGGTCAGGGTCTGGGTCCGGGTACTTTTCCTTGTCCCTGTCCGTGTCCAGGCCAGGGTCAGGTTCAGGGTCAGGGTCAGGGTCCAGGTCCATGTCAGGGTCAGGTGAGGGTCAGAGTCCGGGTCAGGGTCACGGGTCAGGGTCAAAGTCAGTGTCAGGGTCCGGGTCAGGGTCCGGGTCAGGGTCTGGGTCCGGGTCAGGTTCCAGGTTAAGGTCAGGGTCAGGGTCCGGGTCCGGGTCCGGGTCAGGGTCAGGGTCAGGGTCCATGTCAGGGTCCGGGTCCGGGTCAGGGTCCGGGTCCTCTTCCGTGTCCCTGTCCATGTCCGTGTCTGTGTCAAGGACCCGGGTCAGGACAAGGGTCAGGGTCCGTGTCAGTGTAAGGGACCGGGTCAGGGTCCGGGTTAGGGTCTGGGTCCGGGTCAGGGTCTGGGTCCGGGTACTTTTCCTTGTCCCTGTCCAGGCCAGGGTTAGGGTCAGGGTCAGGGTCAGGGTCCAGGTCCGTGTCAGGGTCAGGTGAGGGTCAGGGTCCGGGTCAGGGTCAGGGTCAGGGTCCGTGTCAAGGTCAGGGTCCGTGTCAGGGTCACGGGTCAGGGTCAGCGTCAGGGTCCGGGTCAGGGTTAAAGTCATGGTCCGGGTCAGGGTGAGGGTCAGGGTGAGGGTCAGGGTCCGGGTCAGGGTCCGGGTCCGGGTAAGTGTCACGGTCAGGATCGGGGTCCGGGTCAGGGTCAGTGTCAGGGTAAGGGTCCGGGTCAGGGTCCGGGTTAAGGTCTGGGTCCGGGTCAGGGTCTGGGTCCGGGTACTTTTCCTTGTCCCTGTCCGTGTCCAGGCCAGGGTCAGGTTCAGGGTCAGGGTCAGGGTCCAGGTCCATGTCAGGGTCAGGTGAGGGTCAGAGTCCGGGTCAGGGTCACGGGTCAGGGTCAAAGTCAGTGTCAGGGTCCGGGTCAGGGTCCGGGTCAGGGTCTGGGTCCGGGTCAGGTTCCAGGTTAAGGTCAGGGTCAGGGTCCGGGTCCGGGTCCGGGTCAGGGTCAGGGTCAGGGTCCATGTCAGGGTCCGGGTCCGGGTCAGGGTCCGGGTCCTCTTCCGTGTCCCTGTCCATGTCCGTGTCTGTGTCAAGGACCCGGGTCAGGGTAAGGGTCCGGGTCAGGGTCAGGGTCAGGGTCTGGGTCCGGTTACAGTTCCGGTTCCGGTCCGGGTCAGGCTCAGGTTCCGGGTCAGGGTCAGGGTCTGGGTCAGGGTCTGGGTCCGGGTCAGGTTCCGGGTCAGGGTCAGGGTCAGGGTCTGGGTCTGGGTCAGGGTCCGGGTCAGGGTCCGGGTCAGGGTCAGGGTCCGGGTCCATTTCCGTGTCCCTGTCCGTGTCTGTGTCTGTGTCAGGGACCCGGGTCAGGGTCAGGGTCCGTGTCATGGTCCAGGTCAGGGTCAGGGTCAGGGTCCGTGTCAGGGTCAGGGTCAGGGTCCGGGTCCGGGTCAGGGTCAGGGTCCGGGTCCTTTTCCGTGTCCCTGTCCGTGTCCGTGTCTGTGTCAAGGACCCGGGTCAGGGCAAGGGTCAGGCTCCGTGTCAGGGTAAGGGTCCGGGTCAGGGTCCGGGTTAGGGTCTGGGTCCGGGTCAGGGTCTGGGTCCGGGTACTTTTCCTTGTCCCTGTCCAGGCCAGGGTTAGGGTCAGGGTCAGGGTCAGGGTCCAGGTCCGTGTCAGGGTCAGGTGAGGGTCAGGGTCCGGGTCAGGGTCAGGGTCCGTGTCAAGGTCAGGGTCCGTGTCAGGGTCACGGGTCAGGGTCAGCGTCAGGGTCCGGGTCAGGGTTAAAGTCATGGTCCGGGTCAGGGTGAGGGTCAGGGTGAGGGTCAGGGTCCGGGTCAGGGTCCGGGTCCGGGTAAGTGTCACGGTCAGGATCGGGGTCCGGGTCAGGGTCAGTGTCAGGGTAAGGGTCCGGGTCAGGGTCCGGGTTAAGGTCTGGGTCCGGGTCAGGGTCTGGGTCCGGGTACTTTTCCTTGTCCCTGTCCGTGTCCAGGCCAGGGTCAGGTTCAGGGTCAGGGTCAGGGTCCAGGTCCATGTCAGGGTCAGGTGAGGGTCAGAGTCCGGGTCAGGGTCACGGGTCAGGGTCAAAGTCAGTGTCAGGGTCCGGGTCAGGGTCCGGGTCAGGGTCTGGGTCCGGGTCAGGTTCCAGGTTAAGGTCAGGGTCAGGGTCCGGGTCCGGGTCCGGGTCAGGGTCAGGGTCAGGGTCCATGTCAGGGTCCGGGTCCGGGTCAGGGTCCGGGTCCTCTTCCGTGTCCCTGTCCATGTCCGTGTCTGTGTCAAGGACCCGGGTCAGGACAAGGGTCAGGGTCCGTGTCAGTGTAAGGGACCGGGTCAGGGTCCGGGTTAGGGTCTGGGTCCGGGTCAGGGTCTGGGTCCGGGTACTTTTCCTTGTCCCTGTCCAGGCCAGGGTTAGGGTCAGGGTCAGGGTCAGGGTCAGGGTCCAGGTCCGTGTCATGGTCAGGTGAGGGTCAGGGTCCGGGTCAGGGTCAGGGTCCATGTCAAGGTCAGGGTCCGTGTCAGGGTCACGGGTCAGGGTCAGCGTCAGGGTCCGGGTCAGGGTGAAAGTCAGGGTCCGGGTCAGGGTCAGGGTAAGGGTAAGGGTCCAGGTCAGGGTGAGGGTGACGGTGAGGGTGCGGGTCCAGGTCAGGGTCTGGGTCAGGGTCAGGGTCAGGGTCAGGGTCCAGGTCAGGGTCCGGTTCCATGTCAGGGTAAGGGTCCATGTCAGGGTCAGGGTCTGTGTCAGGGTCAGGGTCCAGGTCAGGTTCAGGGTCCAGGTCAGGGTCCGGTTCTGTGTCAGGGTTAGGGTCCAGGTCAGGGTCAGAGTCTGGGTCAGGGTCAGGGTAAAGGTCAGGGTCAGTGCCAGGGTAAGGGTCCGGGCCAGGGTCCAGATCAGGGTGAGGGTCAGGGTCACGGGTCAGGGTCAGGGTCAGGGTCAGGGTCTGGGTCAGGGTCCGTGTCAGTGTCAGTGTCTGGGTCCTGGTCAGGTTCCAGGTCAAGGTCAGGGTCAGGGTCCGGGTCAGGGTCAGGGTCCATGTCAGGGTCCGGGTCCGGGTCAGGGTCCGGGTCCTCTTCCGTGTCCCTGTCCATGTCCGTGTCTGTGTCAAGGACCCAGGTCAGGACAAGGGTCAGGGTCCGTGTCAGGGTAAGGGACCGGGTCACGGTCCGGGTTAGGGTCTGGGTCCGGGTCAGGGTCTGGTTCCGGGTACTTTTCCTTGTCCCTGTACAGGCCAGGGTTAGGGTCAGGGTCAGGGTCAGGGTCAGGGTCCAGGTCCGTGTCAGGGTCAGGTGAGGGTCAGGGTCCGGGTCAGGGTCAGGGTCCATGTCAAGGTCAGGGTCCGCGTCAGGGTCACGGGTCAGGGTCAGCGTCACGGTCCGGGTCAGGGTGAAAGTCAGGGTCCGGGTCAGGGTCAGGGTAAGGGTAAGGGTCCAGGTCAGGGTGAGGGTGACGATGAGGGTGCGGGTCCAGGTCAGGGTCTGGGTCAGGGTCAGGGTCAGGGTCAGGGTCAGGGTTTGGGTCAGCGTCAGAGTCCGGGTCAGGGTAAGGGTCCGGGTCAGGATCAGGGTCCATATCCGGGTCTGTGTCCAGGTCTGTGTCCGGGTCAGGGTCAGGGTCCGTGTCAGGGTCAGTGTCAGGGTCCGTGTCAGGGTCAGGGTCAGGGTCAGGGTCAGGGTCAGGGTCAGGGTCAGGGTCAGGGTCAGGGTCAGGGTCCAGGTCTGGGTCCGTGTCCGTGTCCGGGTCTGTGTCTGGGTCTGTGTCGGGGTCAGGGTCAGGGTCCGTGTCAGGGTCAGTGTCAGGGTCCGGGTCAGGGTCCGGGTTAGGGTCTGGGTCCGGGTCAGGGTCTGGGTCCGGGTACTTTTCCTTGTCCCTGTCCAGGCCAGGGTTAGGGTCAGGGTCAGGGTCAGGGTCGAGGTCCGTGTCAGGGTCAGGTGAGGGTCAGGGTCCGGGTCAGGGTCAGGGTCCGTGTCAAGGTCAGGGTCCGTGTCAGGGTCACGGGTCAGGGTCAGCGTCAGGGTCCGGGTCAGGGTGAAAGTCATGGTCCGGGTCAGGGTGAGGGTCAGGGTGAGGGTCAGGGTCCGGGTCAGGGTCCGGGTCCGGGTAAGTGTCACGGTCAGGATCGGGGTCCGGGACAGGGTCAGTGTCAGGGTAAGGGTCCGGGTCAGGGTCCGGGTTAAGGTCTGGGTCCGGGTCAGGGTCTGGGTCCGGGTACTTTTCCTTGTCCCTGTCCGTGTCCAGGCCAGGGTCAGGTTCAGGGTCAGGGTCAGGGTCCAGGTCCATGTCAGGGTCAGGTGAGGGTCAGAGTCCGGGTCAGGGTCCGGGTCCGGGTCAGGGTCACGGGTCAGGGTCAAAGTCAGTGTCAGGGTCCGGGTCAGGGTCCGGGTCAGGGTCTGGGTCCGGGTCAGGTTCCAGGTTAAGGTCAGGGTCAGGGTCCGGGTCCGGGTCCGGGTCAGGGTCAGGGTCAGGGTCCATGTCAGGGTCCGGGTCCGGGTCAGGGTCCGGGTCCTCTTCCGTGTCCCTGTCCATGTCCGTGTCTGTGTCAAGGACCCGGGTCAGGACAAGGGTCAGGGTCCGTGTCAGTGTAAGGGACCGGGTCAGGGTCCGGGTTAGGGTCTGGGTCCGGGTCAGGGTCTGGGTCCGGGTACTTTTCCTTGTCCCTGTCCAGGCCAGGGTTAGGGTCAGGGTCAGGGTCAGGGTCAGGGTCCAGGTCCGTGTCATGGTCAGGTGAGGGTCAGGGTCCGGGTCAGGGTCAGGGTCCATGTCAAGGTCAGGGTCCATGTCAGGGTCACGGGTCAGGGTCAGCGTCAGGGTCCGGGTCAGGGTGAAAGTCAGGGTCCGGGTCAGGGTCAGGGTAAGGGTAAGGGTCCAGGTCAGGGTGAGGGTGACGGTGAGGGTGCGGGTCCAGGTCAGGGTCTGGGTCAGGGTCAGGGTCAGGGTCAGGGTCCAGGTCAGGGTCCGGTTCCATGTCAGTGTCAGGGTCCGTGTCAGGGTCAGGGTCAGGGTCAGGGTCCAGGTCTGTGTCCGTGTCCGGGTCTGTGTCTGGTTCTGTGTCCGGGTCAGGGTCAGGGTCCGTGTCAGGGTCAGTGTCAGGGTCCGGGTCAGGGTCAGGGTCAGGGTCCAGGTCTGGGTCCAGGTAAGGGTCCGGGTCGGGGTCAGGGTCCGGGTCTGGGTCAGAGTCAGGGTCAGGGTCCAGGTCAGGGTCCGGGTCAGGGTCCGGGTCAGGGTCCGGGTCAGGGTCCGGGTCCGGGTAAGGGTCACGGTCAGGATCGGGGTCCGGGTCAGGGTCAGTGTCAGGGTAAGGGTCCGGGTCAGGGTCCGGGTTAAGGTCTGGGTCCGGGTCAGGGTCTGGGTCCGGGTACTTTTCCTTGTCCCTGTCCGTGTCCAGGCCAGGGTCAGGTTCAGGGGCAGGGTCAGGGTCCAGGTCCATGTCAGGGTCAGGTGAGGGTCAGGGTCCGGGTCAGGGTCCGGGTCCGGGTCAGGGTCACGGGTCAGGGTCAGGGTCAGTGTCAGGGTCAGGGTCAGGGTCAGGGTCCGGGTCAGGGTCCGTGTCAGGGTCTGGGTCCGTGTCAGGTTCCGGGTCAAGGTCAGGGTCAGGGTCCGGGTCCGGGTCAGGGTCAGGGTCCATGTCAGGGTCAGGGTCCGGGTCAGGGTCCGGGTCCTCTTCCGTGTCCCTGTCTGTGTCCGTGTCTGTGTCAGGGACCCGGTTCAGGGTAAGGGTCAGGGTCAGGTTCAGGGTAAGGGTCCGGATCAGGGTCTGGGTCATGGTCAGGGTCAGGGTCCGTGTCAGGGTCCGGGTCCGTGTCATGGTCCGGGTCCTTTTCCGTGTCCCTGTCCGTGTCCGTGTCTGTGTCAAGGACCCGGGTCAGGGTAAGGGTCCGGGTCAGGGTCAGGGTCAGGGTCTGGGTCCGGTTACAGTTCCGGTTCCGGTCCGGGTCAGGCTCAGGTTCCGGGTCAGGGTCAGGGTCTGGGTCAGGGTCTGGGTCCGGGTCAGGTTCCGGGTCAGGGTCAGGGTCAGGGTCTGGGTCTGGGTCAGGGTCCGGGTCAGGGTCCGGGTCAGGGTCAGGGTCCGGGTCCATTTCCGTGTCCCTGTCCGTGTCTGTGTCTGTGTTAGGGACCCGGGTCAGGGTCAGGGTCCGTGTCATGGTCCAGGTCAGGGTCAGGGTCAGGGTCAGGGTCCGTGTCAGGGTCAGGGTCAGGGTCCGGGTCCGGGTCAGGGTCAGGGTCCGGGTCCTTTTCCGTGTCCCTGTCCGTGTCCGTGTCTGTGTCAAGGACCCGGGTCAGGGCAAGGGTCAGGCTCCGTGTCAGGGTAAGGGTCCGGGTCAGGGTCCGGGTTAGGGTCTGGGTCCGGGTCAGGGTCTGGGTCCGGGTACTTTTCCTTGTCCCTGTCCAGGCCAGGGTTAGGGTCAGGGTCAGGGTCAGGGTCCAGGTCCGTGTCAGGGTCAGGTGAGGGTCAGGGTCCGGGTCAGGGTCAGGGTCCGTGTCAAGGTCAGGGTCCATGTCAGGGTCACGGGTCAGGGTCAGCGTCAGGGTCCGGGTCAGGGTTAAAGTCATGGTCCGGGTCAGGGTGAGGGTCAGGGTGAGGGACAGGGTCCGGGTCAGGGTCCGGGTCCGGGTAAGTGTCACGGTCAGGATCGGGGTCCGGGTCAGGGTCAGTGTCAGGGTAAGGGTCCGGGTCAGGGTCCGGGTTAAGGTCTGGGTCCGGGTCAGGGTCTGGGTCCGCGTACTTTTCCTTGTCCCTGTCCGTGTCCAGGCCAGGGTCAGGTTCAGGGTCAGGGTCAGGGTCCAGGTCCATGTCAGGGTCAGGTGAGGGTCAGAGTCCGGGTCAGGGTCACGGGTCAGGGTCAAAGTCAGTGTCAGGGTCCGGGTCAGGGTCCGGGTCAGGGTCTGGGTCCGGGTCAGGTTCCAGGTTAAGGTCAGGGTCAGGGTCCGGGTCCGGGTCCGGGTCAGGGTCAGGGTCAGGGTCCATGTCAGGGTCCGGGTCCGGGTCAGGGTCCGGGTCCTCTTCCGTGTCCCTGTCCATGTCCGTGTCTGTGTCAAGGACCCGGGTCAGGACAAGGGTCAGGGTCCGTGTCAGTGTAAGGGACCGGGTCAGGGTCCGGGTTAGGGTCTGGGTCCGGGTCAGGGTCTGGGTCTGGGTACTTTTCCTTGTCCCTGTCCAGGCCAGGGTTAGGGTCAGGGTCAGGGTCAGGGTCAGGGTCCAGGTCCGTGTCATGGTCAGGTGAGGGTCAGGGTCCGGGTCAGGGTCAGGGTCCATGTCAAGGTCAGGGTCCGTGTCAGGGTCACGGGTCAGGGTCAGCGTCAGGGTCCGGGTCAGGGTGAAAGTCAGGGTCCGGGTCAGGGTCAGGGTAAGGGTAAGGGTCCAGGTCAGGGTGAGGGTGACGGTGAGGGTGCGGGTCCAGGTCAGGGTCTGGGTCAGGGTCAGGGTCAGGGTCAGGGTCCAGGTCAGGGTCCGGTTCCATGTCAGGGTAAGGGTCCATGTCAGGGTCAGGGTCTGTGTCAGGGTCAGGGTCCAGGTCAGGTTCAGGGTCCAGGTCAGGGTCCGGTTCTGTGTCAGGGTTAGGGTCCAGGTCAGGGTCAGAGTCTGGGTCAGGGTCAGGGTAAAGGTCAGGGTCAGTGCCAGGGTAAGGGTCCGGGCCAGGGTCCAGATCAGGGTGAGGGTCAGGGTCACGGGTCAGGGTCAGGGTCAGGGTCAGGGTCTGGGTCAGGGTCCGTGTCAGTGTCTGGGTCCTGGTCAGGTTCCAGGTCAAGGTCAGGGTCAGGGTCCGGGTCAGGGTCAGGGTCCATGTCAGGGTCCGGGTCCGGGTCAGGGTCCGGGTCCTCTTCCGTGTCCCTGTCCATGTCCGTGTCTGTGTCAAGGACCCAGGTCAGGACAAGGGTCAGGGTCCGTGTCAGGGTAAGGGACCGGGTCACGGTCCGGGTTAGGGTCTGGGTCCGGGTCAGGGTCTGGTTCCGGGTACTTTTCCTTGTCCCTGTACAGGCCAGGGTTAGGGTCAGGGTCAGGGTCAGGGTCAGGGTCCAGGTCCGTGTCAGGGTCAGGTGAGGGTCAGGGTCCGGGTCAGGGTCAGGGTCCATGTCAAGGTCAGGGTCCGCGTCAGGGTCACGGGTCAGGGTCAGCGTCACGGTCCGGGTCAGGGTGAAAGTCAGGGTCCGGGTCAGGGTCAGGGTAAGGGTAAGGGTCCAGGTCAGGGTGAGGGTGACGGTGAGGGTGCGGGTCCAGGTCAGGGTCTGGGTCAGGGTCAGGGTCAGGGTCAGGGTCAGGGTTTGGGTCAGCGTCAGAGTCCGGGTCAGGGTAAGGGTCCGGGTCAGGATCAGGGTCCATATCCGGGTCTGTGTCCAGGTCTGTGTCCGGGTCAGGGTCAGGGTCCGTGTCAGGGTCAGTGTCAGGGTCCGTGTCAGGGTCAGGGTCAGGGTCAGGGTCAGGGTCAGGGTCAGGGTCAGGGTCAGGGTCAGGGTCCAGGTCTGGGTCCGTGTCCGTGTCCGGGTCTGTGTCTGGGTCTGTGTCGGGGTCAGGGTCAGGGTCCGTGTCAGGGTCAGTGTCAGGGTCCGTGTCAGGGTCCGGGTTAGGGTCTGGGTCCGGGTCAGGGTCTGGGTCCGGGTACTTTTCCTTGTCCCTGTCCAGGCCAGGGTTAGGGTCAGGGTCAGGGTCAGGGTCCAGGTCCGTGTCAGGGTCAGGTGAGGGTCAGGGTCCGGGTCAGGGTCAGGGTCCGTGTCAAGGTCAGGGTCCGTGTCAGGGTCACGGGTCAGGGTCAGCGTCAGGGTCCGGGTCAGGGTGAAAGTCATGGTCCGGGTCAGGGTGAGGGTCAGGGTGAGGGTCAGGGTCCGGGTCAGGGTCTGGGTCCGGGTAAGTGTCACGGTCAGGATCGGGGTCCGGGACAGGGTCAGTGTCAGGGTAAGGGTCCGGGTCAGGGTCCGGGTTAAGGTCTGGGTCCGGGTCAGGGTCTGGGTCCGGGTACTTTTCCTTGTCCCTGTCCGTGTCCAGGCCAGGGTCAGGTTCAGGGTCAGGGTCAGGGTCCAGGTCCATGTCAGGGTCAGGTGAGGGTCAGAGTCCGGGTCAGGGTCCGGGTCCGGGTCAGGGTCACGGGTCAGGGTCAAAGTCAGTGTCAGGGTCCGGGTCAGGGTCCGGGTCAGGTTCCAGGTTAAGGTCAGGGTGAGGGTCCGGGTCCGGGTCCGGGTCAGGGTCAGGGTCAGGGTCCATGTCAGGGTCCGGGTCCGGGTCAGGGTCCGGGTCCTCTTCCGTGTCCCTGTCCATGTCCGTGTCTGTGTCAAGGACCCGGGTCAGGACAAGGGTCAGGGTCCGTGTCAGTGTAAGGGACCGGGTCAGGGTCCGGGTTAGGGTCTGGGTCCGGGTCAGGGTCTGGGTCCGGGTACTTTTCCTTGTCCCTGTCCAGGCCAGGGTTAGGGTCAGGGTCAGGGTCAGGGTCAGGGTCCAGGTCCGTGTCATGGTCAGGTGAGGGTCAGGGTCCGGGTCAGGGTCAGGGTCCATGTCAAGGTCAGGGTCCATGTCAGGGTCACGGGTCAGGGTCAGCGTCAGGGTCCGGGTCAGGGTGAAAGTCAGGGTCCGGGTCAGGGTCAGGGTAAGGGTAAGGGTCCAGGTCAGGGTGAGGGTGACGGTGAGGGTGCGGGTCCAGGTCAGGGTCTGGGTCAGGGTCAGGGTCAGGGTCAGGGTCCAGGTCAGGGTCCGGTTCCATGTCAGGGTAAGGGTCCATGTCAGGGTCAGGGTCTGTGTCAGGGTCAGGGTCCAGGTCAGGTTCAGGGTCCAGGTCAGGGTCCGGTTCTGTGTCAGGGTTAGGGTCCAGGTCAGGGTCAGAGTCTGGGTCAGGGTCAGGGTAAAGGTCAGGGTCAGTGCCAGGGTAAGGGTCCGGGCCAGGGTCCAGATCAGGGTGAGGGTCAGGGTCACGGGTCAGGGTCAGGGTCAGGGTCAGGGTCTGGGTCAGGGTCCGTGTCAGTGTCTGGGTCCTGGTCAGGTTCCAGGTCAAGGTCAGGGTCAGGGTCTGGGTCTGGGTCAGGGTCCGGGTCAGGGTCCGGGTCAGGGTCAGGGTCCGGGTCCATTTCCGTGTCCCTGTCCGTGTCTGTGTCTGTGTCAGGGACCCGGGTCAGGGTCAGGGTCCGTGTCATGGTCCAGGTCAGGGTCAGGGTCAGGGTCCGTGTCAGGGTCAGGGTCAGGGTCCGGGTCCGGGTCAGGGTCAGGGTCCGGGTCCTTTTCCGTGTCCCTGTCCGTGTCCGTGTCTGTGTCAAGGACCCGGGTCAGGGCAAGGGTCAGGCTCCGTGTCAGGGTAAGGGTCCGGGTCAGGGTCCGGGTTAGGGTCTGGGTCCGGGTCAGGGTCTGGGTCCGGGTACTTTTCCTTGTCCCTGTCCAGGCCAGGGTTAGGGTCAGGGTCAGGGTCAGGGTCCAGGTCCGTGTCAGGGTCAGGTGAGGGTCAGGGTCCGGGTCAGGGTCAGGGTCCGTGTCAAGGTCAGGGTCCGTGTCAGGGTCACGGGTCAGGGTCAGCGTCAGGGTCCGGGTCAGGGTGAAAGTCATGGTCCGGGTCAGGGTGAGGGTCAGGGTGAGGGTCAGGGTCCGGGTCAGGGTCCGGGTCCGGGTAAGTGTCACGGTCAGGATCGGGGTCCGGGTCAGGGTCAGTGTCAGGGTAAGGGTCCGGGTCAGGGTCCGGGTTAAGGTCTGGGTCCGGGTCAGGGTCTGGGTCCGGGTACTTTTCCTTGTCCCTGTCCGTGTCCAGGCCAGGGTCAGGTTCAGGGTCAGGGTCAGGGTCCAGGTCCATGTCAGGGTCAGGTGAGGGTCAGAGTCCGGGTCAGGGTCACGGGTCAGGGTCAAAGTCAGTGTCAGGGTCCGGGTCAGGGTCCGGGTCAGGGTCTGGGTCCGGGTCAGGTTCCAGGTTAAGGTCAGGGTCAGGGTCCGGGTCCGGGTCCGGGTCAGGGTCAGGGTCAGGGTCCATGTCAGGGTCCGGGTCCGGGTCAGGGTCCGGGTCCTCTTCCGTGTCCCTGTCCATGTCCGTGTCTGTGTCAAGGACCCGGGTCAGGACAAGGGTCAGGGTCCGTGTCAGTGTAAGGGACCGGGTCAGGGTCCGGGTTAGGGTCTGGGTCCGGGTCAGGGTCTGGGTCCGGGTACTTTTCCTTGTCCCTGTCCAGGCCAGGGTTAGGGTCAGGGTCAGGGTCAGGGTCAGGGTCCAGGTCCGTGTCATGGTCAGGTGAGGGTCAGGGTCCGGGTCAGGGTCAGGGTCCATGTCAAGGTCAGGGTCCGTGTCAGGGTCACGGGTCAGGGTCAGCGTCAGGGTCCGGGTCAGGGTGAAAGTCAGGGTCCGGGTCAGGGTCAGGGTAAGGGTAAGGGTCCAGGTCAGGGTGAGGGTGACGGTGAGGGTGCGGGTCCAGGTCAGGGTCTGGGTCAGGGTCAGGGTCAGGGTCAGGGTCAGGTGAGGGTCAGGGTCCGGGTCAGGGTCAGGGTCCATGTCAAGGTCAGGGTCCGCGTCAGGGTCACGGGTCAGGGTCAGCGTCACGGTCCGGGTCAGGGTGAAAGTCAGGGTCCGGGTCAGGGTCAGGGTAAGGGTAAGGGTCCAGGTCAGGGTGAGGGTGACGGTGAGGGTGCGGGTCCAGGTCAGGGTCTGGGTCAGGGTCAGGGTCAGGGTCAGGGTCAGGGTTTGGGTCAGCGTCAGAGTCCGGGTCAGGGTAAGGGTCCGGGTCAGGATCAGGGTCCATATCCGGGTCTGTGTCCAGGTCTGTGTCCGGGTCAGGGTCAGGGTCCGTGTCAGGGTCAGTGTCAGGGTCCGTGTCAGGGTCAGGGTCAGGGTCAGGGTCAGGGTCAGGGTCAGGGTCAGGGTCAGGGTCCAGGTCTGGGTCCGTGTCCGTGTCCGGGTCTGTGTCTGGGTCTGTGTCGGGGTCAGGGTCAGGGTCCGTGTCAGGGTCAGTGTCAGGGTCCGGGTCAGGGTCCGGGTTAGGGTCTGGGTCCGGGTCAGGGTCTGGGTCCGGGTACTTTTCCTTGTCCCTGTCCAGGCCAGGGTTAGGGTCAGGGTCAGGGTCAGGGTCCAGGTCCGTGTCAGGGTCAGGTGAGGGTCAGGGTCCGGGTCAGGGTCAGGGTCCGTGTCAAGGTCAGGGTCCGTGTCAGGGTCACGGGTCAGGGTCAGCGTCAGGGTCCGGGTCAGGGTGAAAGTCATGGTCCGGGTCAGGGTGAGGGTCAGGGTGAGGGTCAGGGTCCGGGTCAGGGTCCGGGTCCGGGTAAGTGTCACGGTCAGGATCGGGGTCCGGGACAGGGTCAGTGTCAGGGTAAGGGTCCGGGTCAGGGTCCGGGTTAAGGTCTGGGTCCGGGTCAGGGTCTGGGTCCGGGTACTTTTCCTTGTCCCTGTCCGTGTCCAGGCCAGGGTCAGGTTCAGGGTCAGGGTCAGGGTCCAGGTCCATGTCAGGGTCAGGTGAGGGTCAGAGTCCGGGTCAGGGTCCGGGTCCGGGTCAGGGTCACGGGTCAGGGTCAAAGTCAGTGTCAGGGTCCGGGTCAGGGTCCGGGTCAGGGTCTGGGTCCGGGTCAGGTTCCAGGTTAAGGTCAGGGTCAGGGTCCGGGTCCGGGTCCGGGTCAGGGTCAGGGTCAGGGTCCATGTCAGGGTCCGGGTCCGGGTCAGGGTCCGGGTCCTCTTCCGTGTCCCTGTCCATGTCCGTGTCTGTGTCAAGGACCCGGGTCAGGACAAGGGTCAGGGTCCGTGTCAGTGTAAGGGACCGGGTCAGGGTCCGGGTTAGGGTCTGGGTCCGGGTCAGGGTCTGGGTCCGGGTACTTTTCCTTGTCCCTGTCCAGGCCAGGGTTAGGGTCAGGGTCAGGGTCAGGGTCAGGGTCCAGGTCCGTGTCATGGTCAGGTGAGGGTCAGGGTCCGGGTCAGGGTCAGGGTCCATGTCAAGGTCAGGGTCCATGTCAGGGTCACGGGTCAGGGTCAGCGTCAGGGTCCGGGTCAGGGTGAAAGTCAGGGTCCGGGTCAGGGTCAGGGTAAGGGTAAGGGTCCAGGTCAGGGTGAGGGTGACGGTGAGGGTGCGGGTCCAGGTCAGGGTCTGGGTCAGGGTCAGGGTCAGGGTCAGGGTCCAGGTCAGGGTCCGGTTCCATGTCAGGGTAAGGGTCCATGTCAGGGTCAGGGTCTGTGTCAGGGTCAGGGTCCAGGTCAGGTTCAGGGTCCAGGTCAGGGTCCGGTTCTGTGTCAGGGTTAGGGTCCAGGTCAGGGTCAGAGTCTGGGTCAGGGTCAGGGTAAAGGTCAGGGTCAGTGCCAGGGTAAGGGTCCGGGCCAGGGTCCAGATCAGGGTGAGGGTCAGGGTCACGGGTCAGGGTCAGGGTCAGGGTCAGGGTCTGGGTCAGGGTCCGTGTCAGTGTCTGGGTCCTGGTCAGGTTCCAGGTCAAGGTCAGGGTCAGGGTCTGGGTCTGGGTCAGGGTCCGGGTCAGGGTCCGGGTCAGGGTCAGGGTCCGGGTCCATTTCCGTGTCCCTGTCCGTGTCTGTGTCTGTGTCAGGGACCCGGGTCAGGGTCAGGGTCCGTGTCATGGTCCAGGTCAGGGTCAGGGTCAGGGTCCGTGTCAGGGTCAGGGTCAGGGTCCGGGTCCGGGTCAGGGTCAGGGTCAGGGTCCGGGTCCTTTTCCGTGTCCCTGTCCGTGTCCGTGTCTGTGTCAAGGACCCGGGTCAGGGCAAGGGTCAGGCTCCGTGTCAGGGTAAGGGTCCGGGTCAGGGTCCGGGTTAGGGTCTGGGTCCGGGTCAGGGTCTGGGTCCGGGTACTTTTCCTTGTCCCTGTCCAGGCCAGGGTTAGGGTCAGGGTCAGGGTCAGGGTCCAGGTCCGTGTCAGGGTCAGGTGAGGGTCAGGGTCCGGGTCAGGGTCAGGGTCCGTGTCAAGGTCAGGGTCCGTGTCAGGGTCACGGGTCAGGGTCAGCGTCAGGGTCCGGGTCAGGGTGAAAGTCATGGTCCGGGTCAGGGTGAGGGTCAGGGTGAGGGTCAGGGTCCGGGTCAGGGTCCGGGTCCGGGTAAGTGTCACGGTCAGGATCGGGGTCCGGGTCAGGGTCAGTGTCAGGGTAAGGGTCCGGGTCAGGGTCCGGGTTAAGGTCTGGGTCCGGGTCAGGGTCTGGGTCCGGGTACTTTTCCTTGTCCCTGTCCGTGTCCAGGCCAGGGTCAGGTTCAGGGTCAGGGTCAGGGTCCAGGTCCATGTCAGGGTCAGGTGAGGGTCAGAGTCCGGGTCAGGGTCACGGGTCAGGGTCAAAGTCAGTGTCAGGGTCCGGGTCAGGGTCCGGGTCAGGGTCTGGGTCCGAGTCAGGTTCCAGGTTAAGGTCAGGGTCAGGGTCCGGGTCCGGGTACGGGTCCGGGTCAGGGTCAGGGTCAGGGTCCATGTCAGGGTCCGGGTCCGGGTCAGGGTCCGGGTCCTCTTCCGTGTCCCTGTCCATGTCCGTGTCTGTGTCAAGGACCCGGGTCAGGACAAGGGTCAGGGTCCGTGTCAGTGTAAGGGACCGGGTCAGGGTCCGGGTTAGGGTCTGGGTCCGGGTCAGGGTCTGGGTCCGGGTACTTTTCCTTGTCCCTGTCCAGGCCAGGGTTAGGGTCAGGGTCAGGGTCAGGGTCAGGGTCCAGGTCCGTGTCATGGTCAGGTGAGGGTCAGGGTCCGGGTCAGGGTCAGGGTCCATGTCAAGGTCAGGGTCCGTGTCAGGGTCACGGGTCAGGGTCAGCGTCAGGGTCCGGGTCAGGGTGAAAGTCAGGGTCCGGGTCAGGGTCAGGGTAAGGGTAAGGGTCCAGGTCAGGGTGAGGGTGACGGTGAGGGTGCGGGTCCAGGTCAGGGTCTGGGTCAGGGTCAGGGTCAGGGTCAGGGTCCAGGTCAGGGTCCGGTTCCATGTCAGGGTAAGGGTCCATGTCAGGGTCAGGGTCTGTGTCAGGGTCAGGGTCCAGGTCAGGTTCAGGGTCCAGGTCAGGGTCCGGTTCTGTGTCAGGGTTAGGGTCCAGGTCAGGGTCAGAGTCTGGGTCAGGGTCAGGGTAAAGGTCAGGGTCAGTGCCAGGGTAAGGGTCCGGGCCAGGGTCCAGATCAGGGTGAGGGTCAGGGTCACGGGTCAGGGTCAGGGTCAGGGTCAGGGTCTGGGTCAGGGTCCGTGTCAGTGTCTGGGTCCTGGTCAGGTTCCAGGTCAAGGTCAGGGTCAGGGTCCGGGTCAGGATCAGGGTCCATATCCGGGTCTGTGTCCAGGTCTGTGTCCGGGTCAGGGTCAGGGTCCGTGTCAGGGTCAGTGTCAGGGTCCGTGTCAGGGTCAGGGTCAGGGTCAGGGTCTGGGTCAGGGTCAGGGTCAGGGTCAGGGTCAGGGTCAGGGTCCAGGTCCGTGTCAGGGTCAGGTGAGGGTCAGGGTCCGGGTCAGGGTCAGGGTCCGTGTCAAGGTCAGGGTCCGTGTCAGGGTCACGGGTCAGGGTCAGCGTCAGGGTCCGGGTCAGGGTGAAAGTCATGGTCCGGGTCAGGGTGAGGGTCAGGGTGAGGGTCAGGGTCCGGGTCAGGGTCCGGGTCCGGGTAAGTGTCACGGTCAGGATCGGGGTCCGGGTCAGGGTCAGTGTCAGGGTAAGGGTCCGGGTCAGGGTCCGGGTTAAGGTCTGGGTCCGGGTCAGGGTCTGGGTCCGGGTACTTTTCCTTGTCCCTGTCCGTGTCCAGGCCAGGGTCAGGTTCAGGGTCAGGGTCAGGGTCCAGGTCCATGTCAGGGTCAGGTGAGGGTCAGAGTCCGGGTCAGGGTCCGGGTCCGGGTCAGGGTCACGGGTCAGGGTCAAAGTCAGTGTCAGGGTCCGGGTCAGGGTCCGGGTCAGGGTCTGGGTCCGGGTCAGGTTCCAGGTTAAGGTCAGGGTCAGGGTCCGGGTCCGGGTCCGGGTAAGGGTCAGGGTCAGGGTCCATGTCAGGGTCCGGGTCCGGGTCAGGGTCCGGGTCCTCTTCCGTGTCCCTGTCCATGTCCGTGTCTGTGTCAAGGACCCGGGTCAGGACAAGGGTCAGGGTCCGTGTCAGTGTAAGGGACCGGGTCAGGGTCCGGGTTAGGGTCTGGGTCCGGGTCAGGGTCTGGGTCCGGGTACTTTTCCTTGTCCCTGTCCAGGCCAGGGTTAGGGTCAGGGTCAGGGTCAGGGTCAGGGTCCAGGTCCGTGTCATGGTCAGGTGAGGGTCAGGGTCCGGGTCAGGGTCAGGGTCCATGTCAAGGTCAGGGTCCGTGTCAGGGTCACGGGTCAGGGTCAGCGTCAGGGTCCGGGTCAGGGTGAAAGTCAGGGTCCGGGTCAGGGTCAGGGTAAGGGTAAGGGTCCAGGTCAGGGTGAGGGTGACGGTGAGGGTGCGGGTCCAGGTCAGGGTCTGGGTCAGGGTCAGGGTCAGGGTCAGGGTCCAGGTCAGGGTCCGGTTCCATGTCAGGGTAAGGGTCCATGTCAGGGTCAGGGTCTGTGTCAGGGTCAGGGTCCAGGTCAGGTTCAGGGTCCAGGTCAGGGTCCGGTTCTGTGTCAGGGTTAGGGTCCAGGTCAGGGTCAGAGTCTGGGTCAGGGTCAGGGTAAAGGTCAGGGTCAGTGCCAGGGTAAGGGTCCGGGCCAGGGTCCAGATCAGGGTGAGGGTCAGGGTCACGGGTCAGGGTCAGGGTCAGGGTCAGGGTCTGGGTCAGGGTCCGTGTCAGTGTCTGGGTCCTGGTCAGGTTCCAGGTCAAGGTCAGGGTCAGGGTCTGGGTCTGGGTCAGGGTCCGGGTCAGGGTCCGGGTCAGGGTCAGGGTCCGGGTCCATTTCCGTGTCCCTGTCCGTGTCTGTGTCTGTGTCAGGGACCCGGGTCAGGGTCAGGGTCCGTGTCATGGTCCAGGTCAGGGTCAGGGTCAGGGTCCGTGTCAGGGTCAGGGTCAGGGTCCGGGTCCGGGTCAGGGTCAGGGTCAGGGTCCGGGTCCTTTTCCGTGTCCCTGTCCGTGTCCGTGTCTGTGTCAAGGACCCGGGTCAGGGCAAGGGTCAGGCTCCGTGTCAGGGTAAGGGTCCGGGTCAGGGTCCGGGTTAGGGTCTGGGTCCGGGTCAGGGTCTGGGTCCGGGTACTTTTCCTTGTCCCTGTCCAGGCCAGGGTTAGGGTCAGGGTCAGGGTCAGGGTCCAGGTCCGTGTCAGGGTCAGGTGAGGGTCCGGGTCAGGGTCAGGGTCAGGGTCCGTGTCAAGGTCAGGGTCCGTGTCAGGGTCACGGGTCAGGGTCAGCGTCAGGGTCCGGGTCAGGGTGAAAGTCATGGTCCGGGTCAGGGTGAGGGTCAGGGTGAGGGTCAGGGTCCGGGTCAGGGTCCGGGTCCGGGTAAGTGTCACGGTCAGGATCGGGGTCCGGGTCAGGGTCAGTGTCAGGGTAAGGGTCCGGGTCAGGGTCCGGGTTAAGGTCTGGGTCCGGGTCAGGGTCTGGGTCCGGGTACTTTTCCTTGTCCCTGTCCGTGTCCAGGCCAGGGTCAGGTTCAGGGTCAGGGTCAGGGTCCAGGTCCATGTCAGGGTCAGGTGAGGGTCAGAGTCCGGGTCAGGGTCACGGGTCAGGGTCAAAGTCAGTGTCAGGGTCCGGGTCAGGGTCCGGGTCAGGGTCTGGGTCCGAGTCAGGTTCCAGGTTAAGGTCAGGGTCAGGGTCCGGGTCCGGGTACGGGTCCGGGTCAGGGTCAGGGTCAGGGTCCATGTCAGGGTCCGGGTCCGGGTCAGGGTCCGGGTCCTCTTCCGTGTCCCTGTCCATGTCCGTGTCTGTGTCAAGGACCCGGGTCAGGACAAGGGTCAGGGTCCGTGTCAGTGTAAGGGACCGGGTCAGGGTCCGGGTTAGGGTCTGGGTCCGGGTCAGGGTCTGGGTCCGGGTACTTTTCCTTGTCCCTGTCCAGGCCAGGGTTAGGGTCAGGGTCAGGGTCAGGGTCAGGGTCCAGGTCCGTGTCATGGTCAGGTGAGGGTCAGGGTCCGGGTCAGGGTCAGGGTCCATGTCAAGGTCAGGGTCCGTGTCAGGGTCACGGGTCAGGGTCAGCGTCAGGGTCCGGGTCAGGGTGAAAGTCAGGGTCCGGGTCAGGGTCAGGGTAAGGGTAAGGGTCCAGGTCAGGGTGAGGGTGACGGTGAGGGTGCGGGTCCAGGTCAGGGTCTGGGTCAGGGTCAGGGTCAGGGTCAGGGTCCAGGTCAGGGTCCGGTTCCATGTCAGGGTAAGGGTCCATGTCAGGGTCAGGGTCTGTGTCAGGGTCAGGGTCCAGGTCAGGTTCAGGGTCCAGGTCAGGGTCCGGTTCTGTGTCAGGGTTAGGGTCCAGGTCAGGGTCAGAGTCTGGGTCAGGGTCAGGGTAAAGGTCAGGGTCAGTGCCAGGGTAAGGGTCCGGGCCAGGGTCCAGATCAGGGTGAGGGTCAGGGTCACGGGTCAGGGTCAGGGTCAGGGTCAGGGTCTGGGTCAGGGTCCGTGTCAGTGTCTGGGTCCTGGTCAGGTTCCAGGTCAAGGTCAGGGTCAGGGTCCGGGTCAGGATCAGGGTCCATATCCGGGTCTGTGTCCAGGTCTGTGTCCGGGTCAGGGTCAGGGTCCGTGTCAGGGTCAGTGTCAGGGTCCGTGTCAGGGTCAGGGTCAGGGTCAGGGTCTGGGTCAGGGTCAGGGTCAGGGTCAGGGTCAGGGTCAGGGTCCAGGTCCGTGTCAGGGTCAGGTGAGGGTCAGGGTCCGGGTCAGGGTCAGGGTCCGTGTCAAGGTCAGGGTCCGTGTCAGGGTCACGGGTCAGGGTCAGCGTCAGGGTCCGGGTCAGGGTGAAAGTCATGGTCCGGGTCAGGGTGAGGGTCAGGGTGAGGGTCAGGGTCCGGGTCAGGGTCCGGGTCCGGGTAAGTGTCACGGTCAGGATCGGGGTCCGGGTCAGGGTCAGTGTCAGGGTAAGGGTCCGGGTCAGGGTCCGGGTTAAGGTCTGGGTCCGGGTCAGGGTCTGGGTCCGGGTACTTTTCCTTGTCCCTGTCCGTGTCCAGGCCAGGGTCAGGTTCAGGGTCAGGGTCAGGGTCCAGGTCCATGTCAGGGTCAGGTGAGGGTCAGAGTCCGGGTCAGGGTCCGGGTCCGGGTCAGGGTCACGGGTCAGGGTCAAAGTCAGTGTCAGGGTCCGGGTCAGGGTCCGGGTCAGGGTCTGGGTCCGGGTCAGGTTCCAGGTTAAGGTCAGGGTCAGGGTCCGGGTCCGGGTCCGGGTAAGGGTCAGGGTCAGGGTCCATGTCAGGGTCCGGGTCCGGGTCAGGGTCCGGGTCCTCTTCCGTGTCCCTGTCCATGTCCGTGTCTGTGTCAAGGACCCGGGTCAGGACAAGGGTCAGGGTCCGTGTCAGTGTAAGGGACCGGGTCAGGGTCCGGGTTAGGGTCTGGGTCCGGGTCAGGGTCTGGGTCCGGGTACTTTTCCTTGTCCCTGTCCAGGCCAGGGTTAGGGTCAGGGTCAGGGTCAGGGTCAGGGTCCAGGTCCGTGTCATGGTCAGGTGAGGGTCAGGGTCCGGGTCAGGGTCAGGGTCCATGTCAAGGTCAGGGTCCGTGTCAGGGTCACGGGTCAGGGTCAGCGTCAGGGTCCGGGTCAGGGTGAAAGTCAGGGTCCGGGTCAGGGTCAGGGTAAGGGTAAGGGTCCAGGTCAGGGTGAGGGTGACGGTGAGGGTGCGGGTCCAGGTCAGGGTCTGGGTCAGGGTCAGGGTCAGGGTCAGGGTCCAGGTCAGGGTCCGGTTCCATGTCAGGGTAAGGGTCCATGTCAGGGTCAGGGTCTGTGTCAGGGTCAGGGTCCAGGTCAGGTTCAGGGTCCAGGTCAGGGTCCGGTTCTGTGTCAGGGTTAGGGTCCAGGTCAGGGTCAGAGTCTGGGTCAGGGTCAGGGTAAAGGTCAGGGTCAGTGCCAGGGTAAGGGTCCGGGCCAGGGTCCAGATCAGGGTGAGGGTCAGGGTCACGGGTCAGGGTCAGGGTCAGGGTCAGGGTCTGGGTCAGGGTCCGTGTCAGTGTCTGGGTCCTGGTCAGGTTCCAGGTCAAGGTCAGGGTCAGGGTCTGGGTCTGGGTCAGGGTCCGGGTCAGGGTCCGGGTCAGGGTCAGGGTCCGGGTCCATTTCCGTGTCCCTGTCCGTGTCTGTGTCTGTGTCAGGGACCCGGGTCAGGGTCAGGGTCCGTGTCATGGTCCAGGTCAGGGTCAGGGTCAGGGTCCGTGTCAGGGTCAGGGTCAGGGTCCGGGTCCAGGTCAGGGTCAGGGTCCGGGTCCTTTTCCGTGTCCCTGTCCGTGTCCGTGTCTGTGTCAAGGACCCGGGTCAGGGCAAGGGTCAGGCTCCGTGTCAGGGTAAGGGTCCGGGTCAGGGTCCGGGTTAGGGTCTGGGTCCGGGTCAGGGTCTGGGTCCGGGTACTTTTCCTTGTCCCTGTCCAGGCCAGGGTTAGGGTCAGGGTCAGGGTCAGGGTCCAGGTCCGTGTCAGGGTCAGGTGAGGGTCAGGGTCCGGGTCAGGGTCAGGGTCCGTGTCAAGGTCAGGGTCCGTGTCAGGGTCACGGGTCAGGGTCAGCGTCAGGGTCCGGGTCAGGGTGAAAGTCATGGTCCGGGTCAGGGTGAGGGTCAGGGTGAGGGTCAGGGTCCGGGTCAGGGTCCGGGTCCGGGTAAGTGTCACGGTCAGGATCGGGGTCCGGGTCAGGGTCAGTGTCAGGGTAAGGGTCCGGGTCAGGGTCCGGGTTAAGGTCTGGGTCCGGGTCAGGGTCTGGGTCCGGGTACTTTTCCTTGTCCCTGTCCGTGTCCAGGCCAGGGTCAGGTTCAGGGTCAGGGTCAGGGTCCAGGTCCATGTCAGGGTCAGGTGAGGGTCAGAGTCCGGGTCAGGGTCACGGGTCAGGGTCAAAGTCAGTGTCAGGGTCCGGGTCAGGGTCCGGGTCAGGGTCTGGGTCCGGGTCAGGTTCCAGGTTAAGGTCAGGGTCAAGGTCCGGGTCCGGGTCCGGGTCAGGGTCAGGGTCAGGGTCCATGTCAGGGTCCGGGTCCGGGTCAGGGTCCGGGTCCTCTTCCGTGTCCCTGTCCATGTCCGTGTCTGTGTCAAGGACCCGGGTCAGGACAAGGGTCAGGGTCCGTGTCAGTGTAAGGGACCGGGTCAGGGTCCGGGTTAGGGTCTGGGTCCGGGTCAGGGTCTGGGTCCGGGTACTTTTCCTTGTCCCTGTCCAGGCCAGGGTTAGGGTCAGGGTCAGGGTCAGGGTCAGGGTCCAGGTCCGTGTCATGGTCAGGTGAGGGTCAGGGTCCGGGTCAGGGTCAGGGTCCATGTCAAGGTCAGGGTCCGTGTCAGGGTCACGGGTCACGGGTCAGGGTCAGCGTCAGGGTCCGGGTCAGGGTGAAAGTCAGGGTCCGGGTCAGGGTCAGGGTAAGGGTAAGGGTCCAGGTCAGGGTGAGGGTGACGGTGAGGGTGCGGGTCCAGGTCAGGGTCTGGGTCAGGGTCAGGGTCAGGGTCAGGGTCCAGGTCAGGGTCCGGTTCCATGTCAGGGTAAGGGTCCATGTCAGGGTCAGGGTCTGTGTCAGGGTCAGGGTCCAGGTCAGGTTCAGGGTCCAGGTCAGGGTCCGGTTCTGTGTCAGGGTTAGGGTCCAGGTCAGGGTCAGAGTCTGGGTCAGGGTCAGGGTAAAGGTCAGGGTCAGTGCCAGGGTAAGGGTCCGGGCCAGGGTCCAGATCAGGGTGAGGGTCAGGGTCACGGGTCAGGGTCAGGGTCAGGGTCAGGGTCTGGGTCAGGGTCCGTGTCAGTGTCTGGGTCCTGGTCAGGTTCCAGGTCAAGGTCAGGGTCAGGGTCCGGGTCAGGGTCAGGGTCCATGTCTGGGTCCGGGTCCGGGTCAGGGTCCGGGTCCTCTCCCGTGTCCCTGTCCATGTCCGTGTCTGTGTCAAGGACCCAGGTCAGGACAAGGGTCAGGGTCCGTGTCAGGGTAAGGGACCGGGTCACGGTCCGGGTTAGGGTCTGGGTCCGGGTCAGGGTCTGGTTCCGGGTACTTTTCCTTGTCCCTGTACAGGCCAGGGTTAGGGTCAGGGTCAGGGTCAGGGTCAGGGTCCAGGTCCGTGTCAGGGTCAGGTGAGGGTCAGGGTCCGGGTCAGGGTCAGGGTCCATGTCAAGGTCAGGGTCCGCGTCAGGGTCACGGGTCAGGGTCAGCGTCACGGTCCGGGTCAGGGTGAAAGTCAGGGTCCGGGTCAGGGTCAGGGTAAGGGTAAGGGTCCAGGTCAGGGTGAGGGTGACGGTGAGGGTGCAGGTCCAGGTCAGGGTCTGGGTCAGGGTCAGGGTCAGGGTCAGGGTCAGGGTTTGGGTCAGCGTCAGAGTCCGGGACAGGGTAAGGGTCCGGGTCAGGATCAGGGTCCATATCCGGGTCTGTGTCCAGGTCTGTGTCCGGGTCAGGGTCAGGGTCCGTGTCAGGGTCAGTGTCAGGGTCCGTGTCAGGGTCAGGGTCAGGGTCAGGGTCAGGGTCAGGGTCAGGGTCAGGGTCAGGGTCAGGGTCAGGGTCCAGGTCTGGGTCCGTGTCCGTGTCCGGGTCTGTGTCTGGGTCTGTGTCGGGGTCAGGGTCAGGGTCCGTGTCAGGGTCAGTGTCAGGGTCCGGGTCAGGGTCCGGGTTAGGGTCTGGGTCCGGGTCAGGGTCTGGGTCCGGGTACTTTTCCTTGTCCCTGTCCAGGCCAGGGTTAGGGTCAGGGTCAGGGTCAGGGTCCAGGTCCGTGTCAGGGTCAGGTGAGGGTCAGGGTCCGGGTCAGGGTCAGGGTCCGTGTCAAGGTCAGGGTCCGTGTCAGGGTCACGGGTCAGGGTCAGCGTCAGGGTCCGGGTCAGGGTGAAAGTCATGGTCCGGGTCAGGGTGAGGGTCAGGGTGAGGGTCAGGGTCCGGGTCAGGGTCCGGGTCCGGGTAAGTGTCACGGTCAGGATCGGGGTCCGGGTCAGGGTCAGTGTCAGGGTAAGGGTCCGGGTCAGGGTCCGGGTTAAGGTCTGGGTCCGGGTCAGGGTCTGGGTCCGGGTACTTTTCCTTGTCCCTGTCCGTGTCCAGGCCAGGGTCAGGTTCAGGGTCAGGGTCAGGGTCCAGGTCCATGTCAGGGTCAGGTGAGGGTCAGAGTCCGGGTCAGGGTCCGGGTCCGGGTCAGGGTCACGGGTCAGGGTCAAAGTCAGTGTCAGGGTCCGGGTCAGGGTCCGGGTCAGGGTCTGGGTCCGGGTCAGGTTCCAGGTTAAGGTCAGGGTCAGGGTCCGGGTCCGGGTCCGGGTCAGGGTCAGGGTCAGGGTCCATGTCAGGGTCCGGGTCCGGGTCAGGGTCCGGGTCCTCTTCCGTGTCCCTGTCCATGTCCGTGTCTGTGTCAAGGACCCGGGTCAGGACAAGGGTCAGGGTCCGTGTCAGTGTAAGGGACCGGGTCAGGGTCCGGGTTAGGGTCTGGGTCCGGGTCAGGGTCTGGGTCCGGGTACTTTTCCTTGTCCCTGTCCAGGCCAGGGTTAGGGTCAGGGTCAGGGTCAGGGTCAGGGTCCAGGTCCGTGTCATGGTCAGGTGAGGGTCAGGGTCCGGGTCAGGGTCAGGGTCCATGTCAAGGTCAGGGTCCGTGTCAGGGTCACGGGTCAGGGTCAGCATCAGGGTCCGGGTCAGGGTGAAAGTCAGGGTCCGGGTCAGGGTCAGGGTAAGGGTAAGGGTCCAGGTCAGGGTGAGGGTGACGGTGAGGGTGCGGGTCCAGGTCAGGGTCTGGGTCAGGGTCAGGGTCAGGGTCAGGGTCCAGGTCAGGGTCCGGTTCCATGTCAGGGTAAGGGTCCATGTCAGGGTCAGGGTCTGTGTCAGAGTCAGGGTCCAGGTCAGGTTCAGGGTCCAGGTCAGGGTCCGGTTCTGTGTCAGGGTTAGGGTCCAGGTCAGGGTCAGAGTCTGGGTCAGGGTCAGGGTAAAGGTCAGGGTCAGTGCCAGGGTAAGGGTCCGGGCCAGGGTCCAGATCAGGGTGAGGGTCAGGGTCACGGGTCAGGGTCAGGGTCAGGGTCAGGGTCTGGGTCAGGGTCCGTGTCAGTGTCTGGGTCCTGGTCAGGTTCCAGGTCAAGGTCAGGGTCAGGGTCCGGGTCAGGGTCAGGGTCCATGTCAGGGTCCGGGTCCGGGTCAGGGTCCGGGTCCTCTTCCGTGTCCCTGTCCATGTCCGTGTCTGTGTCAAGGACCCAGGTCAGGACAAGGGTCAGGGTCCGTGTCAGGGTAAGGGACCGGGTCACGGTCCGGGTTAGGGTCTGGGTCCGGGTCAGGGTCTGGTTCCGGGTACTTTTCCTTGTCCCTGTACAGGCCAGGGTTAGGGTCAGGGTCAGGGTCAGGGTCAGGGTCCAGGTCCGTGTCAGGGTCAGGTGAGGGTCAGGGTCCGGGTCAGGGTCAGGGTCAGGGTCCATGTCAAGGTCAGGGTCCGCGTCAGGGTCACGGGTCAGGGTCAGCGTCACGGTCCGGGTCAGGGTGAAAGTCAGGGTCCGGGTCAGGGTCAGGGTAAGGGTAAGGGTCCAGGTCAGGGTGAGGGTGACGGTGAGGGTGCGGGTCCAGGTCAGGGTCTGGGTCAGGGTCAGGGTCAGGGTCAGGGTCAGGGTTTGGGTCAGCGTCAGAGTCCGGGTCAGGGTAAGGGTCCGGGTCAGGATCAGGGTCCATATCCGGGTCTCTGTCCAGGTCTGTGTCCGGGTCAGGGTCAGGGTCCGTGTCAGGGTCAGTGTCAGGGTCCGTGTCAGGGTCAGGGTCAGGGTCAGGGTCAGGGTCAGGGTCAGGGTCAGGGTCAGGGTCAGGGTCAGGGTCCAGGTCTGGGTCCGTGTCCGTGTCCGGGTCTGTGTCTGGGTCTGTGTCGGGGTCAGGGTCAGGGTCCGTGTCAGGGTCAGTGTCAGGGTCCGGGTCAGGGTCAGGGTCAGGGTCCAGGTCTGGGTCCAGGTCAGGGTCCGGGTCGGCGTCAGGGTCCGGGTCCAGGTCTGGGTCCTGGTCAGGGTCCGTGTCCGGGTCTGTGTCTGGGTCTGTGTCCGGGTCAGGGTCAGGGTCCGTGTCAGGGTCAGTGTCAGGGTCAAGGTCAGGGTCAGGGTCAGGGTCCGGGTCAGGGTCCGGGTCAGGGTCCGGGTCCGGGTTAGGGTCACGGTCAGGATCGGGGTGCGGGTCAGGGTCAGTGTCAGGGTAAGTGTCCGGGTCAGGGTCCGGGTTAAGGTCTGGGTCCGGGTCAGGGTCTGGGTCCGGGTACTTTTCCTTGTCCCTGTCCGTGTCCAGGCCAGGGTCAGGTTCAGGGTCAGGGTCAGGGTCAGGGTCCAGGTCCATGTCAGGGTCAGGTGAGGGTCAGGGTCCGGGTCAGGGTCCGGGTCCGGGTCCGGGTCAGGGTCACGGGTCAGGGTCAGGGTCAGTTTCAGGGTCAGAGTCCTGGTCAGGGTCCGTGTCAGGGTCTGGGTCCGGGTCACGTTCCGGGTCAAGGTCAGGGTCAGGGTCCGGGTCCGGGTCAGGGTCAGGGTCCATGTCAGGGTCCGGGTCCAGGTCAGGGTCCGGGTCCTCTTCCGTGTACCTGTCTGTGTCCGTGTCTGTGTCAGGGACCCGGTTCAGGGTAAGGGTCCAGGTCAGGGTAAGGGTCCGGGTCCGGGTCCGGGTCACGGTCCGGGTCCTTTTCCGTGTCCCTGTCCGTGTCCGTGTCTGTGTCAAGGACCCGGGTCAGGGCAAGGGTCAGGGTCCGTGTCAGGGTAAGGGTCCGGGTCAGGGTCCGGGTTAGGGTCTGGGTCCGAGTCAGGGTCTGGGTCCGGGTACTTTTCCTTGTCCCTGTCCAGGCCAGGGTTAGGGTCAGGGTCAGGGTCAGGGTCAGGGTCCAGGTCCGTGTCAGGGTCAGGTGAGGGTCAGGGTCCGGGTCAGGGTCAGGGTCCGTGTCAAGGTCAGGGTCTGTGTCAGGGTCACGGGTCAGGGTCAGCGTCAGGGTCCGGGTCAGGGTGAAAGTCAGGGTCCGGGTCAGGGTCAGGGTAAGGGTCCAGGTCAGGGTCAGGGTGACGGTGAGGGTGCGGGTCCAGGTCAGGGTCTGGGTCAGGGTCAGGGTCAGGGTCAGGGTCAGGGTCCAGGTCAGGGTCCGGTTCCGTGTCAGGGTAAGGGTCCATGTCAGGGTCAGGGTCTGTGTCAGGGTCAGGGTCCAGGTCAGGTTCAGGGTCCAGGTCAGGGTCCGGTTCTGTGTCAGGGTTAGGGTCCGGGTCAGGGTCAGAGTCTGTGTCAGGGTCAGGGTAAAGGTCAGGGTCAGTGCCAGGGTAAGGGTCCGGTCCAGGGTCCGGATCAGGGTGAGGGTCAGGGTCTGGGTCAGGGTCAGGGTTTGGGTCAGCGTCAGGGTCCGGGTCAGGGTAATGGTCCGGGTCAGGATCAGGGTCCATATCCGGGTCTGTGTCCGGGTCTGTGTCCGGGTCAGGGTCAGGGTGCGTGTCAGGGTCAGTGTCAGGGTCCGGGTCAGGGTCAGGGTCAGGGTCAGGGTCCAGGTCTGGGTCCAGGTCAGGGTCCATGTCCTGGTCTGTGTCTAGGTCTGTGTCCGGGTCAGGGTCAGGGTCCGTGTCAGGGTCAGTGTCAGGGTCCGGGTCAGGGCCAGGGTCAAGGTCAGGGTCAGGGTCCGGGTCCGGGTCAGGGTCAGGGTCCATGTCAGGGTCCGGGTCCGGGTCAGGGTCCGGGTCCTCTTCCGTGTCCCTGTCTGTGTCCGTGTCTGTTTCAGGGACCCGGTTCAGGGTAAGGGTCAGGATCAGGTTCAGGGTAAGGGTCCGGATCAGGGTCTGGGTCATGGTCAGGGTCAGGGTCCGTGTCAGGGTCCGGGTCCGGGTCATGGTCCGGGTCCTTTTCCGTGTCCCTGTCCGTGTCCGTGTCTGTGTCAAGGACCCGGGTCAGGGTCAGGGTCCGGGTCAGGGTCAGGGTCAGGGTCTGGGTCCGGTTACAGTTCCGGTTCCGGTCCGGGTCAGGCTCAGGGTCCGGGTCAGGGTCAGGGTCTGTGTCAGGGTCTGGGTCCGGGTCCGGGTCCGGGTCAGGTTCCGGGTCAGGGTCAGGGTCAGTGTCTGGGTCCGGGTCAGGGTCCGGGTCAGGGTCCGGGTCAGGGTCAGGGTCCGGGTCCTTTTCCGTATCCCTGTCCGTGTCCGTGTCTGTGTCAGGGACCCGGGTCAGGGTCAGGGTCCATGTCAGGGTCAAGGTCAGGGTAAGGGTCCGTGTCAGGGTCCGGGTCCGGGTCCGGGTCAGGGTCAGGGTCCGGGTCCTTTTCCGTGTCCCTCTCCGTGTCCGTGTCTGTGTCAAGGACCCGGGTCAGGGTAAGGATCCGGATCAGGGTCTGGGTCATGGTCAGGGTCAGGGTCCGTGTCAGGGTCTGGGTCCGTGTCAGGGTCCGGGTCCTTTTCCGTGTCCCTGTCCGTGTCCGTGTCTGTGTCAAGGACCCGGGTCAGGGCAAGGGTCAGGGTCCGTGTCAGGGTAAGGGTCCGGGTCAGGGTCCGGGTTAGGGTCTGGGTCCGTGTCAGGGTCTGGGTCCGGGTACTTTTCCTTGTCCCTGTCCAGGCCAGGGTTAGGGTCAGGGTCAGGGTCAGGGTCCAGGTCCGTGTCAGGGTCAGGTGAGGGTCAGGGTCCGGGTCAGGGTCAGGGTCCGTGTCAAGGTCAGGGTCCGTGTCAGGGTCACGGGTCAGGGTCAGCGTCAGGGTCCGGGTCAGGGTGAAAGTCAGGGTCCGGGTCAGGATCAGGGTAAGGGTATGGGTCCAGTTCAGGGTGTGGGTGACGGTGAGGGTGCGGGTCCAGGTCAGGGTCTGGGTCAGGGTCAGTGTCAGTGTCAGGGTCAGGGTCAGGGTCAGGGTCCGGTTCCGTGTCAGGGTAAGGGTCCATGTCAGGGTCAGGGTCTGTGTCAGGGTCAGGGTCCAGGTCAGGTTCAGGGTCCAGGTCAGGGTCCGGTTCTGTGTCAGGGTTAGGGTCCGGGTCAGGGTCAGAGTCTGTGTCAGGGTCAGGGTAAAGGTCAGGGTCAGTGCCAGGGTAAGGGTCCGGGCCAGGGTCCGGATCAGGGTGAGGGTCAGGGTCCGGGTCAGGGTCAGGATTTGGGTCAGCGTCAGGGTCCGGGTCAGGGTAAGGGTCCAGGTCATGGCAGTGTCAGGGTCCGGGTCAGGGTCAGGGTCAGGGTCAGGGTCAGGGTCCAGGTCTGGGTCCTGGTCAGGGTCCGTGTCCGGGTCTGTGTCTGGGTCTGTGTCCGGGTCAGGGTCAGGGTCCGTGTCAGGGTCAGTGTCAGGGTCTGTGTCAGGGTCAGGGTCAGGGTCCAGGTCTGGGTCCAGGTCAGGGTCCAGGTCGGGGTCAGGGTCCAGGTCCGGGTCAGAGTCAGGGTCTGGGTCCAGGTCAGGGTCCGGGTCAGGGTCCGGGTCAGGGTCCGGGTCAGGGTCCGGGTCAGGGTCCGGGTCCGGGTTAGGGTCACGGTCAGGATCGGGGTCCGGGTCAGGGTCAGTGTAAGGGTAAGTGTCCGGGTCAGGGTCCGGGTTAAGGTCTGGGTCCGGGTCAGGGTCTGGGTCCGGGTACTTTTCCTTGTCCCTGTCCGTGTCCAGGCCAGGGTCAGGTTCAGGGTCAGGGTCAGGGTCCAGGTCCATGTCAGGGTCAGGTGAGGGTCAGGGTCCGGGTCAGGGTCCGGGTCCGGGTCAGGGTCACGGGTCAGGGTCAGGGTCAGGGTCAGGGTCAGGGTCAGTTTCAGGGTCAGAGTCCTGGTCAGGGTCCGTGTCAGGGTCTGGGTCCGGGTCAGGTTCCGGGTCAAGGTCAGGGTCAGGGTCCGGGTCCGGGTCAGGGTCAGGGTCCATGTCAGGGTCCGGGTCCGGGTCAGGGTCCGGGTCCTCTTCCGTGTACCTGTCTGTGTCCGTGTCTGTGTCAGGGACCCGGTTCAGGGTCAGGGTCCAGGTCAGGTTCAGGGTCCGGGTCCGGGTCAGGGTCAGGGTCCGGGTCCTTTTCCGTGTCCCTGTCCTTGTCCGTGTCTGTGTCAAGGACCCGGGTCAGGGCAAGGGTCAGGGTCCGTGTCAGGGTAAGGGTCCGGGTCAGGGTCCGGGTTAGGGTCTGGGTCCGAGTCAGGGTCTGGGTCCGGGTACTTTTCCTTGTCCCTGTCCAGGCCAGGGTTAGGGTCAGGGTCAGGGTCAGGGTCCAGGTCCGTGTCAGGGTCAGGTGAGGGTCAGGGTCCGGGTCAGGGTCAGGGTCCGTGTCAAGGTCAGGGTCCGTGTCAGGGTCACGGGTCAGGGTCAGCGTCAGGGTCCGGGTCAGGGTGAAAGTCAGGGTCCGGGTCAGGGTCAGGGTAAGGGTCCAGGTCAGGGTCAGGGTGACGGTGAGGGTGCGGGTCCAGGTCAGGGTCTGGGTCAGGGTCAGGGTCAGGGTCAGGGTCCAGGTCAGGGTCCGGTTCCGTGTCAGGGTAAGGGTCCATGTCAGGGTCAGGGTCTGTGTCAGGGTCAGGGTCCAGGTCAGGTTCAGGGTCCAGGTCAGGGTCCGGTTCTGTGTCAGGGTTAGGGTCCGGGTCAGGGTCAGAGTCTGTGTCAGGGTCAGGGTAAAGGTCAGGGTCAGTGCCAGGGTAAGGGTCCGGTCCAGGGTCCGGATCAGGGTGAGGGTCAGGGTCCGGGTCAGGGTCAGGGTTTGGGTCAGCGTCAGGGTCCGGGTCCGGGTCAGGGTAATGGTCCGGGTCAGGATCAGGGTCCATATCCGGGTCTGTGTCCGGGTCTGTGTCCGGGTCAGGGTCAGGGTGCGTGTCAGGGTCAGTGTCAGGGTCCGGGTCAGTGTCAGGGTCAGGGTCAGGGTCCAGGTCTGGGTCCAGGTCAGGGTCCGTGTCCGGGTCTGTGTCTAGGTCTGTGTCCGGGTCAGGGTCAGGGTCCGTGTCAGGGTCAGTGTCAGGGTCCGGGTCAGGGCCAGGGTCAGGGTCAGGGTCCAGGTCTGGGTCCAGGTCAGGGTCCGGGTCGGGGTCAGGGTCCGGGTCCGGGTCCGGGTCCGGGTCCGGGTCCGGGTCAGAGTCAGGATCAGGGTCCAGGTCAGGGTCCGGGTCAGGGTCCGGGTCAGGGTCCGGGTCAGGGTCCGGGTCCGGGTAAGGGTCACGGTCAGGATCGGGGTCCGGGTCAGGGTCAGTGTCAGGGTAAGGGTCCAGGTCAGGGTCCGGGTTAAGGTCTGGGTCCGGGTCAGGGTCTGGGTCCGGGTACTTTTCCTTGTGCCTGTCCGTGTCCAGGCCAGGGTCAGGTTCAGGGTCAGGGTCAGGGTCAGGGTCCAGATCCATGTCAGGATCAGGTGAGGGTCAGGGTCCGGGTCAGGGTCCGGGTCCGGGTCAGGGTCACGGGTCAGGGTCAGGATCAGGGTCAGGGTCAGGGTCAGGGACCGGGTCAGGGTCCGTGTCAGGGTCTGGGTCCGGGTCAGGTTCCGGGTCAAGGTCAGGGTCAGGGTCCGGGTCCGGGTCAGGGTCAGGGTCCATGTCAGGGTCCGGGTCCGTGTCAGGGTCCGGGTCCTCTTCCGTGTCCCTGTCTGTGTCCGTGTCTGTGTCAGGGACCCGGTTCAGGGTAAGGGTCAGGGTCAGGTTCAGGGTACGGGTCCGGATCAGGGTCTGGGTCATGGTCAGTGTCAGGGTCCGTGTCAGGGTCCGGGTCCGGGTCATAGTCCGGGTCCTTTTCCGTGTCCGTGTCTGTGTCCGTGTCCGTGTCCGTGTCTGTGTAAAGTACCCGGGTCAGGGTAAGGATCCGGATCAGGGTCTGGGTCATGGTCAGGGTCAGGGTCAGGGTCCGTGTCAGGGTCCGGGTCCGGGTCAGGGTCCGGGTCCTTTTCCGTGTCCCTGTCCGTGTCCGTGTCTGTGTCAAGGACCCGGGTCTGGGTAAGGGTCAGGGTCCGTGTCAGGGTCTGGGTCCGTGTCAGGGTCCGGGTCCTTTTCCGTGTCCCTGTCCGTGTCCGTGTCTGTGTCAAGGACCCGGGTCAGGGTAAGGGTCCGGGTCAGGGTCAGGGTCAGGGTCTGGGTCCGGTTACAGTTCCGGTTCCGGTACGGGTGAGGCTCAGGGTCCGGGTCAGGGTCAGGGTCCGTGTCAGGGTCTGGGTCCGGGTCAGGTTCCGGGTCAAGGTCAGGGTCCGGTTCTGTGTCAGGGTTAGGGTCCGGGTCAGGGTCAGAGTCTGTGTCAGGGTCAGGGTAAAGGTCAGGGTCAGTGCCAGGGTAAGGGTCCGGTCCAGGGTCCGGATCAGGGTGAGGGTCAGGGTCTGGGTCAGGGTCAGGGTTTGGGTCAGCGTCAGGGTCCGGGTCAGGGTAATGGTCCAGGTCAGGATCAGGGTCCATATCCGGGTCTGTATCCGGGTCTGTGTCCGGGTCAGGGTCAGGGTGCGTGTCAGGGTCAGTGTCAGGGTCCGGGTCAGGGTCAGGGTCAGGGTCAGGGTCAGGGTCCAGGTCTGGGTCCAGGTCAGGGTCCGTGTCCTGGTCTGTGTCTAGGTCTGTGTCCGGGTCAGGGTCAGGGTCCGTGTCAGGGTCAGGGTCAGGGTCCGGGTCAGGGCCAGGGTCAAGGTCAGGGTCAGGGTCCGGGTCCAGGTCCGGGTCAGGGTCAGGGTCCATGTCAGGGTCCGGGTCCGGGTCAGGGTCCGGGTCCTCTTCCGTGTCCCTGTCTGTGTCCGTGTCTGTGTCAGGGACCCGGTTCAGGGTTAGGGTCAGGATCAGGGTCTGGGTCATGGTCAGGGTCAGGGTCCGTGTCAGGGTCCGGGTCCGGGTCATGGTCCGGGTCCTTTTCCGTGTCCCTGTCCGTGTCCGTGTCTGTGTCAAGGACCCGGGTCAGGGTAAGGGTCCGGGTCAGGGTCAGGGTCAGGGTCTGGGTCCGGTTACAGTTCCGGTTCCGGTCCGGGTCAGGCTCAGGGTCCGGGTCAGGGTCAGGGTCTGTGTCAGGGTCTGGGTCCGGGTCCGGGTCCGGGTCAGGTTCCGGGTCAGGGTCAGGGTCAGTGTCTGGGTCCGGGTCAGGGTCCGGGTCAGGGTCCGGGTCAGGGTCAGGGTCCTGGTCCTTTTCCGTGTCCCTGTCCGTGTCCGTGTCTGTGTCAGGGACCCGGGTCAGGGTCAGGGTCCATGTCAGGGTCAAGGTCAGGGTAAGGGTCCGGGTCAGGGTAAGGGTCCAGGTCAGGGTCAGGGTCAGGGTCAGGGTCCGTGTCAGGGTCCGGGTCCGGGTCCGGGTCAGGGTCAGGGTCCGGGTCCTTTTCCGTGTCCCTCTCCGTGTCCGTGTCTGTGTCAAGGACCCGGGTCAGGGTAAGGATCCGGATCAGGGTCTGGGTCATGGTCAGGGTCAGGGTCCGTGTCAGGGTCTGGGTCCGGGTCCGGGTCCGGGTCAGGTTCCGGGTCAGGGTCAGGGTCAGTGTCTGGGTAAGTGTCCGGGTCAGGGTCCGGGTTAAGGTCTGGGTCCGGGTCAGGGTCTGGGTCTGGGTACTTTTCCTTGTCCCTGTCCGTGTCCAGGCCAGGGTCAGGTTCAGGGTCAGGGTCAGGGTCCAGGTCCATGTCAGGGTCAGGTGAGGGTCAGGGTCCGGGTCAGGGTCCGGGTCCGGGTCAGGGTCACGGGTCAGGGTCAGGGTCAGGGTCAGGGTCAGGGTCAGTTTCAGGGTCAGAGTCCTGGTCAGGGTCCGTGTCAGGGTCTGGGTCCGGGTCAGGTTCCGGGTCAAGGTCAGGGTCAGGGTCCGGGTCCGGGTCAGGGTCAGGGTCCATGTCAGGGTCCGGGTCCGGGTCAGGGTCCGGGTCCTCTTCCGTGTACCTGTCTGTGTCCGTGTCTGTGTCAGGGACCCGGTTCAGGGTAAGGGTCCAGGTCAGGTTCAGGGTCCGGGTCCGGGTCAGGGTCAGGGTCCGGGTCCTTTTCCGTGTCCCTGTCCTTGTCCGTGTCTGTGTCAAGGACCCGGGTCAGGGCAAGGGTCAGGGTCCGTGTCAGGGTAAGGGTCCGGGTCAGGGTCCGGGTTAGGGTCTGGGTCCGAGTCAGGGTCTGGGTCCGGGTACTTTTCCTTGTCCCTGTCCAGGCCAGGGTTAGGGTCAGGGTCAGGGTCAGGGTCCAGGTCCGTGTCAGGGTCAGGTGAGGGTCAGGGTCCGGGTCAGGGTCAGGGTCCGTGTCAAGGTCAGGGTCCGTGTCAGGGTCACGGGTCAGGGTCAGCGTCAGGGTCCGGGTCAGGGTGAAAGTCAGGGTCCGGGTCAGGGTCAGGGTAAGGGTCCAGGTCAGGGTAAGGGTGACGGTGAGGGTGCGGGTCCAGGTCAGGGTCTGGGTCAGGGTCCGGGTCAGGGTCAGGGTCCAGGTCAGGGTCCGGTTCCGTGTCAGGGTAAGGGTCCATGTCAGGGTCAGGGTCTGTGTCAGGGTCAGGGTCCAGGTCAGGTTCAGGGTCCAGGTCAGGGTCCGGTTCTGTGTCAGGGTTAGGGTCCGGGTCAGGGTCAGAGTCTGTGTCAGGGTCAGGGTAAAGGTCAGGGTCAGTGCCAGGGTAAGGGTCCGGTCCAGGGTCCGGATCAGGGTGAGGGTCAGGGTCCGGGTCAGGGTCAGGGTTTGGGTCAGCGTCAGGGTCCGGGTCCGGGTCAGGGTAATGGTCCGGGTCAGGATCAGGGTCCATATCCGGGTCTGTGTCCGGGTCTGTGTCCGGGTCAGGGTCAGGGTGCGTGTCAGGGTCAGTGTCAGGGTCCGGGTCAGTGTCAGGGTCAGGGTCAGGGTCCAGGTCTGGGTCCAGGTCAGGGTCCGTGTCCGGGTCTGTGTCTAGGTCTGTGTCCGGGTCAGGGTCAGGGTCCGTGTCAGGGTCAGTGTCAGGGTCCGGGTCAGGGCCAGGGTCAGGGTCAGGGTCCAGGTCTGGGTCCAGGTCAGGGTCCGGGTCGGGGTCAGGGTCCGGGTCCGGGTCCGGGTCCGGGTCCGGGTCCGGGTCCGGGTCAGAGTCAGGATCAGGGTCCAGGTCAGGGTCCGGGTCAGGGTCCAGGTCAGGGTCCGGGTCAGGGTCCGGGTCCGGGTAAGGGTCACGGTCAGGATCGGGGTCCGGGTCAGGGTCAGTGTCAGGGTAAGGGTCCGGGTCAGGGTCCGGGTTAAGGTCTGGGTCCGGGTCAGGGTCTGAGTCAGGGTACTTTTCCTTGTCCCTGTCCGTGTCCAGGCCAGGGTCAGGTTTAGGGTCAGGGTCAGGGTCAGGGTCCAGATCCATGTCAGGGTCAGGTGAGGGTCAGGGTCCGGGTCAGGGTCCGGGTCCGGGTCAGGGTCACGGGTCAGGGTCAGGATCAGGGTCAGGGTCAGGGTCAGGGACCGGGTCAGGGTCCGTGTCAGGGTCTGGGTCCGGGTCAGGTTCCGGGTCAAGGTCAGGGTCAGGGTCCGGGTCCGGGTCAGGGTCAGGGTCCATGTCAGGGTCCGGGTCCGTGTCAGGGTCCGGGTCCTCTTCCGTGTCCCTGTCTGTGTCCGTGTCTGTGTCAGGGACCCGGTTCAGGGTAAGGGTCAGGGTCAGGTTCAGGGTACGGGTCCGGATCAGGGTCTGGGTCATGGTCAGTGTCAGGGTCCGTGTCAGGGTCCGGGTCCGGGTCATAGTCCGGGTCCTTTTCCGTGTCCGTGTCTGTGTCCGTGTCCGTGTCCGTGTCTGTGTAAAGTACCCGGGTCAGGGTAAGGATCCGGATCAGGGTCTGGGTCATGGTCAGGGTCAGGGTCTGTGTCAGGGTCCGGGTCCGGGTCAGGGTCCTGGTCCTTTTCCGTGTCCCTGTCCGTGTCCGTGTCTGTGTCAAGGACCCGGGTCTGGGTAAGGGTCAGGGTCCGTGTCAGGGTCTGGGTCCGTGTCAGGGTCCGGGTCCTTTTCCGTGTCCCTGTCCGTGTCCGTGTCTGTGTCAAGGACCCGGGTCAGGGTAAGGGTCCGGGTCAGGGTCAGGGTCAGGGTCTGGGTCCGGTTACAGTTCCGGTTCCGGTACGGGTGAGGCTCAGGGTCCGGGTCAGGGTCAGGGTCAGGGTCAGGGTCTGGGTCCGGGTCAGGTTCCGGGTCAAGGTCAGGGTCCAGTTCTGTGTCAGGGTTAGGGTCCGGGTCAGGGTCAGAGTCTGTGTCAGGGTCAGGGTAAAGGTCAGGGTCAGTGCCAGGGTAAGGGTCCGGTCCAGGGTCCGGATCAGGGTGAGGGTCAGGGTCTGGGTCAGGGTCAGGGTTTGGGTCAGCGTCAGGGTCCGGGTCAGGGTAATGGTCCAGGTCAGGATCAGGGTCCATATCTGGGTCTGTATCCGGGTCTGTGTCCGGGTCAGGGTCAGGGTGTGTGTCAGGGTCAGTGTCAGGGTCCGGGTCAGGGTCAGGGTCAGGGTCAGGGTCAGGGTCCAGGTCTGGGTCCAGGTCAGGGTCCGTGTCCTGGTCTGTGTCTAGGTCTGTGTCCGGGTAAGGGTCAGGGTCCGTGTCAGGGTCAGGGTCAGGGTCCGGGTCAGGGCCAGGGTCAAGGTCAGGGTCAGGGTCCGGGTCCAGGTCCGGGTCAGGGTCAGGGTCCATGTCAGGGTCCGGGTCCGGGTCAGGGTCCGGGTCCTCTTCCGTGTCCCTGTCTGTGTCCGTGTCTGTGTCAGGGACCCGGTTCAGGGTAAGGGTCAGGATCAGGGTCTGGGTCATGGTCAGGGTCAGGGTCCGTGTCAGGGTCCGGGTCCGGGTCATGGTCCGGGTCCTTTTCCGTGTCCCTGTCCGTGTCCGTGTCTGTGTCAAGGACCTGGGTCAGGGTAAGGGTCCGGGTCAGGGTCAGGGTCAGGGTCTGGGTCCGGTTACAGTTCCGGTTCCGGTCCGGGTCAGGCTCAGGGTCCGGGTCAGGGTCAGGGTCTGTGTCAGGGTCTGGGTCCGGGTCCGGGTCCGGGTCCGGGTCAGGTTCCGGGTCAGGGTCAGGGTCAGTGTCTGGGTCCGGGTCAGGGTCCGGGTCAGGGTCCGGGTCAGGGTCAGGGTCCTGGTCCTTTTCCGTGTCCCTGTCCGTGTCCGTGTCTGTGTCAGGGACCCGGGTCAGGGTCAGGGTCCATGTCAGGGTCAAGGTCAGGGTAAGGGTCCGGGTCAGGGTAAGGGTCCAGGTCAGGGTCAGGGTCAGGGTCAGGGTCCGTGTCAGGGTCCGGGTCCGGGTCCGGGTCAGGGTCAGGGTCCGGGTCCTTTTCCGTGTCCCTCTCCGTGTCCGTGTCTGTGTCAAGGACCCGGGTCAGGGTAAGGATCCGGATCAGGGTCTGGGTCATGGTCAGGGTCAGGGTCCGTGTCAGGGTCTGGGTCCGTGTCAGGGTCCGGGTCCTTTTCCGTGTCCCTGTCCGTGTCCATGTCTGTGTCAAGGACCCGGGTCAGGGCAAGGGTCAGGGTCCGTGTCAGGGTAAGGGTCCGGGTCAGGGTCCGGGTTAGGGTCTGGGTCCGTGTCAGGGTCTGGGTCCGGGTACTTTTCCTTGTCCCTGTCCAGGCCAGGGTTAGGGTCAGGGTCAGGGTCAGCGTCCAGGTCCGTGTCAGGGTCAGGTGAGGGTCAGGGTCCGGGTCAGGGTCAGGGTCCGTGTCAAGGTCAGGGTCCGTGTCAGGGTCCGGGTCCGGGTCATGGTCCGGGTCCTTTTCCGTGTCCCTGTCCGTGTCCGTGTCTGTGTCAAGGACCCGGGTCAGGGTAAGGGTCCGGGCCAGGGTCAGGGTCAGGGTCTGGGTCCGGTTACAGTTCCGGTTCCGGTCCGGGTCAGGCTCAGGGTCCGGGTCAGGGTCAGGGTCTGTGTCAGGGTCTGGGTCCGGGTCCGGGTCCGGGTCAGGTTCCGGGTCAGGGTCAGGGTCAGTGTCTGGGTCCGGGTCAGGGTCCGGGTCAGGGTCCGGGTCAGGGTCAGGGTCCTGGTCCTTTTCCGTGTCCCTGTCCGTGTCCGTGTCTGTGTCAGGGACCCGGGTCAGGGTCAGGGTCCATGTCAGGGTCAAGGTCAGGGTAAGGGTCCGGGTCAGGGTAAGGGTCCAGGTCAGGGTCAGGGTCAGGGTCAGGGTCCGTGTCAGGGTCCGGGTCCGGGTCCGGGTCAGGGTCAGGGTCCGGGTCCTTTTCCGTGTCCCTCTCCGTGTCCGTGTCTGTGTCAAGGACCCGGGTCAGGGTAAGGATCCGGATCAGGGTCTGGGTCATGGTCAGGGTCAGGGTCCGTGTCAGGGTCTGGGTCCGTGTCAGGGTCCGGGTCCTTTTCCGTGTCCCTGTCCGTGTCCATGTCTGTGTCAAGGACCCGGGTCAGGGCAAGGGTCAGGGTCCGTGTCAGGGTAAGGGTCCGGGTCAGGGTCCGGGTTAGGGTCTGGGTCCGTGTCAGGGTCTGGGTCCGGGTACTTTTCCTTGTCCCTGTCCAGGCCAGGGTTAGGGTCAGGGTCAGGGTCAGGGTCAGGGTCCAGGTCCGTGTCAGGGTCAGGTGAGGGTCAGGGTCCGGGTCAGGGTCAGGGTCAGGGTCCGTGTCAAGGTCAGGGTCCGTGTCAGGGTCACGGGTCAGGGTCAGCGTCAGGGTCCGGGTCAGGGTGAAAGTCAGGGTCCGGGTCAGGGTCAGGGTAAGGGTATGGGTCCAGTTCAGGGTGAGGGTGACGGTGAGGGTGCGGGTCCAGGTCAGGGTCTGGGTCAGGGTCAGTGTCAGGGTCAGGGTCAGGGTCCAGGTCAGGGTCCGGTTCCATGTCAGGGTAAGGGTCCATGTCAGGGTCAGGGTCTGTGTCAGGGTCAGGGTCCAGGTCAGGTTCAGGGTCCAGGTCAGGGTCCGGTTCTGTGTCAGGGTAAGGGTCCGGGTCAGGGTCAGAGTCTGTGTCAGGGTCAGGGTAAAGGTCAGGGTCAGTGCCAGGGTAAGGGTCCGGGCCAGGTTCCGGATCAGGGTGAGGGTCAGGGTCCGGGTCAGGGTCAGGATTTGGGTCAGCGTCAGGGTCCGGGTCAGGGTAAGGGTCCGGGTCAGGATCAGGGTCCATATCCGGGTCTGTGTCTGGGTCAGGGTCAGGGTCCATGTCATGGCAGTGTCAGGGTCCGGGTCAGGGTCAGGGTCAGGGTCAGGGTCCAGGTCTGGGTCCTGGTCAGGGTCCGTGTCCGGGTCTGTGTCTGGGTCTGTGTCCGGGTCAGGGTCAGGGTCCGTGTCAGGGTCAGTGTCAGGGTCTGTGTCATGGTCAGGGTCAGGGTCCAGGTCTGGGTCCAGGTCAGGGTCCAGGTCGGGGTCAGGGTCCAGGTCCGGGTCAGAGTCAGGGTCTGGGTCCAGGTCAGGGTCCGGGTCAGGGTCCGGGTCAGGGTCCGGGTCAGGGTCCGGGTCCGGGTTAGGGTCATGGTCAGGATCGGGGTCCGGGTCAGGGTCCGGGTTAAGGTCTGGGTCCGGGTACTTTTCCTTGTCCCTGTCCGTGTCCAGGCCAGGGTCAGGTTCAGGGTCAGGGTCAGGGTCCAGGTCCATGTCAGGGTCAGGTGAGGGTCAGGGTCCGGGTCAGGGTCCGGGTCCGGGTCAGGGTCACGGGTCAGGGTCAGGGTCAGTGTCAGTTTCAGGGTCAGAGTCCTGGTCAGGGTCCGTGTCAGGGTCTGGGTCCGGGTCAGGTTCCGGGTCAAGGTCAGGGTCAGGGTCCGGGTCCGGGTCAGGGTCAGGGTCCATGTCAGGGTCCGGGTCCGGGTCCTCTTCCGTGTACCTGTCTGTGTCCGTGTCTGTGTCAGGGACCCGGTTCAGGGTAAGGGTCCAGGTCAGGTTCAGGGTCCGGGTCCGGGTCAGGGTCAGGGTCCGGGTCCTTTTCCGTGTCCCTGTCCGTGTCCGTGTCTGTGTCAAGGACCCGGGTCAGGGCAAGGGTCAGGGTCCGTGTCAGGGTAAGGGTCCGGGTCAGGGTCCGGGTTAGGGTCTGGGTCCGAGTCAGGGTCTGGGTCCGGGTACTTTTCCTTGTCCCTGTCCAGGCCAGGGTTAGGGTCAGGGTCAGGGTCAGGGTCCAGGTCCGTGTCAGGGTCAGGTGAGGGTCAGGGTCCGGGTCAGGGTCAGGGTCCGTGTCAAGGTCAGGGTCCGTGTCAGGGTCACGGGTCAGGGTCAGCGTCAGGGTCCGGGTCAGGGTGAAAGTCAGGGTCCGGGTCAGGGTCAGGGTAAGGGTCCAGGTCAGGGTGAGGGTGACGGTGAGGGTGCGGGTCCAGGTCAGGGTCTGGGTCAGGGTCAGGGTCAGGGTCAGGGTCAGGGTCCAGGTCAGGGTCCGGTTCCGTGTCAGGGTAAGGGTCCATGTCAGGGTCAGGGTCTGTGTCAGGGTCAGGGTCCAGGTCAGGTTCAGGGTCCAGGTCAGGGTCGGGTTCTGTGTCAGGGTTTGGGTCCGGGTCAGGGTCAGAGTCTGTGTCAGGGTCAGGGTAAAGGTCAGGGTCAGTGCCAGGGTAAGCGTCCGGTCCAGGGTCCGGATCAGGGTGAGGGTCAGGGTCCGGGTCAGGGTCAGGGTTTGGGTCAGCATCAGGGTCCGGGTCAGGGTAATGGTCCGGGTCAGGATCAGGGTCCATATCCCGGTCTGTGTCCGGGTCTGTGTCCGGGTCAGGGTCAGGGTGCGTGTCAGGGTCAGGGTCAGGGTCCGGGTCAGGGTCAGGGTCAGGGTCAGGGTCAGGGTCCAGGTCTGGGTCCAGGTCAGGGTCCGTGTCCGGGTCTGTGTCTAGGTCTGTGTCCGGGTCAGGGTCAGGGTCCGTGTCAGGGTCAGTGTCAGGGTCCGGGTCAGGGCCAGGGTCAGGGTCAGGGTCCAGGTCTGGGTCCAGGTCAGGGTCCGGGTCGGGGTCAGGGTCCGGGTCCGGGTCCGGGTCAGAATCAGGATCAGGGTCCAGGTCAGGGTCCGGGTCAGGGTCCGGGTCAGGGTCCGGGTCAGGGTCCGGGTCCGGGTAAGGGTCACGGTCAGGATCGGGGTCCGGGTCAGGGTCAGTGTCAGGGTAAGGGTCCGGGTCAGGTTCCGGGTTAAGGTCTGGGTCCGGGTCAGGGTCTGGGTCCGGGTACTTTTCCTTGTCCCTGTCCGTGTCCAGGCCAGGGTCAGGTTCAGGGGCAGGGTCAGGGTCAGGGTCCAGATCCATGTCAGGGTCAGGTGAGGGTCAGGGTCCGGGTCAGGGTCCGGGTCCGGGTCAGGGTCACGGGTCAGGGTCAGGATCAGGGTCAGGGTCAGGGTCAGGGACCGGGTCTGGTTCCGTGTCAGGGTCTTGGTCCGGGTCAGGTTCCAGGTCAAGGTCAGGGTCAGGGTCCGGGTCCGGGTCAGGGTCAGGGTCCATGTCAGGGTCCGGGTCCGGGTCAGGGTCCGGGTCCTCTTCCGTATCCCTGTCTGTGTCCGTGTCTGTGTCAGGGACCCGGTTCAGGGTAAGGGTCAGGGTCAGGTTCAGGGTACGGGTCCGGATCAGGGTCTGGGTCATGGTCAGGGTCAGGGTCCGTGTCAGGGTCCGGGTCCGGGTCATAGTCCGGGTCCTTTTCCGTGTCCGTGTCCGTGTCCGTGTCTGTGTCTGTGTAAAGTACCCGGGTCAGGGTAAGGATCCGGATCAGGGTCTGGGTCATGGTCAGGGTCAGGGTCCGTGTCAGGGTCCGGGTCCGGGTCAGGGTCCGGGTCCTTTTCCGTGTCCCTGTCCGTGTCCGTGTCTGTGTCAAGGACCCGGGTCAGGGTAAGGGTCAGGGTCCGTGTCAGGGTCCGGGTCCGTGTCAGGGTCCGGGTCCTTTTCCGTGTCCCTCTCCGTGTCCGTGTCTGTGTCAAGGACCCGGGTCAGGTTAAGGGTCCGGGTCAGGGTCAGGGTCAGGGTCTGGGTCCGGTTACAGTTCCGGTTCCGGTACGGGTGAGGCTCAGGGTCCGGGTCAGGGTCAGGGTCCGGGTCCTTTTCCGTGTCCCTCTCCGTGTCCGTGTCTGTGTCAAGGACCCGGGTCAGGGTAAGGATCCGGATCAGGGTCTGGGTCATGGTCAGGGTCAGGGTCCGTGTCAGGGTCTGGGTCCGTGTCAGGGTCCGGGTCCTTTTCCGTGTCCCTGTCCGTGTCCATGTCTGTGTCAAGGACCCGGGTCAGGGCAAGGGTCAGGGTCCGTGTCAGGGTAAGGGTCCGGGTCAGGGTCCGGGTTAGGGTCTGGGTCCGTGTCAGGGTCTGGGTCCGGGTACTTTTCCTTGTCCCTGTCCAGGCCAGGGTTAGGGTCAGGGTCAGGGTCAGGGTCAGGGTCCAGGTCCGTGTCAGGGTCAGGTGAGGGTCAGGGTCCGGGTCAGGGTCAGGGTCAGGGTCCGTGTCAAGGTCAGGGTCCGTGTCAGGGTCACGGGTCAGGGTCAGCGTCAGGGTCCGGGTCAGGGTGAAAGTCAGGGTCCGGGTCAGGGTCAGGGTAAGGGTATGGGTCCAGTTCAGGGTGAGGGTGACGGTGAGGGTGCGGGTCCAGGTCAGGGTCTGGGTCAGGGTCAGTGTCAGGGTCAGGGTCAGGGTCCAGGTCAGGGTCCGGTTCCATGTCAGGGTAAGGGTCCATGTCAGGGTCAGGGTCTGTGTCAGGGTCAGGGTCCAGGTCAGGTTCAGGGTCCAGGTCAGGGTCCGGTTCTGTGTCAGGGTAAGGGTCCGGGTCAGGGTCAGAGTCTGTGTCAGGGTCAGGGTAAAGGTCAGGGTCAGTGCCAGGGTAAGGGTCCGGGCCAGGTTCCGGATCAGGGTGAGGGTCAGGGTCCGGGTCAGGGTCAGGATTTGGGTCAGCGTCAGGGTCCGGGTCAGGGTAAGGGTCCGGGTCAGGATCAGGGTCCATATCCGGGTCTGTGTCTGGGTCAGGGTCAGGGTCCATGTCATGGCAGTGTCAGGGTCCGGGTCAGGGTCAGGGTCAGGGTCAGGGTCCAGGTCTGGGTCCTGGTCAGGGTCCGTGTCCGGGTCTGTGTCTGGGTCTGTGTCCGGGTCAGGGTCAGGGTCCGTGTCAGGGTCAGTGTCAGGGTCTGTGTCATGGTCAGGGTCAGGGTCCAGGTCTGGGTCCAGGTCAGGGTCCAGGTCGGGGTCAGGGTCCAGGTCCGGGTCAGAGTCAGGGTCTGGGTCCAGGTCAGGGTCCGGGTCAGGGTCCGGGTCAGGGTCCGGGTCAGGGTCCGGGTCCGGGTTAGGGTCATGGTCAGGATCGGGGTCCGGGTCAGGGTCCGGGTTAAGGTCTGGGTCCGGGTACTTTTCCTTGTCCCTGTCCGTGTCCAGGCCAGGGTCAGGTTCAGGGTCAGGGTCAGGGTCCAGGTCCATGTCAGGGTCAGGTGAGGGTCAGGGTCCGGGTCAGGGTCCGGGTCCGGGTCAGGGTCACGGGTCAGGGTCAGGGTCAGTGTCAGTTTCAGGGTCAGAGTCCTGGTCAGGGTCCGTGTCAGGGTCTGGGTCCGGGTCAGGTTCCGGGTCAAGGTCAGGGTCAGGGTCCGGGTCCGGGTCAGGGTCAGGGTCCATGTCAGGGTCCGGGTCCGGGTCCTCTTCCGTGTACCTGTCTGTGTCCGTGTCTGTGTCAGGGACCCGGTTCAGGGTAAGGGTCCAGGTCAGGTTCAGGGTCCGGGTCCGGGTCAGGGTCAGGGTCCGGGTCCTTTTCCGTGTCCCTGTCCGTGTCCGTGTCTGTGTCAAGGACCCGGGTCAGGGCAAGGGTCAGGGTCCGTGTCAGGGTAAGGGTCCGGGTCAGGGTCCGGGTTAGGGTCTGGGTCCGAGTCAGGGTCTGGGTCCGGGTACTTTTCCTTGTCCCTGTCCAGGCCAGGGTTAGGGTCAGGGTCAGGGTCAGGGTCCAGGTCCGTGTCAGGGTCAGGTGAGGGTCAGGGTCCGGGTCAGGGTCAGGGTCCGTGTCAAGGTCAGGGTCCGTGTCAGGGTCACGGGTCAGGGTCAGCGTCAGGGTCCGGGTCAGGGTGAAAGTCAGGGTCCGGGTCAGGGTCAGGGTAAGGGTCCAGGTCAGGGTGAGGGTGACGGTGAGGGTGCGGGTCCAGGTCAGGGTCTGGGTCAGGGTCAGGGTCAGGGTCAGGGTCAGGGTCCAGGTCAGGGTCCGGTTCCGTGTCAGGGTAAGGGTCCATGTCAGGGTCAGGGTCTGTGTCAGGGTCAGGGTCCAGGTCAGGTTCAGGGTCCAGGTCAGGGTCGGGTTCTGTGTCAGGGTTTGGGTCCGGGTCAGGGTCAGAGTCTGTGTCAGGGTCAGGGTAAAGGTCAGGGTCAGTGCCAGGGTAAGCGTCCGGTCCAGGGTCCGGATCAGGGTGAGGGTCAGGGTCCGGGTCAGGGTCAGGGTTTGGGTCAGCATCAGGGTCCGGGTCAGGGTAATGGTCCGGGTCAGGATCAGGGTCCATATCCCGGTCTGTGTCCGGGTCTGTGTCCGGGTCAGGGTCAGGGTGCGTGTCAGGGTCAGGGTCAGGGTCCGGGTCAGGGTCAGGGTCAGGGTCAGGGTCAGGGTCCAGGTCTGGGTCCAGGTCAGGGTCCGTGTCCGGGTCTGTGTCTAGGTCTGTGTCCGGGTCAGGGTCAGGGTCCGTGTCAGGGTCAGTGTCAGGGTCCGGGTCAGGGCCAGGGTCAGGGTCAGGGTCCAGGTCTGGGTCCAGGTCAGGGTCCGGGTCGGGGTCAGGGTCCGGGTCCGGGTCCGGGTCAGAATCAGGATCAGGGTCCAGGTCAGGGTCCGGGTCAGGGTCCGGGTCAGGGTCCGGGTCAGGGTCCGGGTCCGGGTAAGGGTCACGGTCAGGATCGGGGTCCGGGTCAGGGTCAGTGTCAGGGTAAGGGTCCGGGTCAGGTTCCGGGTTAAGGTCTGGGTCCGGGTCAGGGTCTGGGTCCGGGTACTTTTCCTTGTCCCTGTCCGTGTCCAGGCCAGGGTCAGGTTCAGGGGCAGGGTCAGGGTCAGGGTCCAGATCCATGTCAGGGTCAGGTGAGGGTCAGGGTCCGGGTCAGGGTCCGGGTCCGGGTCAGGGTCACGGGTCAGGGTCAGGATCAGGGTCAGGGTCAGGGTCAGGGACCGGGTCTGGTTCCGTGTCAGGGTCTTGGTCCGGGTCAGGTTCCAGGTCAAGGTCAGGGTCAGGGTCCGGGTCCGGGTCAGGGTCAGGGTCCATGTCAGGGTCCGGGTCCGGGTCAGGGTCCGGGTCCTCTTCCGTATCCCTGTCTGTGTCCGTGTCTGTGTCAGGGACCCGGTTCAGGGTAAGGGTCAGGGTCAGGTTCAGGGTACGGGTCCGGATCAGGGTCTGGGTCATGGTCAGGGTCAGGGTCCGTGTCAGGGTCCGGGTCCGGGTCATAGTCCGGGTCCTTTTCCGTGTCCGTGTCCGTGTCCGTGTCTGTGTCTGTGTAAAGTACCCGGGTCAGGGTAAGGATCCGGATCAGGGTCTGGGTCATGGTCAGGGTCAGGGTCCGTGTCAGGGTCCGGGTCCGGGTCAGGGTCCGGGTCCTTTTCCGTGTCCCTGTCCGTGTCCGTGTCTGTGTCAAGGACCCGGGTCAGGGTAAGGGTCAGGGTCCGTGTCAGGGTCCGGGTCCGTGTCAGGGTCCGGGTCCTTTTCCGTGTCCCTCTCCGTGTCCGTGTCTGTGTCAAGGACCCGGGTCAGGTTAAGGGTCCGGGTCAGGGTCAGGGTCAGGGTCTGGGTCCGGTTACAGTTCCGGTTCCGGTACGGGTGAGGCTCAGGGTCCGGGTCAGGGTCAGGGTCCGTGTCAGGGTCTGGGTCTGGGTCAGGTTCCGGGTCAAGGTCAGGGTCAGGGTCCGGGTCCGGGTCAGGGTCAGGGTCCATGTCAGGGTCCGGGTCCGGGTCAGGGTCCGGGTCCTCTTCCGTGTCCCTGTCTGTGTCCGTGTCTGTGTCAGGGACCCGGTTCAGGGTAAGGGTCAGGGTCAGGTTCAGTGTAAGGGTCCGGATCAGGGTCTGGGTCATGGTCAGGGTCAGGGTCCGTGTCAGGGTCTGGGTCCGGCTCATGGTCCGGGTCCTTTTCCGTGTCCCTGTCCGTGTCAGTGTCTGTGTCAAGGACCCGGGTCATGGTAAGGGTCCGGGTCAGGGTCAGGGTCAGGGTCTGGGTCCGGTTACAGTTCCGGTTCCGGTCCGGGTCAGGCTCAGGGTCCGGGTCAGGGTCAGGGCCTGTGTCAGGGTCTGGGTCGGGGTCAGGGTCAGGGTCAGGGTCCGGGTCAGGGTCAGGGTCAGGGTCTGGGTCCGGGTCAGGGTCCGGGTCAGGGTCCGGGTCAGGGTCAGGGTCCGGGTCCTTTTCCGTGTCCCTGTCCGTGTCCGTGTCTGTGTCAGGGACCCGGGTCAGGGTCAGGGTCCGTTTCAGGGTCAAGGTCAGGGTAAGGGTCCGGGTCCGGGTCAGGGTAAGGGTCCAGGTCAGGGTCAGGGTCAGGGTCAGGGTCAGGGTCAGGGTCCGTGTCAGGGTCAGGGTCCGGGTCCGTGTCAGGGTCAGGGTCAGGGTCCTTTTCCGTGTCCCTGTCCGTGTCCGTGTCTGTGTCAAGGACCCGGGTCAGGGCAAGGGTCAGGGTCCGTGTCAGGGTAATGGTCCGGGTCAGGGTCCGGGTTAGGGTCTGGGTCCGGGTCAGGGTCTGGGTCCAGGTACTTTTCCTTGTCCCTGTCCGGGCCAGGGTTAGGGTCAGGGTCAGGGTCAGGGTCCAGGTCCGTGTCAGGGTCAGGTGAGGGTCAGGGTCCGGGTCAGGGTCAGGGTCCGTGTCAAGGTCAGGGTCCGTGTCAGGGTCACGGGTCAGGGTCAGCGTCAGGGTCTGGGTCAGGGTGAAAGTCAGGGTCCGGGTCAGGGTCAGGGTCAGGGTCAGGGTCCAGGTCAGGGTCCGGTTCTGTGTCAGGGTACGGGTCCATGTCAGGGTCAGGGTCTGTGTCAGGGTCAGGGTCCAGGTCAGGTTCAGGGTCCAGGTCAGGGTCCGGTTCTGTGTCAAGGTTAGGGTCCGGGTCAGGGTCAGAGTCTGGGTCAGGGTCAGGGTAAAGGTCAGGGTCAGTGCCAGGGTAAGGGTCTGGGCCAGGGTCCGGATCAGGGTGAGGGTCAGGGTCCGGGTCAGGGTCAGGGTTTGGGACAGCGTCAGGGTCCGGGTCAGGGTCAGGGTCCGGGTCAGGGTCAGGGTCCGGGTCCTTTTCCGTGTCCCTGTCCGTGTCCGTGTCTGTGTCAGGGACCCGGGTCAGGGTCAGGGTCCGTTTCAGGGTCAAGGTCAGGGTAAGGGTCCGGGTCCGGGTCAGGGTAAGGGTCCAGGTCAGGGTCAGGGTCAGGGTCAGGTTCAGGGTCAGGGTCCGTGTCAGGGTCAGGGTCCGGGTCCGTGTCAGGGTCAGGGTCAGGGTCCTTTTCCGTGTCCCTGTCCGTGTCCGTGTCTGTGTCAAGGACCCGGGTCAGGGCAAGGGTCAGGGTCCGTGTCAGGGTAATGGTCCGGGTCAGGGTCCGGGTTAGGGTCTGGGTCCGGGTCAGGGTCTGGGTCCAGGTACTTTTCCTTGTCCCTGTCCGGGCCAGGGTTAGGGTCAGGGTCAGGGTCAGGGTCCAGGTCCGTGTCAGGGTCAGGTGAGGGTCAGGGTCCGGGTCAGGGTCAGGGTCCGTGTCAAGGTCAGGGTCCGTGTCAGGGTCACGGGTCAGGGTCAGCGTCAGGGTCTGGGTCAGGGTGAAAGTCAGGGTCCGGGTCAGGGTCAGGGTCAGGGTCAGGGTCCAGGTCAGGGTCCGGTTCTGTGTCAGGGTATGGGTCCATGTCAGGGTCAGGGTCTGTGTCAGGGTCAGGGTCCAGGTCAGGTTCAGGGTCCAGGTCAGGGTCCGGTTCTGTGTCAAGGTTAGGGTCCGGGTCAGGGTCAGAGTCTGGGTCAGGGTCAGGGTAAAGGTCAGGGTCAGTGCCAGGGTAAGGGTCTGGGCCAGGGTCCGGATCAGGGTGAGGGTCAGGGTCCGGGTCAGGGTCAGGGTTTGGGACAGCGTCAGGGTCCGGGTCAGGGTAAGGGTCCGGGTCAGGATCAGGGTCCATATGCGGGTCTGTGTCCGGGTCTGTGTCCGGGTCAGGGTCAGGGTCCATGTCAGGGTCAGTGTCAGGGTCTGGGTCAGGATCAGGGTGAGGGTCAGGGTCCAGGTCTGGGTCCAGGTCAGGGTCCGTGTCCGGGTCTGTGTCTGGGTCTGTGTCGGGGTCAGGGTCAGGGTCCGTGTCAGGGTCAGTGTCAGGGTGAGTGTCAGGGTCCGGGTCAGGGTCAGGGTCAGGGTCAGGGTCAGGGTCAGGGTCAGTGTCCAGGTCTGGGTCCAGGTCAGGGTCCGTGTCCGGGTCTGTGTCTGGGTCTGTGTCCGTGTCCGGGTCAGGGTCAGGGTCCATGTCAGGGTCCGTGTAAGGGTCCGGGTCAGGGTCAGGATCAGGGTCCAGGTCTGGGTCCAGGTCATGGTCCGGGTCGGGATCAGGGTCCGGGTCTGGGTCAGAGTCAGGGTCAGGGTCCAGGTCAGGGTCCGGGTCAGGGTCCGGGTCAGGGTCCGGGTCAGGGTCCGGGTCCGGGTATGGTTCACGGTCAGGATCGGGGTCCGGGTCAGGGTCAGTGTCAGGGTAAGGGTCCGGGTCAGGGTCCGGGTTAAGGTCTGGGTCCGGGTCAGGGTCTGGGTCCGGGTACTTTTCCTTGTCCCTGTCCGTGTCCAGGCCAGGGTCAGGTTCAAGGGCAGGGTCAGGGTCCAGGTCCATGTCAGGGTCAGGTGAGGGTCAGGGTCCGGGTCAGGGTCCGGGTCCGGGTCAGGGACACGGGTCAGGGTCAGGGTCAGGGTCAGGGTCAGGGTCAGGGTCAGGGTCAGGGTCAGGGTCAGGGTCCGGGTCAGGGTCCGTGTCAGGGTCTGGGTCCGGGTCAGGTTCCAGGTCAAGGTCAGGGTCAGGGTCCGGGTCCGGGTCAGGGTAAGGGTCCATGTCAGGGTCCGGGTCCGGGTCAGGGTCCGGGTCCTCTTCCGTGTCCCTGTCTGTGTCCGTGTCAGGGACCCGGTTCAGGGTAAGGGTCCAGGTCAGGGTAAGGGTCCGGGTCAGGTTCCGGGTTAAGGTCTGGGTCCGGGTCAGGTTCTGGGTCCGGGTACTTTTCCTTGTCCCTGTCCGTGTCCAGGCCAGGGTCAGGTTCAGGGTCAGGGTCAGGGTCCAGGTCCATGTCAGGGTCAGGTGAGGGTCAGGGTCCGGGTCAAGGTCCGGGTCCGGGTCCGGGTCAGGGTCACGGGTCAGGGTCAGGGTCAGGGTCAGGGTCAGGGTCAGGGTCAGGGTCAGGGTCAGGGTCAGGGTCCGGGTCAGGGTCCGTGTCAGGGTCTGGGTCCGGGTCAGGTTCCAGTTCAAGATCAGGGTCAGGGTCCGGGTCCGGGTCAGTGTCAGGGTCCATGTCAGGGTCCGGGTCCGGGTCAGGGTCCGGGTCCTCTTCCGTGTCCCTGTCTGTGTCCGTGTCAGGGTCCGGTTCAGGGTAAGGGTCCAGGTCAGGGTCAGGGTCCGGGTTCCGGGTCAGGGTCAGGGTCCGGGTCCTTTTCCGTGTCCCTGTCCGTGTCCGTGTCTGTGTCAAGGACCCGGGTCAGGGCAAGGGTCAGGGTCCGTGTCAGGGTAAGGGTCCGGGTCAGGGTCCGGGTTAGGGTCTGGGTCCGGGTCAGGGTCTGGGTCCGGGTACTTTTCCTTGTCCCTGTCGAGGCCAGGGTTAGGGTCAGGGTCAGGGTCAGGGTCCAGGTAAGTGTCAGGGTCAGGTGAGGGTCAGGGTCCGGGTCAGGGTCAGGGTCCATGTCAAGGTCAGGGTCCGTGTCAGGGTCACGGGTCAGGGTCAGCGTCAGGGTCCGGGTCAGGGTGAAAGTCAGGGTCCGGGTCAGGGTCAGGGTAAGGGTAAGGGTCCAGGTCAGGGTGAGGGTGACGGTGAGGGTGCGGGTCCAGGTTAGGGTCTGGGTCAGGGTCAGGGTCAGGGTCAGGGTCCAGGTCAGGGTCCGGTTCCGTGTCAGGGTAAGGGTCCATGTCAGGGTCAGGGTCTGTGTCAGGGTCAGGGTCCAGGTCAGGTTCAGGGTCCAGGTCAGGGTCCGGTTCTGTGTCAGGGTTAGGGTCCAGGTCAGGGTCAGAGTCTGGGTCAGGGTCAGGGTAAAGGTCAGGGTCAGTGCCAGGGTAAGGGTCCGGGCCAGGGTCCGGATCAGGGTGAGGGTCAGGGTCCGGGTCAGGGTCAGGGTTTGGGTCAGCGTCAGGGTCCCGGTCAGGGTAAGGGTCCGGGTCAGGATCAGGGTCCATATCCAGGTCTGTGTCCGGGTCTGTGTCCGGGTCAGGGTCAGGGTCCGTGTCAGGGTCAGTGTCAGGGTCCGTGTCAGGGTCAGGGTCAGGGTCAGGGTCAGGGTCCAGGTCTGTGTCCGTGTCCGGGTCTGTGTCTGGTTCTGTGTCCGGGTCAGGGTCAGGGTCCGTGTCAGGGTCAGTGTCAGGGTCCGGGTCAGGGTCAGGGTCAGGGTCCAGGTCTGGGTCCAGGTCAGGGTCCGGGTCGGGGTCAGGGTCCGGGTCTGGGTCAGAGTCAGGGTCAGGGTCCAGGTCAGGGTCCGGGTCAGGGTCCGGGTCAGGGTCCGGGTCAGGGTCCGGGTCCGGGTAAGGGTCACGGTCAGGATCGGGGTCCGGGTCAGGGTCAGTGTCAGGGTAAGGGTCCGGGTCAGGGTCCGGGTTAAGGTCTGGGTCCGGGTCAGGGTCTGGGTCCGGGTACTTTTCCTTGTCCCTGTCCGTGTCCAGGCCAGGGTCAGGTTCAGGGGCAGGGTCAGGGTCCAGGTCCATGTCAGGGTCAGGTGAGGGTCAGGGTCCGGGTCAGGGTCTGGGTCCGGGTCAGGGTCACGGGTCAGGGTCAGGGTCAGTGTCAGTGTCAGGGTCAGGGTCAGGGTCCGGGTCAGGGTCCGTGTCAGGGTCTGGGTCCGGGTCAGGTTCCGGGTCAAGGTCAGGGTCAGGGTCCGGGTCCGGGTCAGGGTCAGGGTCCATGTCAGGGTCAGGGTCCGGGTCAGGGTCCGGGTCCTCTTCCGTGTCCCTGTCTGTGTCCGTGTCTGTGTCAGGGACCCGGTTCAGGGTAAGGGTCAGGGTCAGGTTCAGGGTAAGGGTCCGGATCAGGGTCTGGGTCATGGTCAGGGTCAGGGTGCGTGTCAGGGTCCGGGTCCGGGTCATGGTCCGGGTCCTTTTCCATGTCCCTGTCCGTGTCCGTGTCTGTGTCAAGGACCCGGGTCAGGGTAAGGGTCCGGGTCAGGGTCAGGGTCAGGGTCTTGGTCCGGTTACAGTTCCGGTTCCGGTCCGGGTCAGGCTCAGGTTCCGGGTCAGGGTCAGGGTCTGGGTCAGGGTCTGGGTCCGGGTCAGGTTCCGGGTCAGGGTCAGGGTCAGGGTCTGGGTCTGGGTCAGGGTCCGGGTCAGGGTCCGGGTCAGGGTCAGGGTCCGGGTCCATTTCCGTGTCCCTGTCCGTGTCTGTGTCTGTGTCAGGGACCCGGGTCAGGGTCAGGGTCCGTGTCATGGTCCAGGTCAGGGTCAGGGTCAGGGTCAGGGTCAGGGTCAGGGTCCGTGTCAGGGTCAGGGTCCGGGTCCGGATCAGGGTCAGGGTCCGGGTCCTTTTCCGTGTCCCTGTCCGTGTCCGTGTCTGTGTCAAGGACCCGGGTCAGGGCAAGGGTCAGGCTCCGTGTCAGGGTAAGGGTCCGGGTCAGGGTCCGGGTTAGGGTCTGGGTCCGGGTCAGGGTCTGGGTCCGGGTACTTTTCCTTGTCCCTGTCCAGGCCAGGGTTAGGGTCAGGGTCAGGGTCAGGGTCCAGGTCCGTGTCAGGGTCAGGTGAGGGTCAGGGTCCGGGTCAGGGTCAGGGTCCGTGTCAAGGTCAGGGTCCGTGTCAGGGTCACGGGTCAGGTTCAGCGTCAGGGTCCGGGTCAGGGTGAAAGTCAGGGTCCGGGTCAGGGTGAGGGTCAGGGTCCGGGTCCGGGTAAGTGTCACGGTCAGGATCGGCGTCCGGGTCAGGGTCAGTGTCAGGGTAAGGGTCCGGGTCAGGGTCCGGGTTAAGGTCTGGGTCCGGGTCAGGGTCTGGGTCCGGGTACTTTTCCTTGTCCCTGTCCGTGTCCAGGCCAGGGTCAGGTTCAGGGGCAGGGTCAGGGTCCAGGTCCATGTCAGGGTCAGGTGAGGGTCAGGGTCCGGGTCAGGGTCTGGGTCCGGGTCAGGGTCACGGGTCAGGGTCAGGGTCAGGGTCAGTGTCAGTGTCAGGGTCAGGGTCAGGGTCCGGGTCAGGGTCCGTGTCAGGGTCTGGGTCCGGGTCAGGTTCCGGGTCAAGGTCAGGGTCAGGGTCCGGGTCCGGGTCAGGGTCAGGGTCCATGTCAGGGTCAGGGTCCGGGTCAGGGTCCGGGTCCTCTTCCGTGTCCCTGTCCATGTCCGTGTCTGTGTCAAGGACCCGGGTCAGGACAAGGGTCAGGGTCCGTGTCAGTGTAAGGGACCGGGTCAGGGTCCGGGTTAGGGTCTGGGTCCGGGTCAGGGTCTGGGTCCGGGTACTTTTCCTTGTCCCTGTCCAGGCCAGGGTTAGGGTCAGGGTCAGGGTCAGGGTCAGGGTCCAGGTCCGTGTCATGGTCAGGTGAGGGTCAGGGTCCGGGTCAGGGTCAGGGTCCATGTCAAGGTCAGGGTCCGTGTCAGGGTCACGGGTCAGGGTCAGCGTCAGGGTCCGGGTCAGGGTGAAAGTCAGGGTCCGGGTCAGGGTCAGGGTAAGGGTAAGGGTCCATGTCAGGGTCAGGGTCTGTGTCAGGGTCAGGGTCCAGGTCAGGTTCAGGGTCCAGGTCAGGGTCCGGTTCTGTGTCAGGGTTAGGGTCCAGGTCAGGGTCAGAGTCTGGGTCAGGGTCAGGGTAAAGGTCAGGGTCAGTGCCAGGGTAAGGGTCCGGGCCAGGGTCTGGATCAGGGTGAGGGTCAGGGTCCGGGTCAGGGTCAGGGTTTGGGTCAGCGTCAGGGTCCCGGTCAGGGTAAGGGTCCGGGTCAGGATCAGGGTCCATATCCAGGTCTGTGTCCGGGTCTGTGTCCGGGTCAGGGTCAGGGTCCGTGTCAGGGTCAGTGTCAGGGTCCGTGTCAGGGTCAGGGTCAGGGTCAGGGTCCAGGTCTGTGTCCGTGTCCGGGTCTGTGTCTGGTTCTGTGTCCGGGTCAGGGTCAGGGTCCGTGTCAGGGTCAGTGTCAGGGTCCGGGTCAGGGTCAGGGTCAGGGTCCAGGTCTGGGTCCAGGTCAGGGTCCGGGTCGGGGTCAGGGTCCGGGTCTGGGTCAGAGTCATGGTCAGGGTCCAGGTCAGGGTCCGGGTCAGGGTCCGGGTCAGGGTCCGGGTCAGGGTCCGGGTCCGGGTAAGGGTCACGGTCAGGATCGGGGTCCGGGTCAGGGTCAGTGTCAGGGTAAGGGTCCGGGTCAGGGTCCGGGTTAAGGTCTGGGTCCGGGTCAGGGTCTGGGTCCGGGTACTTTTCCTTGTCCCTGTCCGTGTCCAGGCCAGGGTCAGGTTCAGGGGCAGGGTCAGGGTCCAGGTCCATGTCAGGGTCAGGTGAGGGTCAGGGTCCGGGTCAGGGTCTGGGTCCGGGTCAGGGTCACGGGTCAGGGTCAGGGTCAGGGTCAGTGTCAGTGTCAGGGTCAGGGTCAGGGTCCGGGTCAGGGTCCGTGTCAGGGTCTGGGTCCGGGTCAGGTTCCGGGTCAAGGTCAGGGTCAGGGTCCGGGTCCGGGTCAGGGTCAGGGTCCATGTCAGGGTCAGGGTCCGGGTCAGGGTCCGGGTCCTCTTCCGTGTCCCTGTCCATGTCCGTGTCTGTGTCAAGGACCCGGGTCAGGACAAGGGTCAGGGTCCGTGTCAGTGTAAGGGACCGGGTCAGGGTCCGGGTTAGGGTCTGGGTCCGGGTCAGGGTCTGGGTCCGGGTACTTTTCCTTGTCCCTGTCCAGGCCAGGGTTAGGGTCAGGGTCAGGGTCAGGGTCAGGGTCCAGGTCCGTGTCATGGTCAGGTGAGGGTCAGGGTCCGGGTCAGGGTCAGGGTCCATGTCAAGGTCAGGGTCCGTGTCAGGGTCACGGGTCAGGGTCAGCGTCAGGGTCCGGGTCAGGGTGAAAGTCAGGGTCCGGGTCAGGGTCAGGGTAAGGGTAAGGGTCCATGTCAGGGTCAGGGTCTGTGTCAGGGTCAGGGTCCAGGTCAGGTTCAGGGTCCAGGTCAGGGTCCGGTTCTGTGTCAGGGTTAGGGTCCAGGTCAGGGTCAGAGTCTGGGTCAGGGTCAGGGTAAAGGTCAGGGTCAGTGCCAGGGTAAGGGTCCGGGCCAGGGTCTGGATCAGGGTGAGGGTCAGGGTCCGGGTCAGGGTCAGGGTTTGGGTCAGCGTCAGGGTCCCGGTCAGGGTAAGGGTCCGGGTCAGGATCAGGGTCCATATCCAGGTCTGTGTCCGGGTCTGTGTCCGGGTCAGGGTCAGGGTCCGTGTCAGGGTCAGTGTCAGGGTCCGTGTCAGGGTCAGGGTCAGGGTCAGGGTCCAGGTCTGTGTCCGTGTCCGGGTCTGTGTCTGGTTCTGTGTCCGGGTCAGGGTCAGGGTCCGTGTCAGGGTCAGTGTCAGGGTCCGGGTCAGGGTCAGGGTCAGGGTCCAGGTCTGGGTCCAGGTCAGGGTCCGGGTCGGGGTCAGGGTCCGGGTCTGGGTCAGAGTCAGGGTCAGGGTCCAGGTCAGGGTCCGGGTCAGGGTCCGGGTCCGGGTAAGGGTCACGGTCAGGATCGGGGTCCGGGTCAGGGTCAGTGTCAGGGTAAGGGTCCGGGTCAGGGTCCGGGTTAAGGTCTGGGTCCGGGTCAGGGTCTGGGTCCGGGTACTTTTCCTTGTCCCTGTCCGTGTCCAGGCCAGGGTCAGGTTCAGGGGCAGGGTCAGGGTCCAGGTCCATGTCAGGGTCAGGTGAGGGTCAGGGTCCGGGTCAGGGTCTGGGTCCGGGTCAGGGTCACGGGTCAGGGTCAGGGTCAGGGTCAGTGTCAGTGTCAGGGTCAGGGTCAGGGTCCGGGTCAGGGTCCGTGTCAGGGTCTGGGTCCGGGTCAGGTTCCGGGTCAAGGTCAGGGTCAGGGTCCGGGTCCGGGTCAGGGTCAGGGTCCATGTCAGGGTCAGGGTCCGGGTCAGGGTCCGGGTCCTCTTCCGTGTCCCTGTCTGTGTCCGTGTCTGTGTCAGGGACCCGGTTCAGGGTAAGGGTCAGGGTCAGGTTCAGGGTAAGGGTCCGGATCAGGGTCTGGGTCATGGTCAGGGTCAGGGTCCGTGTCAGGGTCCGGGTCCGGGTCATGGTCCGGGTCCTTTTCCATGTCCCTGTCCGTGTCCGTGTCTGTGTCAAGGACCCGGGTCAGGGTAAGGGTCCGGGTCAGGGTCAGGGTCAGGGTCTGGGTCCGGTTACAGTTCCGGTTCCGGTCCGGGTCAGGCTCAGGTTCCGGGTCAGGGTCAGGGTCTGGGTCAGGGTCAGGGTCTGGGTCTGGGTCAGGGTCCGGGTCAGGGTCCGGGTCAGGTTCCGGGTCAGGGTCAGGGTCAGGGTCTGGGTCTGGGTCAGGGTCCGGGTCAGGGTCCGGGTCAGGGTCAGGGTCCGGGTCCATTTCCGTGTCCCTGTCCGTGTCTGTGTCTGTGTCAGGGACCCGGGTCAGGGTCAGGGTCCGTGTCATGGTCCAGGTCAGGGTCAGGGTCAGGGTCAGGGTCAGGGTCAGGGTCCGTGTCAGGGTCAGGGTCCGGGTCCGGATCAGGGTCAGGGTCCGGGTCCTTTTCCGTGTCCCTGTCCGTGTCCGTGTCTGTGTCAAGGACCCGGGTCAGGGCAAGGGTCAGGCTCCGTGTCAGGGTAAGGGTCCGGGTCAGGGTCCGGGTTAGGGTCTGGGTCCGGGTCAGGGTCTGGGTCCGGGTACTTTTCCTTGTCCCTGTCCAGGCCAGGGTTAGGGTCAGGGTCAGGGTCAGGGTCCAGGTCCGTGTCAGGGTCAGGTGAGGGTCAGGGTCCGGGTCAGGGTCAGGGTCCGTGTCAAGGTCAGGGTCCGTGTCAGGGTCACGGGTCAGGTTCAGCGTCAGGGTCCGGGTCAGGGTGAAAGTCAGGGTCCGGGTCAGGGTGAGGGTCAGGGTCCGGGTCCGGGTAAGTGTCACGGTCAGGATCGGCGTCCGGGTCAGGGTCAGTGTCAGGGTAAGGGTCCGGGTCAGGGTCCGGGTTAAGGTCTGGGTCCGGGTCAGGGTCTGGGTCCGGGTACTTTTCCTTGTCCCTGTCCGTGTCCAGGCCAGGGTCAGGTTCAGGGTCAGGGTCAGGGTCCAAGTCCATGTCAGGGTCAGGTGAGGGTCAGAGTCCGGGTCAGGGTCCGGGTCCGGGTCAGGGTCACGGGTCAGGGTCAAAGTCAGGGTCAGGGTCCGGGTCAGGGTCCGGGTCAGGGTCTGGGTCCGGGTCAGGTTCCAGGTCAAGGTCAGGGTCAGGGTCCGGGTCCGGGTCCGGGTCAGGGTCAGGGTCAGGGTCCATGTCAGGGTCCGGGTCCGGGTCAGGGTCCGGGTCCTCTTCCGTGTCCCTGTCCATGTCCGTGTCTGTGTCAAGGACCCGGGTCAGGACAAGGGTCAGGGTCCGTGTCAGTGTAAGGGACCGGGTCAGGGTCCGGGTTAGGGTCTGGGTCCGGGTCAGGGTCTGGGTCCGGGTACTTTTCCTTGTCCCTGTCCAGGCCAGGGTTAGGGTCAGGGTCAGGGTCAGGGTCAGGGTCCAGGTCCGTGTCATGGTCAGGTGAGGGTCAGGGTCCGGGTCAGGGTCAGGGTCCATGTCAAGGTCAGGGTCCGTGTCAGGGTCACGGGTCAGGGTCAGCGTCAGGGTCCGGGTCAGGGTGAAAGTCAGGGTCCGGGTCAGGGTCAGGGTAAGGGTAAGGGTCCAGGTCAGGGTGAGGGTGACGGTGAGGGTGCGGGTCCAGGTCAGGGTCTGGGTCAGGGTCAGGGTCAGGGTCAGGGTCCAGGTCAGGGTCCGGTTCCATGTCAGGGTAAGGTTCCATGTCAGGGTCAGGGTCTGTGTCAGGGTCAGGGTCCAGGTCAGGTTCAGGGTCCAGGTCAGGGTCCGGTTCTGTGTCAGGGTTAGGGTCCAGGTAAGGGTCAGAGTCTGGGTCAGGGTCAGGGTAAAGGTCAGGGTAAGTGCCAGGGTAAGGGTCCGGGCCAGGGTCCGGATCAGGGTGAGGGTCAGGGTCACGGGTCAGGGTCAGGGTCAGGGTCAGGGTCCGTGTCAGGGTCCGTGTCAGGGTCTGGGTCCTGGTCAGGTTCCAGGTCAAGGTCAGGGTCAGGGTCCGGGTCCGGGTCAGGGTCAGGGTCCATGTCAGGGTCCGGGTCCGGGTCAGGGTCCGGGTCCTCTTCCGTGTCCCTGTCCATGTCCGTGTCTGTGTCAAGGACCCAGGTCAGGACAAGGGTCAGGGTCCGTGTCAGGGTAAGGGACCGGGTCAGGGTCCGGGTTAGGGTCTGGGTCCGGGTCAGGGTTTGGGTCTGGGTACTTTTCCTTGTCCCTGTACAGGCCAGGGTTAGGGTCAGGGTCAGGGTCAGGGTCAGGGTCCAGGTCCGTGTCAGGGTCAGGTGAGTGTCAGGGTCCGGGTCAGGGTCAGGGTCCATGTCAAGGTCAGGGTCCGTGTCAGGGTCACGGGTCAGGGTCAGCGTCAGGGTCCGGGTCAGGGTGAAAGTCAGGGTCCGGGTCAGGGTCAGGGTAAGGGTAAGGGTCCAGGTCAGGGTGAGGGTGACGGTGAGGGTGCGGGTCCAGGTCAGGGTCTGGGTCAGGGTCAGGGTCAGGGTCAGGGTCAGGGTCCAGGTCAGGGTCCGGTTCCGTGTCAGGGTAAGGGTCCATGTCAGGGTCAGGGTCTGTGTCAGGGTCAGGGTCCAGGTCAGGTTCAGGGTCCAGGTCAGGGTCCGGTTCTGTGTCAGGGTTAGGGTCCAGGTCAGGGTCAGAGTCTGGGTCAGGGTCAGGGTAAAGGTCAGGGTCAGTGCCAGGGTAAGGGTCCGGGCCAGGGTCTGGATCAGGGTGAGGGTCAGGGTCCGGGTCAGGGTCAGGGTTTGGGTCAGCGTCAGAGTCCGGGTCAGGGTAAGGGTCCGGGTCAGGATCAGGGTCCATATCCGGGTCTGTGTCCAGGTCTGTGTCCGGGTCAGGGTCAGGGTCCGTGTCAGGGTCAGTGTCAGGGTCCGTGTCAGGGTCAGGGTCAGGGTCAGGGTCAGGGTCAGGGTCAGGGTCAGGGTCCAGGTCTGGGTCCGTGTCCGTGTCCGGGTCTTTGTCTGGGTCTGTGTCCGGGTCAGGGTCAGGGTCAGGGTCCGTGTCAGGGTCAGTGTCAGGATCCGGGTCAGGGTCAGGGTCAGGGTCCAGGTCTGGGTCCATGTCAGGGTCCGGGTCCGGGTCAGGGTCCGGGTCCTCTTCCGTGTCCCTGTCCATGTCCGTGTCTGTGTCAAGGACCCAGGTCAGGACAAGGGTCAGGGTCCGTGTCAGGGTAAGGGACCGGGTCAGGGTCCGGGTTAGGGTCTGGGTCCGGGTCAGGGTTTGGGTCTGGGTACTTTTCCTTGTCCCTGTACAGGTCAGGGTTAGGGTCAGGGTCAGGGTCAGGGTCAGGGTCCAGGTCCGTGTCAGGGTCAGGTGAGTGTCAGGGTCCGGGTCAGGGTCAGGGTCCATGTCAAGGTCAGGGTCCGTGTCAGGGTCACGGGTCAGGGTCAGCGTCAGGGTCCGGGTCAGGGTGAAAGTCAGGGTCCGGGTCAGGGTCAGGGTAAGGGTAAGGGTCCAGGTCAGGGTGAGGGTGACGGTGAGGGTGCGGGTCCAGGTCAGGGTCTGGGTCAGGGTCAGGGTCAGGGTCAGGGTCAGGGTCCAGGTCAGGGTCCGGTTCCGTGTCAGGGTAAGGGTCCATGTCAGGGTCAGGGTCTGTGTCAGGGTCAGGGTCCAGGTCAGGTTCAGGGTCCAGGTCAGGGTCCGGTTCTGTGTCAGGGTTAGGGTCCAGGTCAGGGTCAGAGTCTGGGTCAGGGTCAGGGTAAAGGTCAGGGTCAGTGCCAGGGTAAGGGTCCGGGCCAGGGTCTGGATCAGGGTGAGGGTCAGGGTCCGGGTCAGGGTCAGGGTTTGGGTCAGCGTCAGAGTCCGGGTCAGGGTAAGGGTCCGGGTCAGGATCAGGGTCCATATCCGGGTCTGTGTCCAGGTCTGTGTCCGGGTCAGGGTCAGGGTCCGTGTCAGGGTCAGTGTCAGGGTCCGTGTCAGGGTCAGGGTCAGGGTCAGGGTCAGGGTCAGGGTCAGGTTCAGGGTCCAGGTCTGGGTCCGTGTCCGTGTCCGGGTCTTTGTCTGGGTCTGTGTCCGGGTCAGGGTCAGGGTCAGGGTCCGTGTCAGGGTCAGTGTCAGGATCCGGGTCAGGGTCAGGGTCAGGGTCCAGGTCTGGGTCCAGGTCAGGGTCCGGGTCGGGGTCAGGGTCCGGGTCTGGGTCAGAGTCAGGGTCAGGGTCCAGGTCCGGGTCCGGGTCAGGGTCCGGGTCAGGGTCCGGGTCAGGGTCCGGGTCCGGGTCCGGGTAAGGGTCACGGTCAGGATCGGGGTCCGGGTCAGGGTCAGTGTCAGGGTAAGGGTCTGGGTCAGGGTCCGGGTTAAGGTCTGGGTCCGGGTCAGGGTCTGGGTCCGGGTACTTTTCCTTGTCCCTGTCCGTGTCCAGGCCAGGGTCAGTTTCAGGGTCAGGGTCAGGGTCCAGGTCCATGTCAGGGTCAGGTGAGGGTCAGGGTCCGGGTCAGGGTCTGGGTCCGGGTCAGGGTCACGGGTCAGGGTCAGGGTCATGGTCAGGGTCAGGGTCCGGGTCAGGGTCCGTTTCAGGGTCTGGGTCCGGGTCAGGTTCCGGGTCAAGGTCAGGGTCAGGGTCCGGGTCCGGGTCAGGGTCAGGGTCCATGTCAGGGTCCGGGTCCGGGTCAGAGTCCGGGTCCTCTTCCGTGTCCCTGTCTGTGTCCGTGTCTGTGTCAGGGACCCGGTTCAGGGTAAGGGTCATGGTCAGGTTCAGGGTACGGGTCCGGATCAGGGTCTGTGTCATGGTCAGGGTCAGGGTCCGTGTCAGGGTCCGGGTCCGGGTCATGGTCCGGTTCCTTTTCCGTGTCCCTGTCCGTGTCCGTGTCTGTGTCAAGGACCCGGGTCAGGGTCAGGGTCCGTGTCAGGGTCAGTGTCAGGGTCCGGGTCAGGGTCGGGGTCAGGGTCAGGGTCCGGTTCCGTGTCAGGGTAAGGGTCCATGTCAGGGTCAGGGTCTGTGTCAGGGTCAGGGTCCAGGTCAGGTTCAGGGTCCAGGTCAGGGTCCGGTTCTGTGTCAGGGTTAGGGTCCATGTCAGGGTCAGAGTCTGGGTCAGGTTCAGGGTAAAGGTCAGGGTCAGTGCCAGGGTAAGGGTCCGGGTCAGGGTCAGGGTTTGGGTCAGCGTCAGGGTCCGGGTCAGGGTAAGGGTCCGGGTCAGGATCAGGGTCCATATCCGGGTCTGTGTCCGGGTCTGTGTCCGGGTCAGGGTCAGGGTCCGTGTCAGGGTCAGTGTCAGGGTCCGGGTCAGGGTCAGGGTCAGGGTCAGGGTCAGGGTCAGGGTCCAGGTCTGGGTCCGTGTCCGGGTCTGTGTCTGGGTCTGTGTCCGGGTCAGGGTCAGGGTCCGTTTCAGGGTCAGTGTCAGGGTCCGGGTCAGGGTCAGGGTCAGGTTCCAGGTCTGGGTCCAGGTCAGGGTCCGGGTCGGGGTCAGTGTCCGGGTCTGGGTCAGAGTCAGGGTCAGTGTCCAGGTCAGGGTCCGGGTCAGGGTCCGGGTCAGGGTCCGGGTCAGGGTCCGGGTCCGGGTAAGGGTCACGGTCAGGATCGGGGTCCGGGTCAGGGTCAGTGTCAGGGTAAGGGTCCGGGTCAGGGTCCGGGTTAAGGTCTGGGTCCGGGTCAGGGTCTGGGTCCGGGTACTTTTCCTTGTCCCTGTCCGTGTCCAGGCCAGGGTCAGGTTCAGGGTCAGGGTCAGGGTCCAGGTCCATGTCAGGGTCAGGTGAGGGTCAGGGTCCGGGTCAGGGTCCGAGTCCGGGTCAGGGTCATGGGTCAGGGTCAGGGTCAGGGTCAGGGTCAGGGTCCGGGTCAGGGTCCGTTTCAGGGTCTGGGTCCGGGTCAGGTTCCGGGTCAAGGTCAGGGTCATGGTCCGGGTCCGGGTCAGGGTCAGGGTCCATGTCAGGGTCCGGGTCCGGGTCCGGGTCAGGGTCCGGGTCCGGGTCCTCTTCCCTGTCCCTGTCTGTGTCCGTGTCTGTGTCAGGGACCCGGTTCAGGGTAAGGGTCAGGGTCAGTTTCAGGGTAAGGGTCCGGATAAGTGTCTGGGTCATGGTCAGGGTCAGGGTCCGTGTCAGGGTCCGGGTCCGGGTCATGGTCCGGGTCCTTTTCCGTGTCCCTGTCCCTGTCCGTGTCTGTGTCAAGGACCCGGGTCAGGGTCAGGGTCCGTGTCAGGGTCAGTGTCAGGGTCCGGGTCAGGGTCAGGGTCCAGGCCTGGGTCCAGGTCATGGTCCGGGTCGGGGTCAGGGTCCAGATCCGGGTCAGAGTCAGGGTCAGGGTCCAGGTCAGTGTCCGGGTCAGGGTCCGGGTCAGGGTCCGGGTCAGGGTCCAGGTCATGGTCCGGGTCGGGGTCAGGGTCCGGGTCCGGGTCAGAGTCAGGGTCAGGGTCAGGGTCCATGTCAGGGTCAGGGTCTGGGTCAGCGTCAGGGTCCGGGTCAGGGTCAGGATCCGTGTCCGGGTCTGTGTCCGGGTCTGTGTCCAGGTCAGGGTCAGGGTCAGGGTCCGTGTCAGGGTCAGTGTCAGGGTCCGTGTCAGGATCCGGGCCAGGTTACGGATCAGGGTGAGGGTCAGGGTCCGGGTCACGGTCCGGGTCAGGGTCAGTGTCAGCATCAGGGTCCGGGTCAGGGTCTGGGTCCGGGTCAGCGTCAGCGTCATGGTCCGGGTCAGGGTCTGGGTCCGGGTAAGGGTCAGGGTCCGGGTGTGGGTCAGGGTCCGGGTGTGGGACAGGGTCCGGGTCAGGATCCGGGTCTGGGTCAGGGTCAGTGTCAGGGTCCGCGTCAGGGTCAGGGTCCAGGTCAGGGTCCGGTTCTGTGTCAGGGTTAGGGTCCGGGTCAGGGTCAGAGTCTGTGTCAGGGTCAGGGTAAGGGTCTGGGGCAGGGTCCGGATCAGGGTGAGGGTCAGGGTCCGTGTCAGGGACAGGGTCCGGGTCAGCGTCAGGGTCCAGGTCAGGGTCTGGGTCCGGGTAAGGGTCAGGGTCCGGGTCAGCGTCAGGGTCGGGGTGTGGGTCAGGGTCCGTGTCAGGGTCCGGGTCAGGGTCAGGGTCCAGGTCCGGGTCTGTGTCCGGGTCAGGGTCAGGGTCCGTGTCAGTGTCAGTGTCAGTGTCAGGGTCCGGGTCCGGGTCAGGGTCAGGGTCAGGGTCAGGGTCCAGGTCTGGGTCCAGGTCAGGGTCCAGGTCGGGGTCAGGGTCAGGGTCAGGGTCCGGGTCAGGGTCAGGGTCAGGGTCAGGGTCCGGGTCCGGGTCCAGGTCAGGGTCCGGGTCCGGGTAAGGGTCAGGGTCAGTGTCAGTGTCAGGGTCCGGGAAAAGGTCCGGGTCAGGGTCTGGGTCAGGGCCAGGGTCAGGGTCAGGGTCTGGGTCCGGTTACAGTTCCGGTTCCGGTCGGGGTCAGGGTCAGGGTCCGGGTCAGGGTCAGGGTCAGGGTCAGGGTCAGGGTCTGGGTCCGGGTCAGGTTCCGGGTCAGGGTCAGGGTCTGGGTCCGGGTCCGGGTCAGGGTCCGGGTCAGGGTAGGGTCCGGGTCCTTTTCCGTGTCCCTGTCCGTGTCCGTGTCTGTGTCAGTGTAAGGGTCAGGGTCCGGGTCAGGGTCAGGGTCAGGGTCAGGGTCAGGGTCAGCGTCAGGGTCTGGGTCCGGGTCAGGTTCCGGGTCAGGGTCAGGGTCTGGGTCCGGGTCCGGGTCAGGGTCCAGGTCAGGGTCAGGGTCCGGGTCCTTTTCCGTGTCCCTGTCCGTGTCCGTGTCTGTGTCAGGGTAAGGGTAAGGGTCCAGGTCGGTGTAAGGGTCCGGGTAAGGGTCAGGGTCCGGATCAGTGTCAGGGTCCGGGAAAAGGTTCAGGTCCGGGTCGGGGTCCGGGTCAGGGTCAGGGTCCGTGTCCGTGTCTGGGTCAGGGTCCGGGTCAGGGTTAGGGTCCGGGTCCGGGTCCGGGTCCTGTTCCGGGTCCGGGTCAGGGTCAGGGTCATGATTAGGGTTCGGGTCCGGGTCAGGGTCAGGGTCAGGGTCCGGGTCAGGGTCAGGGTCCATTTCCGTGTCCCTGTCCGTGTCCGTGTCTGTGTCAGGGACCCGGTTCAGGGTCAGGGTCCGTGTCAGGGTCCGGGTCCGGGTCCGGGTCAGGGTCCAGGTCCTTTTCCGTGTCCCTGTCCGTGTCCGTGTCAGTGTCAGGGTCCGGGTCAGGGTCAGGGTCAGGGTCAGGGTCCGGTTCCGTGTCAGGGTAAGGGTCCATGTCAGGGTCAGGGTCTGTGTCAGGGTCAGGGTCCAGGTCAGGTTCAGGGTCCAGGTCAGGGTCCGGTTCTGTGTCAGGGTTAGGGTCCAGGTCAGCGTCAGAGTCTGGGTCAGGTTCAGGGTAAAGGTCAGGGTCAGTGCCAGGGTAAGGGTCCGGGCCAGGGTCCGGATCAGGGTGAGGGTCAGGGTCCGGGTCAGGGTCAGGGTTTGGGTCAGCGTCAGGGTCCGGGTCAGGGTAAGGGTCCGGGTCAGGATCAGGGTCCATATCCGGGTCTGTGTCCGGGTCTGTGTCTCGGTCAGGGTCAGGGTCCGTGTCAGGGTCAGTGTCAGGGTCCGGGTCAGTGTCAGGGTCAGGGTCAGGGTCAGGGTCCAGGTCTGGGTCCGTGTCCGGGTCTGTGTCTGGGTCTGTGTCCGGGTCAGGGTCAGGGTCCGTGTCAGGGTCAGTGTCAGGGTCCGTGTCAGGGTCAGGGTCAGGGTCCAGGTCTGCGTCCAGGTCAGGGTCCGGGTCGGGGTCCGGGTCAGGGTCCGGGTCCGGGTAAGGGTCACGTCAGGATCGGGGTCCGGGTCAGGGTCAGTGTCAGGGTAAGGGTCCGGGTCAGGGTCCGGGTTAAGGTCTGGGTCCGGGTCAGGGTCTGGGTCCGGGTACTTTTCCTTGTCCCTGTCCGTGTCCAGGCCAGGGTCAGGTTCAGGGTCAGGGTCCAGGTCCATGTCAGGGTCAGGTGAGGGTCAGGGTCCGGGTCAGGGTCCGAGTCCGGGTCAGGGTCATGGGTCAGGGTCAGGGTCATGGTCAGGGTCAGGGTCAGGGTCCGGGTCAGGATCCGTTTCAGGGTCTGGGTCCGGGTCAGGTTCCGGGTCAAGGTCAGGGTCAGGGTCCGGGTCCGGGTCAGGGTCAGGGTCCATGTCAGGGTCCCGGTCCGGGTCCGGGTAAGGGTCCGGGTCCGGGTCCTCTTCCCTGTCCCTGTCTGTGTCCGTGTCTGTGTCAGGGACCCGGTTCAGGGTAAGGGTCAGGGTCAGGTTCAGGGTAAGGGTCCGGATAAGTGTCAGGGTCCAGGTCAGGGTCCGGTTCCGGGTCAGGGTCAGGGTCCGTGTCAGGGTCAGGGTCTGTGTCAGGGTCAGGGTCCAGGTCAGGGTCAGGGTCCAGGTCAGGGTCCGTTTCCGTGTCAGGGTTAGAGTCCGGGTCAGGGTCAGAGTCTGTGTCAGGGTCAGGGTAAGGGTCAGGGTCAGTTCCAGGGTAAGGGTCCGGGCCAGGTTCCAGATCAGGGTGAGGGTCAGGGTCCGGGTCAGGGTCCGGGTCAGGGTCAGTGTCAGTGTCAGCATCAGGGTCCGTGTCAGGGTCAGGGTCCGTGTCAGGGTCAGGGTCTGTGTCAGGGTCAGGGTCCAGGTCAGGGTCAGGGTCCAGGTCAGGGTCCGTTTCCGTGTCAGGGTTAGGGTCCGGGTCAGGGTCAGAGTCTGTGTCAGGGTCAGGGTAAGGGTCAGGGTCAGGTTCAGTTCCAGGGTAAGGGTCCGGGCCAGGTTCCAGATCAGGGTGAGGGTCAGGGTCCGGGTCAGGGTCCGGGTCAGGGTCAGTGTCAGTGTCAGCATCAGGGTCCGTGTCAGGGTCTGGGTCCGGGTCAGGGTCAGGGTCAGGGTCAGGGTCCGGGTCAGGGTCTGGGTCAGGGTAAGGTTCAGGGTCCGGGTGTGGGTCAGGGTCCGGGTCAGCGTCAGTGTCCGGGTGTGGGTCTGGGTCTGGGTCAGCGTCAGGGTCCGTGTCAGGGTCAGGGTCCGTGTCCGGGTTTGTGTCCGGGTCTGTGTCCAGGTCAGGGTCAGGGTCAGGGTCCGTGTCAGGGTCAGTGTCAGGGTCCGTGTCAGGGTCCGGGCCAGGTTCCGGATCAGGGTGAGGGTCAGGGTCCGGGTCAGGGTCCGGGTCAGGGTCCGGGTCAGGGTCAGTGTCAGCATCAGGGTCCGGGTCAGGGTCTGGGTCCGGGTCCGGGTCAGCGTCAGCGTCAGGGTCCGGGTCAGGGTCTGGGTCCGGGTAAGGGTCCGGGTCAGGGTCAGGGTCAGGGTCCATGTCTGGGTCTGTGTCCGGGTCTGTGTCCAGGTCAGGGTCAGGGTCAGTGTCAGGGTCTGGGTCAGGGTCAGTGTCAGGGTCCGCGTCAGGTTCAGGGTCCGGGTCAGGATCCGGGTCAGGGTCCGGGTTAGGGTCCGGGTCCTTTTCTGTGTCCCTGTCCGTGTCCGTGTCTGTGTCAGGGATCCGTGTCAGGGTCAGGGTCCGTGTCAGGGTAAGGGTCAGGGTCAAGGTCAGGGTAAGGGTCTGGGTCAGGGTCAGGGTCCGTGTCAGGGTCAGGGTCCGGGTCAGGGTCAGGGTCCGGGTCCTTTTCGGTGTCCCTGTCCGTGTCCGTGTCTGTGTCAAGGACCCGGGTCAGGGTAAGGATCCGGATCAGTGTCTGGGTCATGGTCAGGGTCAGGGTCCGTGTCAGGGTCCGGGTCCGGGTCAGGGTCAGGGTCCTTTTCTGTGTCCCTGTCCGTGTCCGTGTCTGTGTCAAGGACCCGGGTCAGGGTCAGGTTCAGGGTCAGGGTTAGGGTCTGTGTCAGGGTCTGGGTCCGGGTCAGGTTCCGGGTCAGGGTCAGGGTCAGGGTCCGTGTCCGGGTCTGTGTCCGGGTCTGTGTCCAGGTCAGGGTCAGGGTCAGTGTCAGGGTCTGGGTCAGGGTCAGTGTCAGGGTCCGCGTCAGGGTCAGGGTCCGGGTCAGGATCCGGGTCAGGGTCCGGGTTAGGGTCCGGGTCCTTTTCTGTGTCCCTGTCCGTGTCCGTGTCTGTGTCAGGGATCCGTGTCAGGGTCAGGGTCCGTGTCAGGGTAAGGGTCAGGGTCAAGGTCAGGGTAAGGGTCCGGGTCAGGGTCAGGGTCCATGTCTGGGTCAGGCTCCGGGTCAGGGTCAGGGTCCGGGTCCTTTTCCGTGTCCCTGTCCGTGTCTGTGTCAAGGACCCGGGTCAGGGTAAGGGTCCTGGTCAGGTTCAGGGTCACGGTCAGGGTCAGGGTCAGGATAAGGGTCAGGATCAGGGTCAGGGTCAGGGTCCTGGTCAGGGTCAGGTTCCTTGTCAGGGTCGGGGTAGAGGTCCGTGTCCGTGTCGGGGTCCGGGTCAGGGTCAGGGTCCGTGTCCGTGTCTGGGTCAGGGTCTGGGTCAGGGTTAGGGTCCGAGTCCGGGTCCTGTTCCGGGTCCGGGTCAGGGTCAGGGTCATGATCACGGTTCGGGTCCGGGTCAGGGTCAGGGTCCGGGTCAGGGTCCGGTTCCAGTTACAGTTCCGGTTACGATTCCGGTCCGGGTCAGGGTCAGGGTCCGGGTCAGGGTCAGGGTCCGGGTCCTTTTCCGTGTCCCTGTCCGTGTCCGTGTCTGTGTCAGGGACCCGGGTCAGGGTAAGGGTCCGGGTCCGGGTCAGGGTCAGGGTCTGGGTCCGGTTACAGTTCCGGTTCCGGTCCGGGTCAGTCTCAGGGTCCGGGTCAGGGTCAGGGTCTGTGTCAGGGTCTGGGTCCGGGTCAGGTTCCGGGTCAGGGTCAGGGTCAGGGTCAGGGTCCGGGTCCGGGTCAGGGTCCGGGTCCTGGTCAGGGTCCGGGTCAGGGTCAGTGTCAGGGTCAGGGTTCGGGTCCTTTTCCGTGTCCCTGTCCGTGTCCGTGTCTGTGTCAGGGACCCGGGTCAGGGTCAGGGTCCGTGTCAGGGTCAAGGTCAGGGTAAGGGTCCGGGTCAGGGTAAGGGTCCAGGTCAGGGTCAGGGTCAGGGTCAGGGTCCGTGTCAGGGTCAGGGTCCGGGTCCGGGTCAGGGTCAGGGTCCGGGTCCTTTTCCGTGTCCCTGTCCGTGTCCGTGTCTGTGTCAGGGACCCGGGTCAGGGTAAGGATCCGGATCAGTGTCTGGGTCATGGTCAGGGTCAGGGTCCGTGTCAGGGTCCGGGTCCGGGTCAGGGTCAGGGTCCTTTTCCGTGTCCCTGTCCGTGTCCGTGTCTGTGTCAAGGACCCTGGTCAGGGTCAGGGTCAGGGTCAGGTTCAGGGTTAGGGTCTGTGTCAGGGTCTGGGTCCGGGTCAGGTTCCGGGTCAGGGTCAGGGTCCGGGTCAGGGTCAGTGTCAGTGTCAGCATCAGTGTCCGTGTCAGGGTCAGGGTCCGGGTCAGGGTCAGGGTCAGGGTCCAGGTCTGGGTCCAGGTCAGGGTCCGGGTCGGGGTCGGGGTCAGGGTCCGGGTCAGGGTCAGAGTCAGGGTCAGGGTCCAGGTCAGGGTCCGGGTCAGGGTCCGGGTCAGGGTCCGGGTCAGGGTCCGGGTCCGGGTAAGGGTCACGGTCAGGATCGGGGTCCGGGTCAGGGTCAGTGTCAGGGTAAGGGTCCGGGTCAGGGTCCGGGTTAGGGTCTGGGTCCGGGTCAGGGTCTGGGTCCAGGTACTTTTCCTTGTCCCTGTCCATGTCCAGGCCAGGGTCAGGTTCAGGGTCAGGGTCAGGGTCCATGTCCATGTCACGGTCAGGTGAGGGTCAGGGTCAGGGTCCGGGTCAGGGTCCGGGTCCGGGTCAGGGTCACGGGTCAGGGTCAGGGTCAGGGTCAGGGTCCGGGTCAGGGTGAGAGTCAGGGTCCGGGTTAGGGAAAGGGTCAGGGTCAAGGTCAGGGTGAGGGTGAGGGTGAGGGTGCGGGTCCAGGTCAGGGTCTGGGTCAGGGTCAGGGTCTGTGTCAGGGTCAGGGTCCAGGTCAGGGTCCGGTTCCGGGTCAGGGTCAGGGTCCGTGTCAGGGTCAGGGTCTGTGTCAGGGTCAGGGTCCAGGTCAGGGTCAGGGTCCAGGTCAGGGTCCGTTTCCGTGTCAGGGTTAGAGTCCGGGTCAGGGTCAGAGTCTGTGTCAGGGTCAGGGTAAGGGTCAGGGTCAGTTCCAGGGTAAGGGTCCGGGCCAGGTTCCAGATCAGGGTGAGGGTCAGGGTCCGGGTCAGGGTCCGGGTCAGGGTCAGTGTCAGTGTCAGCATCAGGGTCCGTGTCAGGGTCAGGGTCCGTGTCAGGGTCAGGGTCTGTGTCAGGGTCAGGGTCCAGGTCAGGGTCAGGGTCCAGGTCAGGGTCCGTTTCCGTGTCAGGGTTAGGGTCCGGGTCAGGGTCAGAGTCTGTGTCAGGGTCAGGGTAAGGGTCAGGGTCAGGGTCAGTTCCAGGGTAAGGGTCCGGGCCAGGTTCCAGATCAGGGTGAGGGTCAGGGTCCGGGTCAGGGTCCGGGTCAGGGTCAGTGTCAGTGTCAGCATCAGGGTCCGTGTCAGGGTCTGGGTCCGGGTCAGGGTCAGGGTCAGGGTCAGGGTCCGGGTCAGGGTCTGGGTCAGGGTAAGGTTCAGGGTCCGGGTGTGGGTCAGGGTCCGGGTCACCGTCAGTGTCCGGGTGTGGGTCTGGGTCTGGGTCAGCGTCAGGGTCCGTGTCAGGGTCAGGGTCCGTGTCCGGGTTTGTGTCCGGGTCTGTGTCCAGGTCAGGGTCAGGGTCAGGGTCCGTGTCAGGGTCAGTGTCAGGGTCCGTGTCAGGGTCCGGGCCAGGTTCCGGTTCAGGGTGAGGGTCAGGGTCCGGGTCAGGGTCCGGGTCAGGGTCCGGGTCAGGGTCAGTGTCAGCATCAGGGTCCGGGTCAGGGTCTGGGTCCGGGTCCGGGTCAGCGTCAGCGTCAGGGTCCGGGTCAGGGCGTGGGTCCGGGTAAGGGTCCGGGTCAGGGTCAGGGTCAGGGTCCGTGTCTGGGTCTGTGTCCGGGTCTGTGTCCAGGTCAGGGTCAGGGTCAGTGTCAGGGTCTGGGTCAGGGTCAGTGTCAGGGTCCGCGTCAGGTTCAGGGTCCGGGTCAGGATCCGGGTCAGGGTCCGGGTTAGGGTCCGGGTCCTTTTCTGTGTCCCTGTCCGTGTCCGTGTCTGTGTCAGGGATCCGTGTCAGGGTCAGGGTCCGTGTCAGGGTAAGGGTCAGGGTCAAGGTCAGGGTAAGGGTCCGGGTCAGGGTCAGGGTCCGTGTCAGGGTCAGGGTCCGTGTCAGGGTCAGGGTCCGGGTCCTTTTCGGTGTCCCTGTCCGTGTCCGTGTCTGTGTCAAGGACCCGGGTCAGGGTAAGGATCCGGATCAGTGTCTGGGTCATGGTCAGGGTCAGGGTCCGTGTCAGGGTCCGGGTCCGGGTCAGGGTCAGGGTCCTTTTCCGTGTCCCTGTCCGTGTCCGTGTCTGTGTCAAGGACCCGGGTCAGGGTCAGGGTCAGGGTCAGGGTCAGGGTTAGGGTCTGTGTCAGGGTCTGGGTCCGGGTCAGATTCCGGGTCAGGGTCAGGGTCAGGGTCCGTGTCCGGGTCTGTGTCCGGGTCTGTGTCCAGGTCAGGGTCAGGGTCAGTGTCAGGGTCTGGGTCAGGGTCAGTGTCAGGGTCCGCGTCAGGGTCAGGGTCCGGGTCAGGATCCGGGTCAGGGTCCGGGTTCCGGTCCGGGTCCTTTTCTGTGTCCCTGTCCGTGTCCGTGTCTGTGTCAGGGATCCGTGTCAGGGTCAGGGTCCGTGTCAGGGTAAGGGTCAGGGTCAAGGTCAGGGTAAGGGTCCGGGTCAGGGTCAGGGTCCATGTCTGGGTCAGGCTCCGGGTCAGGGTCAGGGTCCGGGTCCTTTTCCGTGTCCCTGTCCGTGTCTGTGTCAAGGACCCGGGTCAGGGTAAGGGTCCTGGTCAGGTTCAGGGTCACGGTCAGGGTCAGGGTCAGGATAAGGGTCAGGGTCAGGGTCAGGGTCAGGGTCCTGGTCAGGGTCAGGTTCCTTGTCAGGGTCGGGGTCGAGGTCCGTGTCCGTGTCGGGGTCCGGGTCAGGGTCAGGGTCCGTGTCCGTGTCTGGGTCAGGGTCTGGGTCAGGGTTAGGGTCCGAGTCCGGGTCCTGTTCCGGGTCCGGGTCAGGGTCAGGGTCATGATCACGGTTCGGGTCCGGGTCAGGGTCAGGGTCCGGGTCAGGGTCCGGTTCCAGTTACAGTTCCGGTTACGATTCCGGTCCGGGTCAGGGTCAGGGTCCGGGTCAGGGTCAGGGTCCGGGTCCTTTTCCGTGTCCCTGTCCGTGTCCGTGTCTGTGTCAGGGACCCGGGTCAGGATAAGGGTCCGGGTCCGGGTCAGGGTCAGGGTCTGGGTCCGGTTACAGTTCCGGTTCCGGTCCGGGTCAGTCTCAGGGTCCGGGTCAGGGTCAGGGTCTGTGTCAGGGTCTGGGTCCGGGTCAGGTTCCGGGTCAGGGTCAGGGTCAGGGTCAGGGTCCGGGTCCGGGTCAGGGTCCGGGTCCTGGTCAGGGTCCGGGTCAGGGTCAGGGTCAGGGTCAGGGTTCGGGTCCTTTTCCGTGTCCCTGTCCGTGTCCGTGTCTGTGTCAGGGACCCGGGTCAGGGTCAGGGTCCGTGTCAGGGTCAAGGTCAGGGTAAGGGTCCGGGTCAGGGTAAGGGTCCAGGTCAGGGTCAGGGTCAGGGTCAGGGTCCGTGTCAGGGTCAGGGTCCGGGTCCGGGTCAGGGTCAGGGTCCGGGTCCTTTTCCGTGTCCCTGTCCGTGTCCGTGTCTGTGTCAGGGACCCGGGTCAGGGTAAGGATCCGGATCAGTGTCTGGGTCATGGTCAGGGTCAGGGTCCGTGTCAGGGTCCGGGTCCGGGTCAGGGTCAGGGTCCTTTTCCGTGTCCCTGTCCGTGTCCGTGTCTGTGTCAAGGACCCTGGTCAGGGTCAGGGTCAGGGTCAGGGTCAGGGTTAGGGTCTGTGTCAGGGTCTGGGTCTGGGTCAGGTTCCGGGTCAGGGTCAGGGTCAGGGTCCGGGTCCGGGTCAGGGTCAGGGTCCGTGTCAGGGTCCGTGTCCGGGTCAGGGTCCGGGTCAGGGTCTGGTTCCAGTTACAGTTCCGGTTCCGATTCCGGTCCGGGTCAGGGTCAGGGTCCGGGTCAGTGTCAGGGTCCGGGTCCTTTTCCGTGTCCCTGTCCGTGTCCGTGTCTGTGTCAGGGACCCGGGTCAGGGTAAGGGTCCGGGTCCGGGTCAGGGTCAGGGTCTGGGTCCGGTTACAGTTCCGGTTCCGGTCCGGGTCAGGCTCAGGGTCCGGGTCAGGGTCAGGGTCTGTGTCAGGGTCTGGGTCCAGGTCAGGTTCTGGGTCAGGGTCAGGGTCAGGGTCAGGGTCCGGGTCCGGGTCAGGGTCCGGGTCCGGGTCAGGGTCCGGGTCAGGGTCAGGGTCAGGGTCAGGGTTCGGGTCCTTTTCCGTGTCCCTGTCCGTGTCCGTGTCTGTGTCAGGGACCTGCGTCAGGGTCAGGGTCCGTGTCAGGGTCAAGGTCAGGGTAAGGGTCCGGGTCAGGGTAAGGGTCCAGGTCAGGGTCATGGTCAGGGTCAGCGTCCGTGTCAGGGTCAGGGTCCGGGTCAGGGTCAGGGTCCGGGTCCTTTTCGGTGTCCCTGTCCGTGTCCGTGTCTGTGTCAAGGACCCGGGTCAGGGTAAGGATCCGGATCAGTGTCTGGGTCATGGTCAGGGTCAGGGTCCGTGTCAGGGTCCGGGTCCGGGTCAGGGTCAGGGTCCTTTTCCGTGTCCCTGTCCGTGTCCGTGTCTGTGTCAAGGACCCGGGTCAGGGTCAGGGTCAGGGTCAGGGTCAGGGTCAGGGTTAGGGTCTGTGTCAGGGTCTGGGTCCGGGTCAGATTCCGGGTCACGGTCAGGGTCAGGGTCCGTGTCCGGGTCTGTGTCCGGGTCTGTGTCCAGGTCAGGGTCAGGGTCAGTGTCAGGGTCTGGGTCAGGGTCAGTGTCAGGGTCCACGTCAGGGTCAGGGTCCGGGTCAGAATCCGGGTCAGGGTCCGGGTTAGGGTCCGGGTCCTTTTCTGTGTCCCTGTCCGTGTCCGTGTCTGTGTCAGGGATCCGTGTCAGGGTCAGGGTCCGTGTCAGGGTAAGGGTCAGGGTCAAGGTCAGGGTAAGGGTCCGGGTCAGGGTCAGGGTCCATGTCTGGGTCAGGGTCCGGGTCAGGGTCAGGGTCCGGGTCCTTTTCCGTGTCCCTGTCCGTGTCTGTGTCAAGGACCCGGGTCAGGGTAAGGGTCCTGGTCAGGTTCAGGGTCACGGTCAGGGTCAGGGTCAGGATAAGGGTCAGGGTCAGGGTCAGGGTCAGGGTCAGGGTCCTGGTCAGGGTCAGGTTCCTTGTCAGGGTCGGGGTCGAGGTCCGGGTCCGTGTCGGGGTCCGGGTCAGGGTCAGGGTCCGTGTCCGTGTCTGGGTCAGGGTTAGGGTCCGGATCCGGGTCCTGTTCCGGGTCCGGGTCAGGGTCAGGGTCATGATCAGGGTTCGGGTCCGGGTCAGAGTCAGGGTCCGGGTCAGGGTCCGGTTCCAGTTACAGTTCCGGTTACGATTCCGGTCCGGGTCAGGGTCAGGGTCAGGGTCCGGGTCAGGGTCAGGGTCCGGGTCCTTTTCCGTGTCCCTGTCCGTGTCCGTGTCTGTGTCAGGGACCCGGGTCAGGGTAAGGGTTCGGGTCCGGGTCAGGGTCAGGGTCTGGGTCCGGTTACAGTTCCGGTTCCGGTCCGGGTCAGGCTCAGGGTCCGGGTCAGGGTCAGGGTCTGTGTCAGGGTCTGGGTCCGGGTCAGGTTCCGGGTCAGGGTCAGGGTCAGGGTCAGGGTCCGGGTCCGGGTCAGGGTCCGGGTCCGGGTCCGGGTCCGGGTCAGGGTCCGGGTCAGGGTCAGGGTCAGGGTCAGGATTCGGGTCCTTTTCCGTGTCCCTGTCCGTGTCCGTGTCTGTGTCAGGGACCCGGGTCAGGGTCAGGGTCCGTGTCAGGGTCAAGGTCAGGGTAAGGGTCTGGGTCAGGGTAAGGGTCCAGGTCAGGGTCAGGGTCAGGGTCAGGGTCCGTGTCAGGGTCAGGGTCCGGTTCCGGGTCAGGGTCAGGGTCCGGGTCCTTTTCCGTGTCCCTGTCCGTGTCCGTGTCTGTATCAGGGACCCGGGTCAGGGTAAGGATCCGGATCAGTGTCTGGGTCATGGTCAGGGTCAGGGTCCGTGTCAGGGTCCGGGTCCGGGTCAGGGTCAGGGTCCTTTTCCGTGTCCCTGTCCGTGTCCGTGTCTGTGTCAAGGACCCTGGTCAGGGTCAGGGTCAGGGTCAGGGTCAGGGTTAGGGTCTGTGTCAGGGTCTGGGTCCGGGTCAGGTTCCGGGTCAGGGTCAGGGTCAGGGTCCGGGTCCGGGTCAGGGTCAGGGTCCGTGTCAGGGTCCGTGTCCGGGTCAGGGTCCGGGTCCTTTTCCGTGTCCCTGTCTGTGTCCGTGTCTGTGTCAGGGACCCGGTTCAGGGTCAGGGTCAGGGTCAGGGTCAGGGTAAGGGTCCGGATCAGGGTCTGGGTCATGGTCAGGGTCAGGGTCCGGGTCAGGGTCCGGGTCCGGGTCATGGTCCGGGTCCTTTTCCGTGTCCCTGTCCGTGTCCGTGTCTGTGTCAAGGACCCAGGTCAGGGTAAGGGTCCGGGTCAGGCTCAGGGTCCAGGTCAGGGTCAGGGTCAGGGTCCGTGTCCGGGTCTGTGTCCGGGTCTGTGTTCAGGTCAGGGTCAGGGTCAGTGTCAGGGTCTGGGTCAGGGTCAGTGTCAGAGTCAGGGTCCGGGTCCAGTTACAGTTCCGGTTCCGGTTCCGGTTCCGATTCCGGTCCGGGTCAGGGTCAGGGTCAGGGTCAGGTTCAGGGTAAGGGTCCGGATCAGGGTCTGGGTCATGGTCAGGGTCAGGGTCCGGGTCCGGGTCAGGGTAAGGGTCCAGGTCAGGGTCAGGGTCAGGGTCAGGGTCAGGGTCTTGGTCAGGGTCAGGGTCAGGGTCAGGGTCCGGGTCCAGGTCAGGGTCAGGTTCCGGGTCCTTTTCCGTGTCCCTGTCCGTGTCCGTGTCTGTGTCAGGGACCCGGGTCAGGGCAAGGGTCAGGGTCCGGGTCAGGGTCAGGGTCCGGGTCAGGGTCCGGGTCAGGGTCAGGGTCCGGGTCCTTTTCCGTGTCCCTGTCCGTGTCCGTGTCTGTGTCAGGGACCTGGGTCAGGGTCAGGGTCCGTGTCAGGGTCAAGGTCAGGGTAAGGGTCCGGGTCAGGGTCAGGGTCCGGGTCCGGGTCAGGGTCAGGGTCCGGGTCCTTTTCCGTGTTCCTGTCCGTGTCCGTGTCTGTGTCAAGGACCTGGGTCAGGGTAAGGGTCAGGGTCCGTGTCAGGGTAAGGGTCCGGGTCAGGGTCCGGGTTAGGGTCTGGGTCCGGGTCAGTCTCAGAGTCCGTGTCCAGATCTGTGTCCGGGTCTGTTTCGAGGTCAGGGTCAGGGTCAGTGTCAGGGTCTGGGTCAGTGTCAGTGTCCGGGTCCGGGTCAGGGTCAGGGTCAGGGTCAGGGTCCGGGTCAGAGTCAGGGTTCAGGAAAAGGTCTGGGTCAGTGTCAGGGTCAGGGTCAGGGTCAGGGTATGGGTCCAGTTACAGTTACGGTTCCGGTCCGGGTCAGGGTCAGGGTCCGGGTCAGGGTCAGGGTCAGGGTCAGGGTCTGTGTCAGCGTCCGGGTCCGGGTCACGTTCCGGGTCAGGGTCCGGGTCAGGGTCAGGGTCCCTGTCAGGGTCCGGGTCCGGGTCAGGGTCCGGGTCCTTTTCCGTGTCCCTGTCTGTGTCCGTGTTTGTGTCAGGGACCCGGTTCAGGGTCAGGGTCAGGGTCAGGGTCAGGGTAAGGGTCCGGATCAGGGTCTGGGTCAGGGTCAGGGTCAGGGTCCGTGTCCGTGTCCGTGTCAGTGTCCGTGTCAGGGTCCGTGTCAGGGTCAGGGTCCGGGTCCTTTTCCGTGTCCCTGTCCATGTCCGTGTCTGTGTCAGGGACCCGGGTCAGGGCAAGGGTCAGGGTCCGTGTCAGGGTAAGGGTCCGGGTCAGGGTCCGGGTTAGGGTCTGGGTCCGGGTCAGGGTCTGGGTCCGGGTACTTTTCCTTGTCCCTGTCCAGGCCAGGGTTAGTGTCAGGGTCAGGGTCAGGGTCCAGGTCCGTGTCAGGGTCAGGTGAGGGACAGGGTCCGGGTCAGGGTCAGGGTCCATGTCAAGGTCAGGGTCCGTGTCAGGGTCACGGGTCAGGGTCAGTGTCAGGGTCCGGGTCAGGGTGAAAGTCAGGGTCCGGGTCAGGGTCAGGGTAAGGGTAAGGGTCCAGGTCAGGGTGAGGGTGACGGTGAGGGTGCGGGTCCAGGTCAGGGTCTGGGTCAGGGTCAGGGTCAGGGTCAGGGTCAGGGTCCAGGTCAGGGTCCGGTTCCGTGTCAGGGTCAGGGTCCGTGTCAGGGTCAGGGTCAGGGTCTGTGTCAGGGTCAGGGTCCAGGTCAGGGTCAGGGTCACGGTCGAGGTCAGGGTCCGGTTCTGTGTCAGGGTTAGTGTCCGGGTCAGGGTCAGAGTCTGTGTCAGGGTCAGGGTAAAGGTCAGGGTCAGTGCCAAGGTAAGGGTCCGGGCAAGGGCCCGGATCAGGGTCAGGGTCAGGGTCCGGGTCAGGGTCAGGGTTTGGGTCAGCGTCAGGGTCCGGGTCAGGATCAGGTTCCCTATCCGGGTCTGTGTCCGGGTCTGTGTCCGTGTCAGGGTCAGGGTCCGTGTCAGGGTCAGTGTCAGGGTCCGTGTCAGGGTCAGGGTCCAGGTCTGGGTCCAGGTCAGGGTCCGGGTCGGGGTCTGGGTCCGGGTCCGGGTCAGAGTCAGGGTCAGGGTCCAGGTCAGGGTCCGGGTCAGGGTCCGGGTCAGGGTCCGGGTCAGGGTCCGGGTCCGGGTCCGGGTAAGGGTCATGGTCAGGATCGGGGTCCGGGTCAGGGTCAGTGTCAGGGTAAGGGTCTGGGTCAGGGTCCGGGTTAGGGTCTGGGTCCGGGTCAGGGTCAGGGTCTGGGTCCGGGTACTTTTCCTTGTCCCTGTCCATGTCCGGGCCAGGGTCAGGTTCAGGGTCCGGGTCAGGGTCCGGGTCTGGGTCAGGGTCACGGGTCAGGGTCAGGGTCAGGGTCCGGGTCAGGGTGAGAGTCAGGGTCCAGGTCAGGGTAAGGGTAAGTGTCCAGGTGAGGGTGAGGGTGAGGGTGCGGGTCCAGGTCAGGGTCTGGGTCAGGGTCAGGGTCAGGGTCCGGGTCAGGGTCAGGGTCCAGGTCAGGGTCCGGTTCCGTGTCAGGGTCAGGGTCCGTGTCAGGGTCAGGGTCTGTGTCAGAGTCAGGGTCCAGGTCAGGGTCAGGGTCCAGGTCAGGGTCCGGTTCCGTGTCAGGGTTAGGGTCCGGGTCAGGGTCAGAGTCTGTGTCAGGGTCAGGGTAAGGGTCAGGGTCAGTACCAGGGTAAGGGTCCGGGCCAGGTTCCAGATCAGGGTGAGGGTCAGGGTCCGGGTAAGTGTCCGGGTCAGGGTCAGTGTCAGTGTCAGCATCACGGTCCGGGTCAGGGTCTGGGTCTGGGTCAGGGTCAGGGTCAGCGTCAGGGTCCGGGTCAGGGTCTGGGTGCGGGTAAGTGTCAGGGACCGAATGTGGGTCAGGGTCCGGGTCAGCGTCAGGGTCCGGGTGTGGGTCAGGGTCTGGGTCAGCGTCAGGGTACGGGTCAGGGTAAGGGTCCGGGTCAGGGTCAGGGTCCGTGTCCGGGTCTGTGTCCGGGTCTGTGTCCAGGTCAGGGTCAGGGTCAGGGTCAGGGTCAGGGTCAGGGTCAGGGTCAGGGTCAGGGTCAGTGTCAGGGTCAGGGTCAGGGTCCGTGTCAGGGTCAGTGTCAGGGTCCGGGTCAGGGTCCGGGCCAGGTTCCGGATCAGGGTGAGGGTCAGGGTCCGGTTCAGGGTCCGGGTCAGGGTCAGTGTCAGCATCAGGGTCCGGGTCAGGGTCTGGGTCCGGGTCAGGGTCAGGGTCAGGGTCAGCGTCAGGGTCCGGGTCAGGGTCTGGGTCCGGGTAAGGGTCAGGGTCCGGGTGTGGGTCAGGGTCCGGGTCAGCGTCAGGGCTGGGTGTGTGTCAGGGTCCGGGTGTGGGTCAGGGTCCGGGTCAGGGTAAGGGTCCGGGTCAGGGTCAGAGTCCATGTCCGGGTCTGTGTCCGGGTCTGTTTCGAGGTCAGGGTCAGGGTCAGGGTCAGGGTCCGGGTCAGTGTCAGGGTCCGGGTCCGGGTCAGGGTCAGGGTCAGGGTCAGGGTCAGGGTCAGGGTCAGGGTCAGGGTCAGGGTCAGGGTCAAGATCCAGGTCTAGGTCCAGGTCAGGGTCCGGGTCGGGGTCAGGGTCCGGGTCCGGGTCAGGGTCGGGGTCCAGGTCAGGGTCAGGGTCAGGTTCTGGGTCAGGGTCCGGGTCAGGGTCGGGGTCCGGGTAAGGGTCACGGTCAGGGTCGGGGTCGGGGTAAGGGTCAGGGTCCAGGTCAGGGTAAGGGTAAGTGTCCAGGTGAGGTTGAGGGTGAGGGTGCGGGTCCAGGTCAGGGTCTGGGTCAGGGTCAGGGTCAGGGTCAGGGTCCGGGTCCGGGTCAGGGTCAGGGTCCAGGTCAGGGTCCGGTTCCGTGTCAGGTTCAGGGTCCGTGTCAGGGTCAGGGTCTGTGTCAGGGTCAGGGTCCAGGTCAGGGTCAGGGTCCAGGTCAGGGTCCGGTTCCGTGTCAGGGTTAGGGTCCGGGTCAGGGTCAGAGTCTGTGTCAGGGTCAGGGTAAGGGTCAGGGTCAGTACCAGGGTAAGGGTCCGGGCCAGGTTCCAGATCAGGGTGAGGGTCAGGGTCCGGGTAAGGGTCCGGGTCAGGGTCAGTGTCAGTGTCAGCGTCACGGTCCGGGTCAGGGTCTGGGTCTGGGTCAGGGTCAGGGTCAGCGTCAGGGTCCGGGTCAGGGTCTGGGTGCGGGTAAGTGTCAGGGACCGAATGTGGGTCAGGGTCGGGGTCCAGGTCAGGGTCAGGGTCAGGTTCTGGGTCAGGGTCCGGGTCAGGGTCGGGGTCCGGGTAAGGGTCACGGTCAGGGTCGGGGTCGGGGTAAGGGTCAGGGTCCAGGTCAGGGTAAGGGTAAGTGTCCAGGTGAGGTTGAGGGTGAGGGTGCGGGTCCAGGTCAGGGTCTGGGTCAGGGTCAGGGTCAGGGTCAGGGTCCGGGTCCGGGTCCGGGTCAGGGTCAGGGTCCAGGTCAGGGTCCGGTTCCGTGTCAGGTTCAGGGTCCGTGTCAGGGTCAGGGTCTGTGTCAGGGTCAGGGTCCAGGTCAGGGTCAGGGTCCAGGTCAGGGTCCGGTTCCGTGTCAGGGTTAGGGTCCGGGTCAGGGTCAGAGTCTGTGTCAGGGTCAGGGTAAGGGTCAGGGTCAGTACCAGGGTAAGGGTCCGGGCCAGGTTCCAGATCAGGGTGAGGGTCAGGGTCCGGGTAAGGGTCCGGGTTAGGGTCAGTGTCAGCGTCACGGTCCGGGTCAGGGTCTGGGTCTGGGTCAGGGTCAGGGTCAGCGTCAGGGTCCGGGTCAGGGTCTGGGTGCGGGTAAGTGTCAGGGACCGAATGTGGGTCAGGGTCCGGGTCAGCGTCAGGGTCCGGGTGTGGGTCAGGGTCTGGGTCAGCGTCAGGGTACGGGTCAGGGTAAGGGTCCGGGTCAGGGTCAGGGTCCGTGTCCGGGTCTGTGTCCGGGTCTGTGTCCAGGTCAGGGTCAGGGTCAGGGTCAGGGTCAGGGTACGGGTCAGGGTCAGTGTCAGTGTCAGCGTCACGGTCCGGGTCAGGGTCTGGGTCTGGGTCAGGGTCAGCGTCAGCGTCAGGGTCCGGGTCAGGGTCTGGGTGCGGGTAAGTGTCAGGGACCGAATGTGGGTCAGGGTCCGGGTCAGCGTCAGGGTCCGGGTGTGGGTCAGGGTCTGGGTCAGCGTCAGGGTACGGGTCAGGGTAAGGGTCCGGGTCAGGGTCAGGGTCCGTGTCCGGGTCTGTGTCCGGGTCTGTGTCCAGGTCAGGGTCAGGGTCAGGGTCAGGGTCAGGGTCAGGGTCAGGGTCAGGGTCAGGGTCAGGGTCAGGGTCCGTGTCCGGGTCTGTGTCCGGGTCTGTGTCCAGGTCAGGGTCAGGGTCAGGGTCAGGGTCAGGGTCAGGGTCAGGGTCAGGGTCAGGGTCAGGGTCCGTGTCAGGGTCAGTGTCAGGGTCCGGGTCAGGGTCCGGGCCAGGTTCCGGATCAGGGTGAGGGTCAGGGTCCGGTTCAGGGTCCGGGTCAGGGTCAGTGTCAGCATCAGGGTCCGGGTCAGGGTCTGGGTCCGGGTCAGGGTCAGGGTCAGGGTCAGCGTCAGGGTCCGGGTCAGGGTCTGGGTCCGGGTAAGGGTCAGGGTCCGGGTGTGTGTCAGGGTCCGGGTCAGCGTCAGGGCCGGGTGTGTGTCAGGGTCCGGGTGTGGGTCAGGGTCCGGGTCAGGGTAAGGGTCCGGGTCAGGGTCAGAGTCCATGTCCGGGTCTGTGTCCGGGTCTGTTTCGAGGTCAGGGTCAGGGTCAGGGTCAGGGTCCGGGTCAGTGTCAGGGTCCGGGTCCGGGTCAGGGTCAGGGTCAGGGTCAGGGTCAGGGTCAGGGTCAGGGTCAGGGTCAGGGTCAAGATCCAGGTCTAGGTCCAGGTCAGGGTCCGGGTCGGGGTCAGGGTCCGGGTCCGGGTCAGGGTCGGGGTCCAGGTCAGGGTCAGGGTCAGGTTCTGGGTCAGGGTCCGGGTCAGGGTCGGGGTCCGGGTAAGGGTCACGGTCAGGGTCGGGGTCGGGGTAAGGGTCAGGGTCCAGGTCAGGGTAAGGGTAAGTGTCCAGGTGAGGTTGAGGGTGAGGGTGCGGGTCCAGGTCAGGGTCTGGGTCAGGGTCAGGGTCAGGGTCAGGGTCCGGGTCCGGGTCAGGGTCAGGGTCCAGGTCAGGGTCCGGTTCCGTGTCAGGTTCAGGGTCCGTGTCAGGGTCAGGGTCTGTGTCAGGGTCAGGGTCCAGGTCAGGGTCAGGGTCCAGGTCAGGGTCCGGTTCCGTGTCAGGGTTAGGGTCCGGGTCAGGGTCAGAGTCTGTGTCAGGGTCAGGGTAAGGGTCAGGGTCAGTACCAGGGTAAGGGTCCGGGCCAGGTTCCAGATCAGGGTGAGGGTCAGGGTCCGGGTAAGGGTCCGGGTCAGGGTCAGTGTCAGTGTCAGCGTCACGGTCCGGGTCAGGGTCTGGGTCTGGGTCAGGGTCAGGGTCAGCGTCAGGGTCCGGGTCAGGGTCTGGGTGCGGGTAAGTGTCAGGGACCGAATGTGGGTCAGGGTCGGGGTCCAGGTCAGGGTCAGGGTCAGGTTCTGGGTCAGGGTCCGGGTCAGGGTCGGGGTCCGGGTAAGGGTCACGGTCAGGGTCGGGGTCGGGGTAAGGGTCAGGGTCCAGGTCAGGGTAAGGGTAAGTGTCCAGGTGAGGTTGAGGGTGAGGGTGCGGGTCCAGGTCAGGGTCTGGGTCAGGGTCAGGGTCAGGGTCCAGGTCAGGGTCAGGGTCCAGGTCAGGGTCCGGTTCCGTGTCAGGGTTAGGGTCCGGGTCAGGGTCAGAGTCTGTGTCAGGGTCAGGGTAAGGGTCAGGGTCAGTACCAGGGTAAGGGTCCGGGCCAGGTTCCAGATCAGGGTGAGGGTCAGGGTCCGGGTAAGGGTCCGGGTTAGGGTCAGTGTCAGTGTCAGCGTCACGGTCCGGGTCAGGGTCTGGGTCTGGGTCAGGGTCAGGGTCAGCGTCAGGGTCCGGGTCAGGGTCTGGGTGCGGGTAAGTGTCAGGGACCGAATGTGGGTCAGGGTCCGGGTCAGCGTCAGGGTCCGGGTGTGGGTCAGGGTCTGGGTCAGCGTCAGGGTACGGGTCAGGGTAAGGGTCCGGGTCAGGGTCAGGGTCCGTGTCCGGGTCTGTGTCCGGGTCTGTGTCCAGGTCAGGGTCAGGGTCAGGGTCAGGGTCAGGGTCAGGGTCAGGGTCAGGGTCTGTGTCAGGGTCAGTGTCAGGGTCCGGGTCAGGGTCCGGGCCAGGTTCCGGATCAGGGTGAGGGTCAGGGTCCGGTTCAGGGTCCGGGTCAGGGTCAGTGTCAGCATCAGGGTCCGGGTCAGGGTCTGGGTCCGGGTCAGGGTCAGGGTCAGGGTCAGGGTCAGAGTCAGGGTCCGGGTCAGGGTCTGGGTCCGGGTAAGGGTCAGGGTCCAGGTGTGGGTCAGGGTCCGGGTCAGCGTCAGGGCCGGGTGTGTGTCAGGGTCCGGGTGTGGGTCAGGGTCCGGGTCAGGGTAAGGGTCCGGGTCAGGGTCAGAGTCCGTGTCCGGGTCTGTGTCCGGGTCTGTTTCGAGGTCAGGGTCAGGGTCAGTGTCAGGGTCCGGGTCAGTGTCAGGGTCCGGGTCCGGGTCAGGGTCAGGGTCAGGGTCAGGGTCAGGGTCAGGGTCAGGGTCAAGATCCAGGTCTAGGTCCAGGTCAGGGTCTGGGTCGGGGTCAGGGTCCGGGTCCGGGTCAGGGTCGGGGTCCAGGTCAGGGTCAGGGTCAGGTTCTGGGTCAGGGTCCGGGTCAGGGTCGGGGTCCGGGTAAGGGTCACGGTCAGGGTCGGGGTCGGGGTAAGGGTCAGGGTCAGGGTCAGGGTCCGTGTCAGAGTCAGGGTTCAGGAAAAGGTCTGGGTCAGTGTCAGGGTCAGGGTCAGGGTCAGGGTCTGGGTCCGGTTACAGTTCTGGTTCCGGTCCGGGTCAGGTTCAGGGTCAGGGTCCGGGTCAGGGTCAGGGTCAGGGTCAGGGTCTGTGTCAGGGTCCGGGTCCGGGTCAGGGTCCGGGTCAGGGTCCGGGTCAGGGTCAGGGTCAGGGTCAGGGTCCGGGTCAGGGTCAGGGTCAGGGTCCGGGTCCTTTTCCGTGTCCCTGTCCGTGTCCGTGTCTGTGTCAGGGACACAGGTTAGGGTAAGGGTCAGGGTAAGGGTAAGGGACCGGGTCTTGGTCATGGTCATGGTCAGGGTCAGGGTAAGGGTCCGCGTCAGGGTCAGGGTCAGGGTCAGGGTCAGGGTCCGGGTCAGGGTCCTGGTCAGGGTCAGGGTCCGTGTCAGGGTCAGGTTCCGGGTCCTTTTCCGTGTCCCTGTCCGTGTCCGTGTGTGTGTCAGGGACCCCTGTCAGGGTCAGGGTCCGTGTCAGGGTAAGGGTCAGGGTCAGGGTCAAGGTCAGGTTAAGGGTCCGGGTCAGGGTCAGGGTCCGTGTCAGGGTCCGTGTCAGGGTCAGGGTCAGGGTCTGGGTCCTTTTCCGTGTCCCTGTCCGTGTCCGTGTCTGTGTCAAGGACCCGGGTCAGGGTAAGGGTCCGGGTCAGGGTCAGGGTCAGGGTCTGGGTCCGGTTACAGTTCCGGTTCCGGTCCGGATCACGCTCAGGGTCCGGGTCAGGGTCAGGGTCCGGGTCAGGGTCAGAGTCCGTGTCCGGGTCTGTGTCCGGGTCTGTTTCGAGGTCAGGGTCAGGGTCAGTGTCAGGGTCCGGGTCAGTGTCAGGGTCCGGGTCCGGGTCAGGGTCAGGGTCAGGGTCAGGGTCAGGGTCAGGGTCAGGGTCATGGTCAAGATCCAGGTCTAGGTCCATGTCAGGGTCTGGGTCGGGGTCAGGGTCCGGGTCCGGGTCAGGGTCGGGGTCCAGGTCAGGGTCAGGGTCAGGTTCTGGGTCAGGGTCCGGGTCAGGGTCGGGGTCCGGGTAAGGGTCACGGTCAGGGTCGGGGTCGGGGTAAGGGTCAGGGTCAGGGTCAGGGTCCGTGTCAGAGTCAGGGTTCAGGAAAAGGTCTGGGTCAGTGTCAGGGTCAGTGTCAGGGTCAGGGTCTGGGTCCGGTTACAGTTCTGGTTCCGGTCCGGGTCAGGTTCAGGGTCAGGGTCCGGGTCAGGGTCCGGGTCAGGGTCAGGGTCAGGGTCAGGGTCTGTGTCAGGGTCCGGGTCTGGGTCAGGGTCCGGGTCAGGGTCCGGGTCAGGGTCAGGGTCAGGGTCAGGGTCCGGGTCAGGGTCAGGGTCAGGGTCCGGGTCCTTTTCCGTGTCCCTGTCCGTGTCCGTGTCTGTGTCAGGGACACAGGTTAGGGTAAGGGTCAGGGTCAGGGTAAGGGTCAGGGTCAGGGTCAAGGTCAGGTTAAGGGTCCGGGTCAGGGTCAGGGTCCGTGTCAGGGTCCGGGTCAGGGTCAGGGTCAGGGTCTGGGTCCTTTTCCGTGTCCCTGTCCGTGTCCGTGTCTGTGTCAAGGACCCGGGTCAGGGTAAGGGTCCGGGTCAGGGTCAGGGTCAGGGTCTGGGTCCGGTTACAGTTCCGGTTCCGGTCCGGATCACGCTCAGGGTCCGGGTCAGAGTCAGGGTCTGGGTCAGGGTCTGTGTCCGGATCAGGTTCCGGGTCAGGGTCAGGGTCAGGGTCCGGGTCCGGGTCCGGGTCCGGGTCAGGGTCAGGGTCCGGGTCAGGGTCCGGGTCAGGGTCAGGGTCCGGGTCCTTTTCCGTGTCCTTGTCCGTGTCCGTGTCTGTGTCAGGGACCTGGGTCAGGGTCAGGGTCCGTGTCAGGGTCAAGGTCAGGGTAAGGGTCCGGGTCAGGGTCAGGGTCCGTGTCAGGGTCAGGGTCCACGTCCTTTTCCGTGTCCCTGTCCGTGTCCGTGTCTGTGTCAAGGACCTGGGTCAGGGTAAGGGTCAGGGTCCGTGTCAGGGTAAGGGTCCGGGTCAGGGTCCGGGTTAGGGTCTGGGTCCGGGTCAGGGTCTGGGTCTGGGTACTTTTCCTGGTCCATGTCCGGGCAAGGGTCAGGGTCAGGGTCTAGGTCAGGGTCCAGGTCCTTGTCAGGGTCAGGTGAGGGTCAGGGTCTGGGTCCGGGTCAGGGTCAGGGTCCGTGTCAAGGTCAGGGTCCGTGTCAGGGTCACGGGTCAGTGTCAGCGTCAGGGTCCGGGTCAGGGTGAGAGTCAGGGTCCGGGTCAGGGTCAGGGTAAGGGTCCGGGCCAGTTTCCGGATCAGGGTGAGGGTCAGGGTCCGGGTCAGGGTCAGGGTCCGGGTCAGCGTCAGGGTCCGGGTCAGGGTCTGGGTCCCGGTAAGGGTCAGGGTCCGGGTGTGGGTCAGGGTCCGGGTCAGCGTCAGGGTCGAGGTGTGGGTCAGGGTCCGGGTCAGCGTCAGGGTTCAGGTCAGGGTAAGTGTCCGGGTCAGGGTCAGGGTCAGGGTCAGGGTCCGTGTCCGGGTCTGTGTCCGGGTCAGGGTCAGGGTCCGTGTCAGTGTCAGTGTCAGGGTCAGTGTCAGGGTCAGGGTCAGGGTCAGGGTCCGGGTCAGGGTCCGGGTCAAGGTCCGGGTCCGGGTAAGGGTCATGGTCAGGGTCGGGGTCCGGGTCCGGGTCCGGTTCCGGGTCCGGGTCCGGGTCCAGGTCCGGGTCAGGGTCAGGGTCAGGGTCCGGGTCAGCGTCAGGGTGCGGGAAAAGGTCCGGGTCAGGGTCAGGGTCAGGGTCAGGGCCAGGGTCAGGGTCAGGGTCTGGGTCAGGTTACAGTTCCGGTTCCGGTCCGGGTCCGGCTCAGGCTCAGGGTCAGGGTCAGGGTCAGGGTCAGGGTCCGGGTCAGGGACTGTGTCAGGGTCTGGGTCCGGGTCAGGTTCTGGGTCAGGGTCAGGGTCTGGGTCCGTGTCCGGGTCAGGGACAGGGTCCTGGTCAGGTTCAGGGTCACGGTCAGGGTCAGGGTCAGGATAAGGGTCAGGGTCAGGGTCAGGGTCCGGGTAAGGGTCACGGTCAGGGTCCGGGTCGGGGTCGGGGTCCAGGTCGGGGTAAGGGTCCGGGTAAGGGTCAGGGTCCGGGTCAGGGTCAGGGTCCATGTCCGTGTCTGGGTCAGGGTCCGGGTCAGGGTTAGGGTCCGGGTCCGGGTCCGGGTCCTGTTCCGGGTCCGGGTCAGGGTCAGGGTCCGGGTCAGGGTCCGGGTCCAGTTACAGTTCCGGTTCCGATTCCGGTCCGGGTCAGGGTCAGGGTCAGGGTCAGGTTCAGGGTAAGGGTCCGGATCAGGGTCTGGGTCATGGTCAGGGTCAGGGTCCGGGTCAGGGTCCGGGTCCGGGTCAGGGTCCGGGTCCTTTTCCGTGTCCCTGTCCGTGTCTGTGTCAGGGACCCGGTTCTGGGTAAGGGTCAGGGTCAGGGTCAGGGTAAGGGTCCGGATCAGGGTCTGGGTCTGGGTCTGGGTCATGGTCAGGGTCAGGGTCCAGGTACTTTTCCTTGTCCCTGTCCGGGCCAGGGTCAGGGTCAGGGTCAGGGTCAGGGTCCAGGTCCGTGTCAGGGTCAGGTGAGGGTCAGGGTCCGGGTCCTTTTCCGTGTCCCTGTCCGTGTCCGTGTCTGTGTCAAGGACCCGGGTCAGGGTAAGGGTCCGGGTCCGGGTCAGGGTCAGGGTCTGGGTCAGGGTCAGGGTCTGTGTCAGGGTCTGGGTCCGGGTCAGATCCCGGGTCAGGTCCCGGGTCAGGGTCAGGGTCAGGGTCAGGGTCAGGGTCCGGGTCAGGGTCAGGGTCAGGGTCAGGGTCCAGGTCCTTTTCCGTGTCCCTGTCCGTGTCCGTGTCTGTGTCAGGGACCCGGGTCAGGGTCAGGGTCCGTGTCAGGGTCTAGGTCAGGGTAAGGGTCCGGGTCAGGGTAAGGGTCCAGGTCAGGGTCAGGGTCAGGGTCCGTGTCAGGGTCAGGGTCCGGGTCCAGGTCAGGGTCAGGGTCCGGGTCCTTTTCCGTGTCCCTGTCCGTGTCTGTGTCAAGGACCTGGGTCAGGGTAAGGGTCAGGGTCCGTGTCAGGGTAAGGGTCCGTGTCAGGGTCCAGGTTAGGGTCTGGGTCCGGGCCAGGGTCAGGGTCAGGTTTAGGGTCAGGGTCCAGGTCCGTGTCAGGGTCAGGTGAGGGTCAGGGTCTGGGTCCGGGTCAGGGTCAGGGTCCGTGTCAAGGTCAGTGTCCGTGTCAGGGTCACGGGTCAGGGTCAGCGTCAGGGTCCGGGTCAGGGTCAGGGTAAGGGTAAGGGTCCAGGTCAGGGTGAGGGTGACGGTGAGTGTGCGGGTTCAGGTCAGGGTCTGTTTCAGGGTCAGGGTCCGGGTCAGGGTCAGGGTCAGGGTCCAGGTCAGGGTCCGGTTCCGTGTCAGGGTCAGGGTCCGTGTCAGGGTCAGGGTCTGTGTCAGGGTCAGGGTCCGGGTCAGGGTCCAGGTCCGGGTAAGTGTCACGGTCAGGGTCGGGGTCGGGGTCCGGGTCAGCGTCAGGGTTCAGGAAAAGTTCTGGGTCAGGGTCTGGGTCCGGGTCCGGGTCAGGGACAGGGTCCTGGTCAGGTTCAGGGTCACGGTCAGGGTCAGGGTCAGGATAAGGGTCAGGGTCAGGGTCAGGGTCAGGGTCCTGGTCAGGGTCAGGTTCCTTGTCAGGGTCAGGGTCAGGGTCCGGGTCAGCGTCAGGGTCCGGATCAGGGTCAGGGTCTGGGTAAGGGTCACGGTCAGGGTCCGGGTCCGGGTCGGGGTCGGGGTCGGGGTCCAGGTCGGGGTAAGGGTCCGGGTAAGGGTCAGGGTCCGGGTCAGGGTCCGGGTCAGCGTCAGTGTCCGGGAAAATGTCCTGGTCCGGGTCCGTGTCGGGGTCCGGGTCAGGGTCAGGGTCCGTGTCCGTGTCTGGGTCAGGGTCCGGGTCAGGGTTAGGGTCCGGGTCCGGGTCCGGGTCCTGTTCCCGGGTCCGGGTCAGGGTCAGGCTCATGATCAGGGTTCGGGTCCGGGTCAGGGTCAGGGTCCGGGTCAGGGTCCGGGTCCCGTTACAGTTCCGGTTCCGATTCCGGTCCGGGTCAGGGTCAGGGTCAGGGTCAGGTTCAGGGTAAGGGTCCGGATCAGGGTCTGGGTCATGGTCAGGGTCAGGGTCCGGGTCAGGGTCCGGGTCCGGGTCAGGGTCCGGGTCCTTTTCCGTGTCCCTGTCCGTGTCCGTGTCTGTGTCAGGGACCCGGTTCTGGGTAAGGGTCAGGGTCAGGGTCAGGGTAAGGGTCCGGATCAGGGTCTGGGTCTGGGTCTGGGTCATGGTCAGGGTCAGGGTCCAGGTACTTTTCCTTGTCCCTGTCCGGGCCAGGGTCAGGGTCAGGGTCAGGGTCAGGGTCCAGGTCCGTGTCAGGGTCAGGTGAGGGTCAGGGTCCAGGTCCTTTTCCGTGTCCCTGTCCGTGTCCGTGTCTGTGTCAAGGACCCGGGTCAGGGTAAGGGTCCGGGTCCGGGTCAGGGTCAGGGTCTGGGTCAGGGTCAGGGTCTGTGTCAGGGTCTGGGTCCGGGTCAGATCCCGGGTCAGGTCCCGGGTCAGGGTCAGGGTCAGGGTCAGGGTCAGGGTCAGGGTCAGGGTCAGGGTCAGGGTCAGGGTCCGGGTCAGGGTCAGGGTCATGGTCAGGGTCAGGGTCAGGGTCCGGGTCCTTTTCCGTGTCCCTGTCCGTGTCCGTGTCTGTGTCAGGGACCCGGGTCAGGGTCAGGGTCCGTGTCAGGGTCTAGGTCAGGGTAAGGGTCTGGGTCAGGGTAAGGGTCCAGGTCAGGGTCAGGGTCAGGGTCAGTGTCCGTGTCAGGGTCAGGGTCCGGGTCCAGGTCAGGGTCAGGGTCCGGGTCCTTTTCCGTGTCCCTGTCCATGTCTGTGTCAAGGACCTGGGTCAGGGTAAGGGTCAGGGTCCGTGTCAGGGTAAGGGTCCGTGTCAGGGTCCAGGTTAGGGTCTGGGTCCGGGCCAGGGTCAGGGTCAGGGTCAGGGTCAGGGTCCAGGTCCGTGTCAGGGTCAGGTGTGGGTCAGGGTCTGGGTCCGGGTCCGGGTCAGGGTCCGTGTCAAGGTCAGGGTCCGTGTCAGGGTCAGGGTCAGGGTCAGGGTCAGGGTCTTGGTCAGGGTCAGGGTCAGGGTCAGGGTCCGGGTCCAGGTCAGGGTCAGGTTCCGGGTCCTTTTCCGTGTCCCTGTCCGTGTCCGTGTCTGTGTCAGGGACCCGGGTCAGGGCAAGGGTCAGGGTCCGGGTCAGGGTCAGGGTCCGGGTCAGGGTCCGGGTCAGGGTCAGGGTCCGGGTCCTTTTCCGTGTCCCTGTCCGTGTCCGTGTCTGTGTCAGGGACCTGGGTCAGGGTCAGGGTCCGTGTCAGGGTCAAGGTCAGGGTAAGGGTCCGGGTCAGGGTCAGGGTCCGGGTCCGGGTCAGGGTCAGGGTCCGGGTCCTTTTCCGTGTCCCTGTCCGTGTCCGTGTCTGTGTCAAGGACCTGGGTCAGGGTAAGGGTCAGGGTCCGTGTCAGGGTAAGGGTCCGGGTCAGGGTCCGGGTTAGGGTCTGGGTCCGGGTCAGTCTCAGAGTCCGTGTCCGGGTCTGTGTCCGTGTCTGTTTCGAGGTCAGGGTCAGGGTCAGTGTCAGGGTCTGGGTCAGTGTCAGTGTCCGGGTCCGGGTCCGGGTCAGGGTCAGGGTCAGGGTCAGGGTCCGGGTCAGAGTCAGGGTTCAGGAAAAGGTCTGGGTCAGTGTCAGGGTCAGGGTCAGGGTCAGGGTATGGGTCCAGTTACAGTTCCGGTTCCGGTCCGGGTCAGGGTCAGGGTCCGGGTCAGGGTCAGGGTCAGGGTCAGGGTCTGTGTCAGGGTCCGGGTCCGGGTCACGTTCCGGGTCAGGGTCCGGGTCAGGGTCAGGGTCCCTGTCAGGGTCCGGGTCCGGGTCAGGGTCCGGGTCCTTTTCCGTGTCCCTGTCTGTGTCCGTGTCTGTGTCAGGGACCCGGTTCAGGGTCAGGGTCAGGGTCAGGGTCAGGGTAAGGGTCCGGATCAGGGTCTGGGTCAGGGTCAGGGTCAGGGTCCGTGTCCGTGTCCGTGTCAGTGTCCGTGTCAGGGTCCGTGTCAGGGTCAGGGTCCGGGTCCTTTTCCGTGTCCCTGTCCATGTCCGTGTCTGTGTCAGGGACCCAGGTCAGGGTCAGGGTCCGTGTCAGGGTCATGGTCAGGGTAAGGGTCCGGGTCCGGGTCAGGGTAAGGGTCCAGGTCAGGGTCAGGGTCAGGGTCAGGGTCAGGGTCAGGGTCAGGGTCAGGGTCAGGGTCAGGGTCAGGGTCAGGGTCCGGGTCCAGGTCAGGGTCAGGGTCCGGGTCCTTTTCCGTGTCCCTGTCCGTGTCCGTGTCTGTGTCAAGGACCTGGGTCAGGGTAAGGGTCAGGGTCCGTGTCAGGGTAAGGGTCCGGGTCAGGGTCCGGGTTAGGGTCTGGGTCCGGGTCAGTCTCAGAGTCCGTGTCCGGGTCTGTGTCCGGGTCTGTTTCGAGGTCAGGGTCAGGGTCAGTGTCAGGGTCTGGGTCAGTGTCAGTGTCCGGGTCCGGGTCAGGGTCAGGGTCAGGGTCAGGGTCCGGGTCAGAGTCAGGGTTCAGGAAAAGGTCTGGGTCAGTGTCAGGGTCAGGGTCAGGGTCAGGGTATGGGTCCAGTTACAGTTCCGGTTCCGGTCCGGGTCAGGGTCAGGGTCCGGGTCAGGGTCAGGGTCAGGGTCAGGGTCTGTGTCAGGGTCCGGGTCCGGGTCACGTTCCGGGTCAGGGTCCGGGTCAGGGTCAGGGTCCCTGTCAGGGTCCGGGTCCGGGTCAGGGTCCGGGTCCTTTTCCGTGTCCCTGTCTGTGTCCGTGTCTGTGTCAGGGACCCGGTTCAGGGTCAGGGTCAGGGTCAGGGTCAGGGTAAGGGTCCGGATCAGGGTCTGGGTCAGGGTCAGGGTCAGGGTCCGTGTCCGTGTCCGTGTCAGTGTCCGTGTCAGGGTCCGTGTCAGGGTCAGGGTCCGGGTCCTTTTCCGTGTCCCTGTCCGTGTCCGTGTCTGTGTCAGGGACCCAGGTCAGGGTCAGGGTCCGTGTCAGGGTCATGGTCAGGGTAAGGGTCCGGGTCCGGGTCAGGGTAAGGGTCCAGGTCAGGGTCAGGGTCAGGGTCAGGGTCAGGGTCAGGGTCAGGGTCAGGGTCAGGGTCAGGGTCAGGGTCCGGGTCCAGGTCAGGGTCAGGTTCCGGGTTCTTTCCCGTGTCCCTGTCCGTGTCCGTGTCTGTGTCAGGGACCCGGGTCAGGGTCAGGGTCCGTGTCAGGGTCAAGGTCAGGGTAAGGGTCCGGGTCAGGGTAAGGGTCCAGGTCAGGGTCAGGGTCAGGGTCAGGGTCAGGGTCAGGGTCCGTGTCAGGGTCAGGGTCCGGGTCCAGGTCAGGGTCAGGGTCCGGGTCCTTTTCCGTGTCCCTGTCCATGTCTGTGTCAAGGACCTGGGTCAGGGTAAGGGTCAGGGTCCGTGTCAGGGTAAGGGTCCGTGTCAGGGTCCAGGTTAGGGTCTGGGTCCGGGCCAGGGTCAGGGTCAGGGTCAGGGTCAGGGTCCAGGTCCGTGTCAGGGTCAGGTGTGGGTCAGGGTCTGGGTCCGGGTCCGGGTCAGGGTCCGTGTCAAGGTCAGGGTCCGTGTCAGGGTCAGGGTCAGGGTCAGGGTCAGGGTCTTGGTCAGGGTCAGGGTCAGGGTCAGGGTCCGGGTCCAGGTCAGGGTCAGGTTCCGGGTCCTTTTCCGTGTCCCTGTCCGTGTCCGTGTCTGTGTCAGGGACCCGGGTCAGGGCAAGGGTAAGGGTCCGGGTCAGGGTCAGGGTCCGGGTCAGGGTCCGGGTCAGGGTCAGGGTCCGGGTCCTTTTCCGTGTCCCTGTCCGTGTCCGTGTCTGTGTCAGGGACCTGGGTCAGGGTCAGGGTCCGTGTCAGGGTCAAGGTCAGGGTAAGGGTCCGGGTCAGGGTCATGGTCCGGGTCCGGGTCAGGGTCAGGGTCCGGGTCCTTTTCCGTGTCCCTGTCCGTGTCCGTGTCTGTGTCAAGGACCTGGGTCAGGGTAAGGGTCAGGGTCCGTGTCAGGGTAAGGGTCCGGGTCAGGGTCCGGGTTAGGGTCTGGGTCCGGGTCAGTCTCAGAGTCCGTGTCCGGGTCTGTGTCCGGGTCTGTTTCGAGGTCAGGGTCAGGGTCAGTGTCAGGGTCTGGGTCAGTGTCAGTGTCCGGGTCCGGGTCAGGGTCAGGGTCAGGGTCAGGGTCCGGGTCAGAGTCAGGGTTCAGGAAAAGGTCTGGGTCAGTGTCAGGGTCAGGGTCAGGGTCAGGGTATGGGTCCAGTTACAGTTCCGGTTCCGGTCCGGGTCAGGGTCAGGGTCCGGGTCAGGGTCAGGGTCAGGGTCAGGGTCTGTGTCAGGGTCCGGGTCCGGGTCACGTTCCGGGTCAGGGTCCGGGTCAGGGTCAGGGTCCCTGTCAGGGTCCGGGTCCGGGTCAGGGTCCGGGTCCTTTTCCGTGTCCCTGTCTGTGTCCGTGTCTGTGTCAGGGACCCGGTTCAGGGTCAGGGTCAGGGTCAGGGTCAGGGTAAGGGTCCGGATCAGGGTCTGGGTCAGGGTCAGGGTCAGGGTCCGTGTCCGTGTCCGTGTCAGTGTCCGTGTCAGGGTCCGTGTCAGGGTCAGGGTCCGGGTCCTTTTCCGTGTCCCTGTCCGTGTCCGTGTCTGTGTCAGGGACCCAGGTCAGGGTCAGGGTCCGTGTCAGGGTCATGGTCAGGGTAAGGGTCCGGGTCCGGGTCAGGGTAAGGGTCCAGGTCAGGGTCAGGGTCAGGGTCAGGGTCAGGGTCAGGGTCCGGGTCAGGGTCAGGGTCAGGGTCAGGGTCCGGGTCCAGGTCAGGGTCAGGGTCCGGGTCCTTTTCCGTGTCCCTGTCCGTGTCCGTGTCTGTGTCAAGGACCTGGGTCAGGGTAAGGGTCAGGGTCCGTGTCAGGGTAAGGGTCCGGGTCAGGGTCCGGGTTAGGGTCTGGGTCCGGGTCAGTCTCAGAGTCCGTGTCCGGGTCTGTGTCCGGGTCTGTTTCGAGGTCAGGGTCAGGGTCAGTGTCAGGGTCTGGGTCAGTGTCAGTGTCCGGGTCCGGGTCAGGGTCAGGGTCAGGGTCAGGGTCCGGGTCAGAGTCAGGGTTCAGGAAAAGGTCTGGGTCAGTGTCAGGGTCAGGGTCAGGGTCAGGGTATGGGTCCAGTTACAGTTCCGGTTCCGGTCCGGGTCAGGGTCAGGGTCCGGGTCAGGGTCAGGGTCAGGGTCCGGGTCAGGGTCAGGGTCCCTGTCAGGGTCCGGGTCCGGGTCAGGGTCCGGGTCCTTTTCCGTGTCCCTGTCTGTGTCCGTGTCTGTGTCAGGGACCCGGTTCAGGGTCAGGGTCAGGGTCAGGGTCAGGGTAAGGGTCCGGATCAGGGTCTGGGTCAGGGTCAGGGTCCGTGTCCGTGTCCGTGTCAGTGTCCGTGTCAGGGTCCGTGTCAGGGTCAGGGTCCGGGTCCTTTTCCGTGTCCCTGTCCGTGTCCGTGTCTGTGTCAGGGACCCAGGTCAGGGTCAGGGTCCGTGTCAGGGTCATGGTCAGGGTAAGGGTCCGGGTCCGGGTCAGGGTAAGGGTCCAGGTCAGGGTCAGGGTCAGGGTCAGGGTCAGGGTCAGGGTCAGGGTCAGGGTCAGGGTCAGGGTCCGGGTCCAGGTCAGGGTCAGGTTCCGGGTCCTTTTCCGTGTCCCTGTCCATGTCCGTGTCTGTGTCAGGGACCCGGGTCAGGGCAAGGGTCAGGGTCCGTGTCAGGGTAAGGGTCCGGGTCAGGGTCCGGGTTAGGGTCTGGGTCCGGGTCAGGGTCTGGGTCCGGGTACTTTTCCTTGTCCCTGTCCGGGCCAGGGTTAGTGTCAGGGTCAGGGTCAGGGTCCAGGTCCGTGTCAGGGTCAGGTGAGGGACAGGGTCCGGGTCAGGGTCAGGGTCCATGTCAAGGTCAGGGTCCGTGTCAGGGTCACGGGTCAGGGTCAGTGTCAGGGTCCGGGTCAGGGTGAAAGTCAGGGTCCGGGTCAGGGTCAGGGTAAGGGTAAGGGTCCAGGTCAGGGTGAGGGTGACGGTGAGGGTGCGGGTCCAGGTCAGGGTCTGGGTCAGGGTCAGGGTCAGGGTCAGGGTCAGGGTCCGTGTCAGGGTCAGGGTCAGGGTCTGTGTCAGGGTCAGGGTCCAGGTCAGGGTCAGGGTCAGGGTCGAGGTCAGGGTCCGGTTCTGTGTCAGGGTTAGTGTCCGGGTCAGGGTCAGAGTCTGTGTCAGGGTCAGGGTAAAGGTCAGGGTCAGTGCCAAGGTAAGGGTCCGGGCAAGGGTCCGGATCAGGGTCAGGGTCAGGGTCCGGGTCAGGGTCAGGGTTTGGGTCAGCGTCAGGGTCCGGGTCAGGATCAGGTTCCCTATCCGGGTCTGTGTCCGGGTCTGTGTCCGGGTCAGGGTCAGGGTCCGTGTCAGGGTCAGTGTCAGGGTCCGTGTCAGGGTCAGGGTCCAGGTCTGGGTCCAGGTCAGGGTCCGGGTCGGGGTCTGGGTCCGGGTCCGGGTCAGAGTCAGGGTCAGGGTCCAGGTCAGGGTCCGGGTCAGGGTCCGGGTCAGGGTCCGGGTCAGGGTCCGGGTCCGGGTCCGGGTAAGGGTCATGGTCAGGATCGGGGTCCGGGTCAGGGTCAGTGTCAGGGTAAGGGTCTGGGTCAGGGTCCGGGTTAGGGTCTGGGTCCGGGTCAGGGTCAGGGTCTGGGTCCGGGTACTTTTCCTTGTCCCTGTCCATGTCCGGGCCAGGGTCAGGTTCAGGGTCCGGGTCAGGGTCCGGGTCTGGGTCAGGGTCACGGGTCAGGGTCAGGGTCAGGGTCAGGGTCCGGGTCAGGGTGAGAGTCAGGGTCCAGGTCAGGGTAAGGGTAAGTGTCCAGGTGAGGGTGAGGGTGAGGGTGCGGGTCCAGGTCAGGGTCTGGGTCAGGGTCAGGGTCAGGGTCAGGGTCCAGGTCAGGGTCCGGTTCCGTGTCAGGGTCAGGGTCCGTGTCAGGGTCAGGGTCTGTGTCAGAGTCAGGGTCCAGGTCAGGGTCAGGGTCCAGGTCAGGGTCCGGTTCCGTGTCAGGGTTAGGGTCCGGGTCAGGGTCAGGGTCAGCGTCAGGGTCCGGGTCAGGGTCTGGGTGCGGGTAAGTGTCAGGGACCGAATGTGGGTCAGGGTCCGGGTCAGCGTCAGGGTCCGGGTGTGGGTCAGGGTCTGGGTCAGCGTCAGGGTCCGTGTCCGGGTCTGTGTCCGGGTCTGTGTCCAGGTCAGGGTCAGGGTCAGGGTCAGGGTCAGGGTCAGGGTCAGGGTCAGGGTCAGGGTCAGGGTCAGGGTCCGTGTCAGGGTCAGTGTCAGGGTCCGGGTCAGGGTCCGGGCCAGGTTCCGGATCAGGGTGAGGGTCAGGGTCCGGTTCAGGGTCCGGGTCAGTGTCAGTGTCAGCATCAGGGTCCGGGTCAGGGTCTGGGTCCGGGTCAGGGTCAGGGTCAGGGTCAGCGTCAGGGTCCGGGTCAGGGTCTGGGTCCGGGTAAGGGTCAGGGTCCGGGTGTGGGTCAGGGTCCGGGTCAGCGTCAGGGTCAGGGTCAGGGTCAGGGTCAGGGTCAAGATCCAGGTCTAGGTCCAGGTCAGGGTCCGGGTCGGGGTCAGGGTCCGGGTCCGGGTCAGGGTCGGGGTCCAGGTCAGGGTCAGGGTCAGGTTCTGGGTCAGGGTCCGGGTCAGGGTCGGGGTCCGGGTAAGGGTCACGGTCAGGGTCGGGGTCGGGGTAAGGGTCAGGGTCCAGGTCAGGGTAAGGGTAAGTGTCCAGGTGAGGTTGAGGGTGAGGGTGCGGGTCCAGGTCAGGGTCTTGGTCAGGGTCAGGGTCAGGGTCAGGGTCAGGGTCCGGGTCCGGGTCAGGGTCAGGGTCCAGGTCAGGGTCCGGTTCCGTGTCAGGTTCAGGGTCCGTGTCAGGGTCAGGGTCTGTGTCAGGGTCAGGGTCCAGGTCAGGGTCAGGGTCCAGGTCAGGGTCCGGTTCCGTGTCAGGGTTAGGGTCCGGGACAGGGTCAGAGTCTGTGTCAGGGTCAGGGTAAGGGTCAGGGTCAGTACCAGGGTAAGGGTCCGGGCCAGGTTCCAGATCAGGGTGAGGGTCAGGGTCCAGGTAAGGGTCCGGGTCAGGGTCAGTGTCAGTGTCAGCGTCACGGTCCGGGTCAGGGTCTGGGTCTGGGTCAGGGTCAGGGTCAGCGTCAGGGTCCGGGTCAGGGTCTGGGTGCGGGTAAGTGTCAGGGACCGAATGTGGGTCAGGGTCCGGGTCAGCGTCAGGGTCCGGGTGTGGGTCAGGGTCTGTGTCAGCGTCAGGGTACGGGTCAGGGTAAGGGTCCGGGTCAGGGTCAGGTCCGGGTCCGGGTCTGTGTCCGGGTCTGTGTCCAGGTTAGGGTCAGGGTCAGGGTCAGGGTCAGGGTCAGGGTCATGGTCAGGGTCCGTGTCAGGGTCAGTGTCAGGGTCCGGGTCAGGGTCCGGGCCAGGTTCCGGATCAGGGTGAGGGTCAGGGTCCGGGTCAGGGTCCGGGTCAGGGTCAGTGTCAGCATCAGGGTCCGGGTCAGGGTCTGGGTCCGGGTCAGGGTCAGGGTCAGGGTCAGCGTCAGGGTCCGGGTCAGGGTCTGGGTCCGGGTAAGGGTCAGGGTCCGGGTGTGGGTCAGGGTCCGGGTCAGCGTCAGGGCCGGGTGTGTGTCAGGGTCCGGGTGTGGGTCAGGGTCCGGGTCAGGGTAAGGGTCCGGGTCAGGGTCAGAGTCCGTGTCCGGGTCTGTGTCCGGGTCTGTTTCGAGGTCAGGGTCAGGGTCAGTGTCAGGGTCCGGGTCAGTGTCAGGGTCCGGGTCCGGGTCAGGGTCAGGGTCAGGGTCAGGGTCAGGGTCAGGGTCAGGGTCAAGATCCAGGTCTAGGTCCAGTTCAGGGTCTGGGTCGGGGTCAGGGTCCGGGTCCGGGTCAGGGTCGGGGTCCAGGTCAGGGTCAGGGTCAGGTTCTGGGTCAGGGTCCGGGTCAGGGTCGGGGTCCGGGTAAGGGTCACGGTCAGGGTCGGGGTCGGGGTAAGGGTCAGGGTCAGGGTCAGGGTCAGGGTCCGTGTCAGAGTCAGGGTTCAGGAAAAGGTCTGGGTCAGTGTCAGGGTCAGGGTCAGGGTCAGGGTCTGGGTCCGGTTACAGTTCTGGTTCCGGTCCGGGTCAGGTTCAGGGTCAGGGTCCGGGTCAGGGTCAGGGTCAGGGTCAGGGTCAGGGTCAGGGTCTGTGTCAGGGTCCGGGTCCGGGTCAGGGTCCGGGTCAGGGTCCGGGTCAGGGTCAGGGTCAGGGTCAGGGTCCGGGTCAGGGTCAGGGTCAGGGTCCGGGTCCTTTTCCGTGTCCCTGTCCGTGTCCGTGTCTGTGTCAGGGACACAGGTTAGGGCAAGGGTCAGGGTAAGGGTAAGGGAACGGGTCTTGGTCATGGTCATGGTCAGGGTCAGGGTAAGGGTCCGCGTCAGGGTCAGGGTCAGGGTCAGGGTCCGGGTCAGGGTCCTGGTCAGGGTCCGGGTCGGGGTCAGGGTCCGGGTCCGGGTCAGGGTCGGGGTCCAGGTCAGGGTCAGGGTCAGGTTCTGGGTCAGGGTCCGGGTCAGGGTCGGGGTCCGGGTAAGGGTCACGGTCAGGGTCGGGGTCGGGGTAAGGGTCAGGGTCCAGGTCAGGGTAAGGGTAAGTGTCCAGGTGAGGTTGAGGGTGAGGGTGCGGGTCCAGGTCAGGGTCTGGGTCAGGGTCAGGGTCAGGGTCAGGGTCCGGGTCCGGGTCAGGGTCAGGGTCCAGGTCAGGGTCCGGTTCCGTGTCTGGTTCAGGGTCCGTGTCAGGGTCAGGGTCTGTGTCAGGGTCAGGGTCCAGGTCAGGGTCAGGGTCCAGGTCAGGGTCCGGTTCCGTGTCAGGGTTAGGGTCCGGGACAGGGTCAGAGTCTGTGTCAGGGTCAGGGTAAGGGTCAGGGTCAGTACCAGGGTAAGGGTCCGGGCCAGGTTCCAGATCAGGGTGAGGGTCAGGGTCCAGGTAAGGGTCCGGGTCAGGGTCAGTGTCAGTGTCAGCGTCACGGTCCGGGTCAGGGTCTGGGTCTGGGTCAGGGTCAGGGTCAGCGTCAGGGTCCGGGTCAGGGTCTGGGTGCGGGTAAGTGTCAGGGACCGAATGTGGGTCAGGGTCCGGGTCAGCGTCAGGGTCCGGGTGTGGGTCAGGGTCTGGGTCAGCGTCAGGGTACGGGTCAGGGTAAGGGTCCGGGTCAGGGTCAGGTCCGGGTCCGGGTCTGTGTCCGGGTCTGTGTCCAGGTCAGGGTCAGGGTCAGGGTCAGGGTCAGGGTCAGGGTCAGGGTCAGTGTCAGGGTCCGGGTCAGGGTCCGGGCCAGGTTCCGGATCAGGGTGAGGGTCAGGGTCCGGGTCAGGGTCCGGGTCAGGGTCAGTGTCAGCATCAGGGTCCGGGTCAGGGTCTGGGTCCGGGTCAGGGTCAGGGTCAGGGTCAGCGTCAGGGTCCGGGTCAGGGTCTGGGTCCGGGTAAGGGTCAGGGTCCGGGTGTGGGTCAGGGTCCGGGTCAGCGTCAGGGCCGGGTGTGTGTCAGGGTCCGGGTGTGGGTCAGGGTCCGGGTCAGGGTAAGGGTCCGGGTCAGGGTCAGAGTCCGTGTCCGGGTCTGTGTCCGGGTCTGTTTCGAGGTCAGGGTCAGGGTCAGTGTCAGGGTCCGGGTCAGTGTCAGGGTCCGGGTCCGGGTCAGGGTCAGGGTCAGGGTCAGGGTCAGGGTCAGGGTCAAGATCCAGGTCTAGGTCCAGGTCAGGGTCTGGGTCGGGGTCAGGGTCCGGGTCCGGGTCAGGGTCGGGGTCCAGGTCAGGGTCAGGGTCAGGTTCTGGGTCAGGGTCCGGGTCAGGGTCGGGGTCCGGGTAAGGGTCACGGTCAGGGTCGGGGTCGGGGTAAGGGTCAGGGTCAGGGTCAGGGTCAGGGTCCGTGTCAGAGTCAGGGTTCAGGAAAAGGTCTGGGTCAGTGTCAGGGTCAGGGTCAGGGTCAGGGTCTGGGTCCGGTTACAGTTCTGGTTCCGGTCCGGGTCAGGTTCAGGGTCAGGGTCCGGGTCAGGGTCAGGGTCAGGGTCAGGGTCAGGGTCAGGGTCTGTGTCAGGGTCCGGGTCCGGGTCAGGGTCCGGGTCAGGGTCCGGGTCAGGGTCAGGGTCAGGGTCAGGGTCCGGGTCAGGGTCAGGGTCAGGGTCCGGGTCCTTTTCCGTGTCCCTGTCCGTGTCCGTGTCTGTGTCAGGGACACAGGTTAGGGCAAGGGTCAGGGTAAGGGTAAGGGAACGGGTCTTGGTCATGGTCATGGTCAGGGTCAGGGTAAGGGTCCGCGTCAGGGTCAGGGTCAGGGTCAGGGTCCGGGTCAGGGTCCTGGTCAGGGTCAGGGTCCGTGTCAGGGTCAGGTTCCGTGTCAGGGTAAGGGTCAGGGTCAGGGTCAAGGTCAGGTTAAGGGTCCGGGTCAGGGTCAGGGTCCGTGTCAGGGTCCGGGTCAGGGTCAGGGTCAGGGTCTGGGTCCTTTTCCGTGTCCCTGTCCGTGTCCGTGTCTGTGTCAAGGACCCGGGTCAGGGTAAGGGTCCGGGTCAGGGTCAGGGTCAGGGTCTGGGTCCGGTTACAGTTCCGGTTCCGGTCCGGATCACGCTCAGGGTCCGGGTCAGAGTCAGGGTCTGGGTCAGGGTCTGGGTCCGGATCAGGTTCCGGGTCAGGGTCAGGGTCCGGGTCCGGGTCCGGGTCCGGGCCAGGGTCAGGGTCCGGGTCAGGGTCCGGGTCAGGGTCAGGGTCCGGGTCCTTTTCCGTTTCCTTGTCCGTGTCCGTGTCTGTGTCAGGGACCTGGGTCAGGGTCAGGGTCCGTGTCAGGGTCAAGGTCAGGGTAAGGGTCCGGGTCAGGGTCAGGGTCCGTGTCAGGGTCAGGGTCCAGGTCCTTTTCCGTGTCCCTGTCCGTGTCCGTGTCTGTGTCAAGGACCTGGGTCAGGGTAAGGGTCAGGGTCCGTGTCAGGGTAAGGGTCCGGGTCAGGGTCCGGGTTAGGGTCTGGGTCCGGGTCAGGGTCTGGGTCTGGGTACTTTTCCTGGTCCATGTCCGGGCAAGGGTCAGGGTCAGGGTCTAGGTCAGGGTCCAGGTCCTTGTCAGGGTCAGGTGAGGGTCAGGGTCTGGGTCCGGGTCAGGGTCAGGGTCCGTGTCAAGGTCAGGGTCCGTGTCAGGGTCACGGGTCAGTGTCAGCGTCAGGGTCCGGGTCAGGGTGAGAGTCAGGGTCCGGGTCAGGGTCAGGGTAAGGGTCCGGGCCAGGTTCCGGATCAGGGTGAGGGTCAGGGTCCGGGTCAGGGTCAGGGTCCGGGTCAGCGTCAGGGTCCGGGTCAGGGTCTGGGTCCCGGTAAGGGTCAGGGTCCGGGTGTGGGTCAGGGTCCGGGTCAGCATCAGGGTCGAGGTGTGGGTCAGGGTCCGGGTCAGCGTCAGGGTTCAGGTCAGGGTAAGTGTCCGGGTCAGGGTCAGGGTCAGGGTCAGGGTCCGTGTCCGGGTCTGTGTCCGGGTCAGGGTCAGGGTCCGTGTCAGTGTCAGTGTCAGGGTCTGGGTCAGGGTCAGGGTCAGGTTCCAGGTCTGGGTCCAGGTCAGGGTCCAGGTCGGGGTCAGGGTCAGGGTCAGGGTCAGGGTCAGGGTCAGGGTCAGGGTCCGGGTCAGGGTCCGGGTCAAGGTCCGGGTCCGGGTAAGGGTCACGGTCAGGGTCGGGGTCCGGGTCCGGGTCCGGGTCCGGTTCCGGGTCCGGGTCCGGGTCCAGGTCCGGGTTAGGGTCAGGGTCAGGGTCCGGGTCAGCGTCAGGGTGCGGGAAAAGCTCCGGGTCAGGGTCAGGGTCAGGGTCAGGGCCAGGGTCAGGGTCAGGGTCTGGGTCAGGTTACAGTTCCGGTTCCGGTCCGGGTCCGGCTCAGGCTCAGGGTCAGGGTCAGGGTCAGGGTCAGGGTCCGGTTCCGGGTCAGGGTCAGGGTCAGGGTCAGGGTCAGGGTCAGGCTCAGGCTCAGGGTCAGGCTCAGGGTCAGGGACTGTGTCAGGGTCTGGGTCCGGGTCAGGTTCTGGGTCAGGGTCAGGGTCTGGGTCCGTGTCCGGGTCAGGGACAGGGTCCTGGTCAGGTTCAGGGTCACGGTCAGGGTCAGGGTCAGGATAAGGGTCAGGGTCAGGGTCAGTCTCAGAGTCCGTGTCCGGGTCTGTGTCCGGGTCTGTTTCGAGGTCAGGGTCAGGGTCAGTGTCAGGGTCTGGGTCAGTGTCAGTGTCCGGGTCCGGGTCAGGGTCAGGGTCAGGGTCAGGGTCCGGGTCAGAGTCAGGGTTCAGGAAAAGGTCTGGGTCAGTGTCAGGGTCAGGGTCAGGGTCAGGGTATGGGTCCAGTTACAGTTCCGGTTCCGGTCCGGGTCAGGGTCAGGGTCCGGGTCAGGGTCAGGGTCAGGGTCCGGGTCAGGGTCAGGGTCCCTGTCAGGGTCCGGGTCCGGGTCAGGGTCCGGGTCCTTTTCCGTGTCCCTGTCTGTGTCCGTGTCTGTGTCAGGGACCCGGTTCAGGGTCAGGGTCAGGGTCAGGGTCAGGGTAAGGGTCCGGATCAGGGTCTGGGTCAGGGTCAGGGTCCGTGTCCGTGTCCGTGTCAGTGTCCGTGTCAGGGTCCGTGTCAGGGTCAGGGTCCGGGTCCTTTTCCGTGTCCCTGTCCGTGTCCGTGTCTGTGTCAGGGACCCAGGTCAGGGTCAGGGTCCGTGTCAGGGTCATGGTCAGGGTAAGGGTCCGGGTCCGGGTCAGGGTAAGGGTCCAGGTCAGGGTCAGGGTCAGGGTCAGGGTCAGGGTCAGGGTCAGGGTCAGGGTCAGGGTCAGGGTCCGGGTCCAGGTCAGGGTCAGGTTCCGGGTCCTTTTCCGTGTCCCTGTCCATGTCCGTGTCTGTGTCAGGGACCCGGGTCAGGGCAAGGGTCAGGGTCCGTGTCAGGGTAAGGGTCCGGGTCAGGGTCCGGGTTAGGGTCTGGGTCCGGGTCAGGGTCTGGGTCCGGGTACTTTTCCTTGTCCCTGTCCGGGCCAGGGTTAGTGTCAGGGTCAGGGTCAGGGTCCAGGTCCGTGTCAGGGTCAGGTGAGGGACAGGGTCCGGGTCAGGGTCAGGGTCCATGTCAAGGTCAGGGTCCGTGTCAGGGTCACGGGTCAGGGTCAGTGTCAGGGTCCGGGTCAGGGTGAAAGTCAGGGTCCGGGTCAGGGTCAGGGTAAGGGTAAGGGTCCAGGTCAGGGTGAGGGTGACGGTGAGGGTGCGGGTCCAGGTCAGGGTCTGGGTCAGGGTCAGGGTCAGGGTCAGGGTCAGGGTCCGTGTCAGGGTCAGGGTCAGGGTCTGTGTCAGGGTCAGGGTCCAGGTCAGGGTCAGGGTCAGGGTCGAGGTCAGGGTCCGGTTCTGTGTCAGGGTTAGTGTCCGGGTCAGGGTCAGAGTCTGTGTCAGGGTCAGGGTAAAGGTCAGGGTCAGTGCCAAGGTAAGGGTCCGGGCAAGGGTCCGGATCAGGGTCAGGGTCAGGGTCCGGGTCAGGGTCAGGGTTTGGGTCAGCGTCAGGGTCCGGGTCAGGATCAGGTTCCCTATCCGGGTCTGTGTCCGGGTCTGTGTCCGGGTCAGGGTCAGGGTCCGTGTCAGGGTCAGTGTCAGGGTCCGTGTCAGGGTCAGGGTCCAGGTCTGGGTCCAGGTCAGGGTCCGGGTCGGGGTCTGGGTCCGGGTCCGGGTCAGAGTCAGGGTCAGGGTCCAGGTCAGGGTCCGGGTCAGGGTCCGGGTCAGGGTCCGGGTCAGGGTCCGGGTCCGGGTCCGGGTAAGGGTCATGGTCAGGATCGGGGTCCGGGTCAGGGTCAGTGTCAGGGTAAGGGTCTGGGTCAGGGTCCGGGTTAGGGTCTGGGTCCGGGTCAGGGTCAGGGTCTGGGTCCGGGTACTTTTCCTTGTCCCTGTCCATGTCCGGGCCAGGGTCAGGTTCAGGGTCCGGGTCAGGGTCCGGGTCTGGGTCAGGGTCACGGGTCAGGGTCAGGGTCAGGGTCAGGGTCAGGGTCCGGGTCAGGGTGAGAGTCAGGGTCCAGGTCAGGGTAAGGGTAAGTGTCCAGGTGAGGGTGAGGGTGAGGGTGCGGGTCCAGGTCAGGGTCTGGGTCAGGGTCAGGGTCAGGGTCCGGGTCAGGGTCAGGGTCCAGGTCAGGGTCCGGTTCCGTGTCAGGGTCAGGGTCCGTGTCAGGGTCAGGGTCTGTGTCAGAGTCAGGGTCCAGGTCAGGGTCAGGGTCCAGGTCAGGGTCCGGTTCCGTGTCAGGGTTAGGGTCCGGGTCAGGGTCAGGGTCAGCGTCAGGGTCCGGGTCAGGGTCTGGGTGCGGGTAAGTGTCAGGGACCGAATGTGGGTCAGGGTCCGGGTCAGCGTCAGGGTCCGGGTGTGGGTCAGGGTCTGGGTCAGCGTCAGGGTCCGTGTCCGGGTCTGTGTCCGGGTCTGTGTCCAGGTCAGGGTCAGGGTCAGGGTCAGGGTCAGGGTCAGGGTCAGGGTCAGGGTCAGGGTCAGGGTCCGTGTCAGGGTCAGTGTCAGGGTCCGGGTCAGGGTCCGGGCCAGGTTCCGGATCAGGGTGAGGGTCAGGGTCCGGTTCAGGGTCCGGGTCAGGGTCAGTGTCAGCATCAGGGTCCGGGTCAGGGTCTGGGTCCGGGTCAGGGTCAGGGTCAGGGTCAGCGTCAGGGTCCGGGTCAGGGTCTGGGTCCGGGTAAGGGTCAGGGTCCGGGTGTGGGTCAGGGTCCGGGTCAGCGTCAGGGTCAGGGTCAGGGTCAGGGTCAGGGTCAAGATCCAGGTCTAGGTCCAGGTCAGGGTCCGGGTCGGGGTCAGGGTCCGGGTCCGGGTCAGGGTCGGGGTCCAGGTCAGGGTCAGGGTCAGGTTCTGGGTCAGGGTCCGGGTCAGGGTCGGGGTCCGGGTAAGGGTCACGGTCAGGGTCGGGGTCGGGGTAAGGGTCAGGGTCCAGGTCAGGGTAAGGGTAAGTGTCCAGGTGAGGTTGAGGGTGAGGGTGCGGGTCCAGGTCAGGGTCTGGGTCAGGGTCAGGGTCAGGGTCAGGGTCCGGGTCCGGGTCAGGGTCAGGGTCCAGGTCAGGGTCCGGTTCCGTGTCAGGTTCAGGGTCCGTGTCAGGGTCAGGGTCTGTGTCAGGGTCAGGGTCCAGGTCAGGGTCAGGGTCCAGGTCAGGGTCCGGTTCCGTGTCAGGGTTAGGGTCCGGGACAGGGTCAGAGTCTGTGTCAGGGTCAGGGTAAGGGTCAGGGTCAGTACCAGGGTAAGGGTCCGGGCCAGGTTCCAGATCAGGGTGAGGGTCAGGGTCCAGGTAAGGGTCCGGGTCAGGGTCAGTGTCAGTGTCAGCGTCACGGTCCGGGTCAGGGTCTGGGTCTGGGTCAGGGTCAGGGTCAGCGTCAGGGTCCGGGTCAGGGTCTGGGTGCGGGTAAGTGTCAGGGACCGAATGTGGGTCAGGGTCCGGGTCAGCGTCAGGGTCCGGGTGTGGGTCAGGGTCTGTGTCAGCGTCAGGGTACGGGTCAGGGTAAGGGTCCGGGTCAGGGTCAGGTCCGGGTCCGGGTCTGTGTCCGGGTCTGTGTCCAGGTTAGGGTCAGGGTCAGGGTCAGGGTCAGGGTCAGGGTCATGGTCAGGGTCCGTGTCAGGGTCAGTGTCAGGGTCCGGGTCAGGGTCCGGGCCAGGTTCCGGATCAGGGTGAGGGTCAGGGTCCGGGTCAGGGTCCGGGTCAGGGTCAGTGTCAGCATCAGGGTCCGGGTCAGGGTCTGGGTCCGGGTCAGGGTCAGGGTCAGGGTCAGCGTCAGGGTCCGGGTCAGGGTCTGGGTCCGGGTAAGGGTCAGGGTCCGGGTGTGGGTCAGGGTCCGGGTCAGCGTCAGGGCCGGGTGTGTGTCAGGGTCCGGGTGTGGGTCAGGGTCCGGGTCAGGGTAAGGGTCCGGGTCAGGGTCAGAGTCCGTGTCCGGGTCTGTGTCCGGGTCTGTTTCGAGGTCAGGGTCAGGGTCAGTGTCAGGGTCCGGGTCAGTGTCAGGGTCCGGGTCCGGGTCAGGGTCAGGGTCAGGGTCAGGGTCAGGGTCAGGGTCAGGGTCAAGATCCAGGTCTAGGTCCAGGTCAGGGTCTGGGTCGGGGTCAGGGTCCGGGTCCGGGTCAGGGTCGGGGTCCAGGTCAGGGTCAGGGTCAGGTTCTGGGTCAGGGTCCGGGTCAGGGTCGGGGTCCGGGTAAGGGTCACGGTCAGGGTCGGGGTCGGGGTAAGGGTCAGGGTCAGGGTCAGGGTCAGGGTCCGTGTCAGAGTCAGGGTTCAGGAAAAGGTCTGGGTCAGTGTCAGGGTCAGGGTCAGGGTCAGGGTCTGGGTCCGGTTACAGTTCTGGTTCCGGTCCGGGTCAGGTTCAGGGTCAGGGTCCGGGTCAGGGTCAGGGTCAGGGTCAGGGTCAGGGTCAGGGTCTGTGTCAGGGTCCGGGTCCGGGTCAGGGTCCGGGTCAGGGTCCGGGTCAGGGTCAGGGTCAGGGTCAGGGTCCGGGTCAGGGTCAGGGTCAGGGTCCGGGTCCTTTTCCGTGTCCCTGTCCGTGTCCGTGTCTGTGTCAGGGACACAGGTTAGGGCAAGGGTCAGGGTAAGGGTAAGGGAACGGGTCTTGGTCATGGTCATGGTCAGGGTCAGGGTAAGGGTCCGCGTCAGGGTCAGGGTCAGGGTCAGGGTCCGGGTCAGGGTCCTGGTCAGGGTCCGGGTCGGGGTCAGGGTCCGGGTCCGGGTCAGGGTCGGGGTCCAGGTCAGGGTCAGGGTCAGGTTCTGGGTCAGGGTCCGGGTCAGGGTCGGGGTCCGGGTAAGGGTCACGGTCAGGGTCGGGGTCGGGGTAAGGGTCAGGGTCCAGGTCAGGGTAAGGGTAAGTGTCCAGGTGAGGTTGAGGGTGAGGGTGCGGGTCCAGGTCAGGGTCTGGGTCAGGGTCAGGGTCAGGGTCAGGGTCCGGGTCCGGGTCAGGGTCAGGGTCCAGGTCAGGGTCCGGTTCCGTGTCAGGTTCAGGGTCCGTGTCAGGGTCAGGGTCTGTGTCAGGGTCAGGGTCCAGGTCAGGGTCAGGGTCCAGGTCAGGGTCCGGTTCCGTGTCAGGGTTAGGGTCCGGGACAGGGTCAGAGTCTGTGTCAGGGTCAGGGTAAGGGTCAGGGTCAGTACCAGGGTAAGGGTCCGGGCCAGGTTCCAGATCAGGGTGAGGGTCAGGGTCCAGGTAAGGGTCCGGGTCAGGGTCAGTGTCAGTGTCAGCGTCACGGTCCGGGTCAGGGTCTGGGTCTGGGTCAGGGTCAGGGTCAGCGTCAGGGTCCGGGTCAGGGTCTGGGTGCGGGTAAGTGTCAGGGACCGAATGTGGGTCAGGGTCCGGGTCAGCGTCAGGGTCCGGGTGTGGGTCAGGGTCTGGGTCAGCGTCAGGGTACGGGTCAGGGTAAGGGTCCGGGTCAGGGTCAGGTCCGGGTCCGGGTCTGTGTCCGGGTCTGTGTCCAGGTCAGGGTCAGGGTCAGGGTCAGGGTCAGGGTCAGGGTCAGGGTCAGTGTCAGGGTCCGGGTCAGGGTCCGGGCCAGGTTCCGGATCAGGGTGAGGGTCAGGGTCCGGGTCAGGGTCCGGGTCAGGGTCAGTGTCAGCATCAGGGTCCGGGTCAGGGTCTGGGTCCGGGTCAGGGTCAGGGTCAGGGTCAGCGTCAGGGTCCGGGTCAGGGTCTGGGTCCGGGTAAGGGTCAGGGTCCGGGTGTGGGTCAGGGTCCGGGTCAGCGTCAGGGCCGGGTGTGTGTCAGGGTCCGGGTGTGGGTCAGGGTCCGGGTCAGGGTAAGGGTCCGGGTCAGGGTCAGAGTCCGTGTCCGGGTCTGTGTCCGGGTCTGTTTCGAGGTCAGGGTCAGGGTCAGTGTCAGGGTCCGGGTCAGTGTCAGGGTCCGGGTCCGGGTCAGGGTCAGGGTCAGGGTCAGGGTCAGGGTCAGGGTCAGGGTCAAGATCCAGGTCTAGGTCCAGGTCAGGGTCTGGGTCGGGGTCAGGGTCCGGGTCCGGGTCAGGGTCGGGGTCCACGTCAGGGTCAGGGTCAGGTTCTGGGTCAGGGTCCGGGTCAGGGTCGGGGTCCGGGTAAGGGTCACGGTCAGGGTCGGGGTCGGGGTAAGGGTCAGGGTCAGGGTCAGGGTCAGGGTCCGTGTCAGAGTCAGGGTTCAGGAAAAGGTCTGGGTCAGTGTCAGGGTCAGGGTCAGGGTCAGGGTCTGGGTCCGGTTACAGTTCTGGTTCCGGTCCGGGTCAGGTTCAGGGTCAGGGTCCGGGTCAGGGTCAGGGTCAGGGTCAGGGTCAGGGTCAGGGTCTGTGTCAGGGTCCGGGTCCGGGTCAGGGTCCGGGTCAGGGTCCGGGTCAGGGTCAGGGTCAGGGTCAGGGTCCGGGTCAGGGTCAGGGTCAGGGTCCGGGTCGTTTTCCGTGTCCCTGTCCGTGTCCGTGTCTGTGTCAGGGACACAGGTTAGGGCAAGGGTCAGGGTAAGGGTAAGGGAACGGGTCTTGGTCATGGTCATGGTCAGGGTCAGGGTAAGGGTCCGCGTCAGGGTCAGGGTCAGGGTCAGGGTCCGGGTCAGGGTCCTGGTCAGGGTCAGGGTCCGTGTCAGGGTCAGGTTCCGTGTCAGGGTAAGGGTCAGGGTCAGGGTCAAGGTCAGGTTAAGGGTCCGGGTCAGGGTCAGGGTCCGTGTCAGGGTCCGGGTCAGGGTCAGGGTCAGGGTCTGGGTCCTTTTCCGTGTCCCTGTCCGTGTCCGTGTCTGTGTCAAGGACCCGGGTCAGGGTAAGGGTCCGGGTCAGGGTCAGGGTCAGGGTCTGGGTCCGGTTACAGTTCCGGTTCCGGTCCGGATCACGCTCAGGGTCCGGGTCAGAGTCAGGGTCTGGGTCAGGGTCTGGGTCCGGATCAGGTTCCGGGTCAGGGTCAGGGTCCGGGTCCGGGTCCGGGTCCGGGTCCGGGCCAGGGTCAGGGTCCGGGTCAGGGTCCGGGTCAGGGTCAGGGTCCGGGTCCTTTTCCGTGTCCTTGTCCGTGTCCGTGTCTGTGTCAGGGACCTGGGTCAGGGTCAGGGTCCGTGTCAGGGTCAAGGTCAGGGTAAGGGTCCGGGTCAGGGTCAGGGTCCGTGTCAGGGTCAGGGTCCAGGTCCTTTTCCGTGTCCCTGTCCGTGTCCGTGTCTGTGTCAAGGACCTGGGTCAGGGTAAGGGTCAGGGTCCGTGTCAGGGTAAGGGTCCGGGTCAGGGTCCGGGTTAGGGTCTGGGTCCGGGTCAGGGTCTGGGTCTGGGTACTTTTCCTGGTCCATGTCCGGGCAAGGGTCAGGGTCAGGGTCTAGGTCAGGGTCCAGGTCCTTGTCAGGGTCAGGTGAGGGTCAGGGTCTGGGTCCGGGTCAGGGTCAGGGTCCGTGTCAAGGTCAGGGTCCGTGTCAGGGTCACGGGTCAGTGTCAGCGTCAGGGTCCGGGTCAGGGTGAGAGTCAGGGTCCGGGTCAGGGTCAGGGTAAGGGTCCGGGCCAGGTTCCGGATCAGGGTGAGGGTCAGGGTCCGGGTCAGGGTCAGGGTCCGGGTCAGCGTCAGGGTCCGGGTCAGGGTCTGGGTCCCGGTAAGGGTCAGGGTCCGGGTGTGGGTCAGGGTCCGGGTCAGCATCAGGGTCGAGGTGTGGGTCAGGGTCCGGGTCAGCGTCAGGGTTCAGGTCAGGGTAAGTGTCCGGGTCAGGGTCAGGGTCAGGGTCAGGGTCCGTGTCCGGGTCTGTGTCCGGGTCAGGGTCAGGGTCCGTGTCAGTGTCAGTGTCAGGGTCTGGGTCAGGGTCAGGGTCAGGTTCCAGGTCTGGGTCCAGGTCAGGGTCCAGGTCGGGGTCAGGGTCAGGGTCAGGGTCAGGGTCAGGGTCAGGGTCAGGGTCCGGGTCAGGGTCCGGGTCAAGGTCCGGGTCCGGGTAAGGGTCACGGTCAGGGTCGGGGTCCGGGTCCGGGTCCGGGTCCGGTTCCGGGTCCGGGTCCGGGTCCAGGTCCGGGTTAGGGTCAGGGTCAGGGTCCGGGTCAGCGTCAGGGTGCGGGAAAAGGTCCGGGTCAGGGTCAGGGTCAGGGTCAGGGCCAGGGTCAGGGTCAGGGTCTGGGTCAGGTTACAGTTCCGGTTCCGGTCCGGGTCCGGCTCAGGCTCAGGGTCAGGGTCAGGGTCAGGGTCAGGGTCAGGGTCCGGTTCCGGGTCAGGGTCAGGGTCAGGGTCAGGGTCAGGGTCAGGCTCAGGCTCAGGGTCAGGCTCAGGGTCAGGGACTGTGTCAGGGTCTGGGTCCGGGTCAGGTTCTGGGTCAGGGTCAGGGTCTGGGTCCGTGTCCGGGTCAGGGACAGGGTCCTGGTCAGGTTCAGGGTCACGGTCAGGGTCAGGGTCAGGATAAGGGTCAGGGTCAGGGTCAGGGTCCTGGTCAGGGTCAGGTTCCTTGTCAGGGTCAGGGTCAGGGTCCGGGTCAGCGTCAGGGTACGGATCAGGGTCAGGGTCCGGGTAAGGGTCACGGTCAGGGTCCGGGTCGGGGTCGGGGTCCAGGTCGGGGTAAGGGTCCGGGTAAGGGTCAGGGTCCGGGTCAGGGTCCGGGTCAGCGTCAGTGTCCGGGAAAATGTCCTGGTCCGTGTCCGTGTCGGGGTCCGGGTCAGGGTCAGGGTCCATGTCCGTGTCTGGGTCAGGGTCCGGGTCAGGGTTAGGGTCCGGGTCCGGGTCCGGGTCCTGTTCCGGGTCCGGGTCAGGGTCAGGGTCCGGGTCAGGGTCCGGGTCCAGTTACAGTTCCGGTTCCGATTCCGGTCCGGGTCAGGGTCAGGGTCAGGGTCAGGTTCAGGGTAAGGGTCCGGATCAGGGTCTGGGTCATGGTCAGGGTCAGGGTCCGGGTCAGGGTTATGGTCCGGGTCAGGGTCCGGGTCCTTTTCCGTGTCCCTGTCCGTGTCTGTGTCAGGGACCCGGTTCTGGGTAAGGGTCAGGGTCAGGGTCAGGGTAAGGGTCCGGATCAGGGTCTGGGTCTGGGTCTGGGTCATGGTCAGGGTCAGGGTCCAGGTACTTTTCCTTGTCCCTGTCCGGGCCAGGGTCAGGGTCAGGGTCAGGGTCAGGGTCCAGGTCCGTGTCAGGGTCAGGTGAGGGTCAGGGTCCGGGTCCTTTTCCGTGTCCCTGTCCGTGTCCGTGTCTGTGTCAAGGACCCGGGTCAGGGTAAGGGTCCGGGTCCGGGTCAGGGTCAGGGTCTGGGTCAGGGTCAGGGTCTGTGTCAGGGTCTGGGTCCGGGTCAGATCCCGGGTCAGGTCCCGGGTCAGGGTCAGGGTGAGGGTCAGGGTCAGGGTGAGGGTCAGGGTCAGGGTCAGGGTCCGGGTCAGGGTCAGGGTCAGGGTCAGGGTCAGGGTCCGGGTCCTTTTCCGTGTCCCTGTCCGTGTCCGTGTCTGTGACAGGGACCCGGGTCAGGGTCAGGGTCCGTGTCAGGGTCTAGGTCAGGGTAAGGGTCCGGGTCAGGGTAAGGGTCCAGGTCAGGGTCAGGGTCAGGGTCAGGGTCCGTGTCAGGGTCAGGGTCCGGGTCCAGGTCAGGGTCAGGGTCCGGGTCCTTTTCCGTGTCCCTGTCCGTGTCTGTGTCAAGGACCTGGGTCAGGGTAAGGGTCAGGGTCCGTGTCAGGGTAAGGGTCCGTGTCAGGGTCCAGGTTAGGGTCTGGGTCCGGGCCAGGGTCAGGGTCAGGGTCAGGGTCAGGGTCCAGGTCCGTGTCAGGGTCAGGTGAGGGTCAGGTTCTGGGTCCGTGTCAGGGTCAGGGTCCGTGTCAAGGTCAGGGTCCGTGTCAGGGTCACGGGTCAGGGTCAGCGTCAGGGTCCGGGTCAGGGTCAGGGTAAGGGTAAGGGTCCAGGTCAGGGTGAGGGTGACGGTGAGTGTGCGGGTTCAGGTCAGGGTCTGTTTCAGGGTCAGGGTCCGGGTCAGGGTCAGGGTCAGGGTCCAGGTCAGGGTCCGGTTCCGTGTCAGGGTCAGGGTCCGTGTCAGGGTCAGGGTCTGTGTCAGGGTCAGGGTCCGGGTCAGGGTCCAGGTCCGGGTAAGTGTCACGGTCAGGGTCGGGGTCGGGGTCCGGGTCAGCGTCAGGGTTCAGGAAAAGGTCTGGGTCAGGGTCTGGGTCCGGGTCCGGGTCAGGGACAGGGTCCTGGTCAGGTTCAGGGTCACGGTCAGGGTCAGGGTCAGGATAAGGGTCAGGGTCAGGGTCAGGGTCCTGGTCAGGGTCAGGTTCCTTGTCAGGGTCAGGGTCAGGGTCAGGGTCCGGGTCAGCGTCAGGGTCCGGATCAGGGTCAGGGTCTGGGTAAGGGTCACGGTCAGGGTCCGGGTCCGGGTCGGGGTCGGGGTTGGGGTCCAGGTCGGGGTAAGGGTCCGGGTAAGGGTCAGGGTCCGGGTCAGGGTCCGGGTAAGCGTCAGTGTCCGGGAAAATGTCCTGGTCCGGGTCCGTGTCGGGGTCCGGGTCAGGGTCAGGGTCCGTGTCCGTGTCTGGGTCAGGGTCCGGGTCAGGGTTAGGGTCCGGGTCCGGGTCCGGGTCCTGTTCCCGGGTCCGGGTCAGGGTCAGGCTCATGATCAGGGTTCGGGTCCGGGTCAGGGTCAGGGTCCGGGTCAGGGTCCGGGATCAGTTACAGTTCCGGTTCCGATTCCGGTCCGGGTCAGGGTCAGGGTCAGGGTCAGGTTCAGGGTAAGGGTCCGGATCAGGGTCTGGGTCATGGTCAGGGTCAGGGTCCGGGTCAGGGTCCGGGTCCGGGTCCGGGTCCGGGTCCTTTTCCGTGTCCCTGTCCGTGTCCGTGTCTGTGTCAGGGACCCGGTTCTGGGTAAGGGTCAGGGTCAGGGTCAGGGTAAGGGTCCGGATCAGGGTCTGGGTCTGGGTCTGGGTCATGGTCAGGGTCAGGGTCAGGGTCCAGGTACTTTTCCTTGTCCCTGTCCGGGTCAGGGTCAGGGTCAGGGTCAGGGTCAGGGTCCAGGTCCGTGTCAGGGTCAGGTGAGGGTCAGGGTCCAGGTCCTTTTCCGTGTCCCTGTCCGTGTCCGTGTCTGTGTCAAGGACCCGGGTCAGGGTAAGGGTCCGGGTCCGGGTCAGGGTCAGGGTCTGGGTCAGGGTCAGGGTCTGTGTCAGGGTCTGGGTCCGGGTCAGATCCCGGGTCAGGTCCCGGGTCAGGGTCAGGGTCAGGGTCAGGGTCAGGGTCAGGGTCCGGGTCAGGGTCAGGGTCATGGTCAGGGTCAGGGTCAGGGTCCGGGTCCTTTTCCGTGTCCCTGTCCGTGTCCGTGTCTGTGTCAGGGACCCGGGTCAGGGTCAGGGTCCGTGTCAGGGTCTAGGTCAGGGTAAGGGTCTGGGTCAGGGTAAGGGTCCAGGTCAGGGTCAGGGTCAGGGTCCGGGTCAGGGTCAGGGTCCGGGTCCAGGTCAGGGTCAGGGTCCGGGTCCTTTTCCGTGTCCCTGTCCGTGTCTGTGTCAAGGACCTGGGTCAGGGTAAGGGTCAGGGTCCGTGTCAGGGTAAGGGTCCGTGTCAGGGTCCAGGTTAGGGTCTGGGTCCGGGCCAGGGTCAGGGTCAGGGTCAGGGTCAGGGTCCAGGTCCGTGTCAGGGTCAGGTGTGGGTCAGGGTCTGGGTCCGGGTCCGGGTCAGGGTCCGTGTCAAGGTCAGGGTCCGTGTCAGGGTCACGGGTCAGGGTCAGCGTCAGGGTCCGGGTCAGGGTCAGGGTAAGGGTAAGGGTCCAGGTCAGGGTGAGGGTGACGGTGAGTGTGCGGGTTCAGGTCAGGGTCTGTTTCAGGGTCAGGGTCCGGGTCAGGGTCAGGGTCAGGGTCCAGGTCAGGGTCCGGTTCCGTGTCAGGGTCAGGGTCCGTGTCAGGGTCAGGGTCTGTGTCAGGGTCAGGGTCCGGGTCAGGGTCCAGGTCCGGGTAAGTGTCACGGTCAGGGTCGGGGTCGGGGTCCGGGTCAGCGTCAGGGTTCAGGAAAAGGTCTGGGTCAGGGTCTGGGTCCGGGTCCGGGTCAGGGACAGGGTCCTGGTCAGGTTCAGGGTCACGGTCAGGGTCAGGGTCAGGATAAGGGTCAGGGTCAGGGTCAGGGTCCTGGTCAGGGTCAGGTTCCTTGTCAGGGTCAGGGTCAGGGTCCGGGTCAGCGTCAGGGTCCGGATCAGGGTCAGGGTCCGGGTAAGGGTCACGGTCAGGGTCCGGGTCCGGGTCGGGGTCGGGGTCGGGGTCCAGGTCGGGGTAAGGGTCCGGGTAAGGGTCAGGGTCCGGGTCAGGGTCCGGGTCAGCGTCAGTGTCCGGGAAAATGTCCTGGTCCGGGTCCGTGTCGGGGTCCGGGTCAGGGTCAGGGTCCGTGTCCGTGTCTGGGTCAGGGTCCGGGTCAGGGTTAGGGTCCGGGTCCGGGTCCGGGTCCTGTTCCCGGGTCCGGGTCAGGGTCAGGCTCATGATCAGGGTTCGGGTCCGGGTCAGGGTCAGGGTCCGGGTCAGGGTCCGGGATCAGTTACAGTTCCGGTTCCGATTCCGGTCCGGGTCAGGGTCAGGGTCAGGGTCAGGTTCAGGGTAAGGGTCCGGATCAGGGTCTGGGTCATGGTCAGGGTCAGGGTCCGGGTCAGGGTCCGGGTCCGGGTCCGGGTCCGGGTCCTTTTCCGTGTCCCTGTCCGTGTCCGTGTCTGTGTCAGGGACCCGGTTCTGGGTAAGGGTCAGGGTCAGGGTCAGGGTAAGGGTCCGGATCAGGGTCTGGGTCTGGGTCTGGGTCATGGTCAGGGTCAGGGTCAGGGTCCAGGTACTTTTCCTTGTCCCTGTCCGGGTCAGGGTCAGGGTCAGGGTCAGGGTCAGGGTCCAGGTCCGTGTCAGGGTCAGGTGAGGGTCAGGGTCCAGGTCCTTTTCCGTGTCCCTGTCCGTGTCCGTGTCTGTGTCAAGGACCCGGGTCAGGGTAAGGGTCCGGGTCCGGGTCAGGGTCAGGGTCTGGGTCAGGGTCAGGGTCTGTGTCAGGGTCTGGGTCCGGGTCAGATCCCGGGTCAGGTCCCGGGTCAGGGTCAGGGTCAGGGTCAGGGTCAGGGTCAGGGTCCGGGTCAGGGTCAGGGTCATGGTCAGGGTCAGGGTCAGGGTCCGGGTCCTTTTCCGTGTCCCTGTCCGTGTCCGTGTCTGTGTCAGGGACCCGGGTCAGGGTCAGGGTCCGTGTCAGGGTCTAGGTCAGGGTAAGGGTCTGGGTCAGGGTAAGGGTCCAGGTCAGGGTCAGGGTCAGGGTCCGGGTCAGGGTCAGGGTCCGGGTCCAGGTCAGGGTCAGGGTCCGGGTCCTTTTCCGTGTCCCTGTCCGTGTCTGTGTCAAGGACCTGGGTCAGGGTAAGGGTCAGGGTCCGTGTCAGGGTAAGGGTCCGTGTCAGGGTCCAGGTTAGGGTCTGGGTCCGGGCCAGGGTCAGGGTCAGGGTCAGGGTCAGGGTCCAGGTCCGTGTCAGGGTCAGGTGTGGGTCAGGGTCTGGGTCCGGGTCCGGGTCAGGGTCCGTGTCAAGGTCAGGGTCCGTGTCAGGGTCACGGGTCAGGGTCAGCGTCAGGGTCCGGGTCAGGGTCAGGGTAAGGGTAAGGGTCCAGGTCAGGGTGAGGGTGACGGTGAGTGTGCGGGTTCAGGTCAGGGTCTGTTTCAGGGTCAGGGTCCGGGTCAGGGTCAGGGTCAGGGTCCAGGTCAGGGTCCGGTTCCGTGTCAGGGTCAGGGTCCGTGTCAGGGTCAGGGTCTGTGTCAGGGTCAGGGTCCGGGTCAGGGTCCAGGTCCGGGTAAGTGTCACGGTCAGGGTCGGGGTCGGGGTCCGGGTCAGCGTCAGGGTTCAGGAAAAGGTCTGGGTCAGGGTCTGGGTCCGGGTCCGGGTCAGGGACAGGGTCCTGGTCAGGTTCAGGGTCACGGTCAGGGTCAGGGTCAGGATAAGGGTCAGGGTCAGGGTCAGGGTCCTGGTCAGGGTCAGGTTCCTTGTCAGGGTCAGGGTCAGGGTCCGGGTCAGCGTCAGGGTCCGGATCAGGGTCAGGGTCCGGGTAAGGGTCACGGTCAGGGTCCGGGTCCGGGTCGGGGTCGGGGTCGGGGTCCAGGTCGGGGTAAGGGTCCGGGTAAGGGTCAGGGTCCGGGTCAGGGTCCGGGTCAGCGTCAGTGTCCGGGAAAATGTCCTGGTCCGGGTCCGTGTCGGGGTCCGGGTCAGGGTCAGGGTCCGTGTCCGTGTCTGGGTCAGGGTCCGGGTCAGGGTTAGGATCCGGGTCCGGGTCCGGGTCCTGTTCCGGGTCCGGGTCAGGGTCAGGCTCATGATCAGGGTTCAGGTCCGGGTCAGGGTCAGGGTCCGGGTCAGTGTCCGGGTCCAGTTACAGTTCCGGTTCCGATTCCGGTCCGGGTCAGGGTCAGGGTCAGGGTCAGGTTCAGGGTAAGGGTCCGGATCAGGGTCTGGGTCATGGTCAGGGTCAGGGTCCGGGTCAGGGTCCGGGTCCGGGTCAGGGTCCGTGTCAGGGTCAAGGTCAGGGTAAGGGTCCGGGTCAGGGTAAGGGTCCAGGTCAGGGTCAGGGTCAGGGTCAGGGTCCGTGTCAGGGTCAGGGTCCGGGTCAGGGTCAGGGTCCGGGTCCTTTTCGGTGTCCCTGTCCGTGTCCGTGTCTGTGTCAAGGACCCGGGTCAGGGTAAGGATCCGGATCAGTGTCTGGGTCATGGTCAGGGTCAGGGTCCGTGTCAGGGTCCGGGTCCGGGTCAGGGTCAGGGTCCTTTTCCGTGTCCCTGTCCGTGTCCGTGTCTGTGTCAAGGACCCGGGTCAGGGTCAGGGTCAGGGTCAGGGTTAGGGTCTGTGTCAGGGTCTGGGTCCGGGTCAGGTTCCGGGTCAGAGTCAGGGTCAGGGTCCGTGTCCGGGTCTGTGTCCGGGTCTGTGTCCAGGTCAGGGTCAGGGTCAGTGTCAGGGTCTGGGTCAGGGTCAGTGTCAGGGTCCGCGTCAGGGTCAGGGTCCGGGTCAGGATCCGGGTCAGGGTCCGGGTTAGGGTCCGGGTCCTTTTCTGTGTCCCTGTCCGTGTCCGTGTCTGTGTCAGGGATCCGTGTCAGGGTCAGGGTCCGTGTCAGGGTAAGGGTCAGGGTCAAGGTCAGGGTAAGGGTCCGGGTCAGGGTCAGGGTCCATGTCTGGGTCAGGGTCCGGGTCAGGGTCAGGGTCCGGGTCCTTTTCCGTGTCCCTGTCCGTGTCTGTGTCAAGGACCCGGGTCAGGGTAAGGGTCCTGGTCAGGTTCAGGGTCACGGTCAGGGTCAGGGTCAGGATAAGGGTCAGGGTCAGGGTCAGGGTCAGGGTCAGGGTCCTGGTCAGGGTCAGGTTCCTTGTCAGGGTCGGGGTCGAGGTCCGGGTCCGTGTCGGGGTCCGGGTCAGGGTCAGGGTCCGTGTCCGTGTCTGGGTCAGGGTCTGGGTCAGGGTTAGGGTCCGAGTCCGGGTCCTGTTCCGGGTCCGGGTCAGGGTCAGGGTCATGATCACGGTTCGGGTCCGGGTCAGGGTCAGGGTCCGGTTCCAGTTACAGTTCCGGTTACGATTCCGGTCCGGGTCAGGGTCAGGGTCCGGGTCCGGGTCAGGGTCAGGGTCCGGGTCCTTTTCCGTGTCCCTGTCCGTGTCCGTGTCTGTGTCAGGGACCCGGGTCAGGGTAAGGGTCCGGGTCCGGGTCAGGGTCAGGGTCTGGGTCCGGTTACAGTTCCGGTTCCGGTCCGGGTCAGGCTCAGGGTCCGGGTCAGGGTCAGGGTCTGTGTCAGGGTCTGGGTCCGGGTCAGGTTCCGGGTCAGGGTCAGGGTCAGGGTCAGGGTCCGGGTCCGGGTCAGGGTCCGGGTCCTGGTCAGGGTCCGGGTCAGGGTCAGGGTCAGGGTCAGGGTTCGGGTCCTTTTCCGTGTCCCTGTCCGTGTCCGTGTCTGTGTCAGGGACCCGGGTCAGGGTCAGGGTCCGTGTCAGGGTCAAGGTCAGGGTAAGGGTCCGGGTCAGGGTAAGGGTCCAGGTCAGGGTCAGGGTCAGGGTCAGGGTCCGTGTCAGGGTCAGGGTCCGGGTCCGGGTCAGGGTCAGGGTCCGGGTCCGGGTCCTTTTCCGTGTCCCTGTCCGTGTCCGTGTCTGTGTCAGGGACCCGGGTCAGGGTAAGGATCCGGATCAGTGTCTGGGTCATGGTCAGGGTCAGGGTCCGTGTCAGGGTCCGGGTCCGGGTCAGGGTCAGGGTGCTTTTCCGTGTCCATGTCCGTGTCCGTGTCTGTGTCAAGGACCCTGGTCAGGGTCAGGGTCAGGGTCAGGGTCAGGGTTAGTGTCTGTGTCAGGGTCTGGGTCCGGGTCAGGTTCCGGGTCAGGGTCACGGTCAGGGTCCGGGTCCGGGTCAGGGTCAGGGTCCGTGTCAGGGTCCGTGTCCGGGTCAGGGTCCAGGTCAGGGTCCGGTTCCAGTTACAGTTCCGGTTCCGATTCCGATTCCGGTCCAGGTCAGGGTCAGGGTCCGGGTCAGTGTCAGGGTCCGGGTCCTTTTCCGTGTCCCTGTCCGTGTCCGTGTCTGTGTCAGGGACCCGGGTCAGGGTAAGGGTCCGGGTCCGGGTCAGGGTCAGGGTCTGGGTCCGGTTACAGTTTCGGTTCCGGTCCAGGTCAGGCTCAGGGTCCGGGTCAGGGTCAGGGTCTGTGTCAGGGTCTGGGTCAGGGTCCGGGTTAGGGTCCGGGTCCTTTTCTGTGTCCCTGTCCGTGTCCGTGTCTGTGTCAGGGATCCGTGTCAGGGTCAGGGTCCGTGTCAGGGTAAGGGTCAGGGTCAAGGTCAGGTAAGGGTCCGGGTCAGGGTCAGGGTCCATGTCTGGGTCAGGGTCCAGGTCAGGGTCAGGGTCCGGGTCCTTTTCCGTGTCCCTGTCCGTGTCTGTGTCAAGGACCCGGGTCAGGGTAAGGGTCCTGGTCAGGTTCAGGGTCACGGTCAGGGTCAGGGTCAGGATAAGGGTCAGGGTCAGGGTCAGGGTCAGGGTCCTGGTCAGGGTCAGGTTCCTTGTCAGGGTCGGGGTCGAGGTCCGGGTCCGTGTCGGGGTCCGGGTCAGGGTTAGGGTCCGGATCCGGGTCCTGTTCCGGGTCCGGGTCAGGGTCAGGGTCATGATCAGGGTTCGGGTCCGGGTCAGGGTCAGGGTCCGGGTCAGGGTCCGGTTCCAGTTACAGTTCCGGTTACTATTCCGGTCCGGGTCAGGGTCAGGGTCAGGGTCCGGGTCAGGGTCAGGGTCCGGGTCCTTTTCCGTGTCCCTGTCCGTGTCCGTGTCTGTGTCAGGGACCCGGGTCAGGGTAAGGGTCCGGGTCCGGGTCAGGGTCAGGGTCTGGGTCCGGTTAAAGTTCCGGTTCCGGTCCGGGTCAGGCTCAGGGTCCGGGTCAGGGTCAGGGTCAGGGTCTGTGTCAGGGTCTGGGTCCGGGTCAGGTTCCGGGTCAGGGTCAGGGTCAGGGTCAGGGTCCGGGTCCGGGTCAGGGTCCGGGTCTGGGTCCGGGTCAGGGTCCGGGTCAGGGTCAGGGTCAGGGTCAGGGTTCGGGTCCTTTTCCGTGTCCCTGTCCGTGTCCGTGTCTGTGTCAGGGACCCGGGTCAGGGTCAGGGTCCGTGTCAGGGTCAAGGTCAGGGTAAGGGTCCGGGTCAGGGTAAGGGTCCAGGTCAGGGTCAGGGTCAGGGTCAGGGTCCGTGTCAGGGTCAGGGTCCGGGTCCGGGTCAGGGTCAGGGTCCGGGTCCTTTTCCGTGTCCCTGTCCGTGTCCGTGTCTGTGTCAGGGACCCGGGTCAGTGTAAGGATCCGGATCAGTGTCTGGGTCATGGTCAGGGTCAGGGTCCGTGTCAGGGTCCGGGTCCGGGTCAGGGTCAGGGTCCTTTTCCGTGTCCCTGTCCGTGTCCGTGTCTGTGTCAAGGACCCTGGTCAGGGTCAGGGTCAGGGTCAGGGTCAGGGTTAGGGTCTGTGTCAGGGTCTGGGTCAGGGTCCGTGTCAGGGTCAGGGTCCGGGTCCGGGTCAGGGTCAGGGTCAGGGTCCGTGTCAGGGTCAGGGTCAGGGTCCGTGTCAGGGTCAGGGTCCGGGTCCGTGTCAGGGTCAGGTTCCGGTTCCTTTTCCGTGTCCCTGTCCGTGTCTGTGTCAAGGACCCGTGTCAGGGCAAGGATCCGGATCAGGGTCTGGGTCATGGTGAGGGTCAGGGTCCGTGTCAGGGTCCGGGTCCGGGTCCTTTTCCGTGTCCCTGTCCCTGTCCGTGTCTGTGTCAAGGACCCGTGTCAGGGTAAGGGTCAGGGTCCGTGTCAGGGTCCGGGTCCGTGTCAGGGTCCGTGACCTTTTCCGTGTCCCTGTCCGTGTCCGTGTCTGTGTCAAGGACCCGGGTCAGGGTAAGGGTCCGGGTCAGGGTCAGGGTCAGGGTCTGGGTCCGGTTACAGTTCCGGTTCCAGTTCCGGTCCGGGTGAGGCTCAGGGTCCGGGTCAGGCTCAGGGTCCGTGTCAGGGTCTGGGTCCGGGTCTGGTTCCGGGTCAAGGTCAGGGTCAGGGTCCGGGTCCGGGTCAGGGTCAGGGTCCATGTCAGGGTTCGGGTCTGGGTCAGGGTCCGGGTCCTCTTCCGTGTCCCTGTCTGTGTCCGTGTCTGTGTCAGGGACCCGGTTCAGGGTAAGGGTCAGGGTCAGGGTCAGGGTAAGGGTCCGGATCAGGGTCTGGGTCATGGTCAGGGTCAGGGTCCGTGTCAGGTTCCGGGTCTGTGTCATGGTCCGGGTCCTTTTCCGTGTCCCTGTCCGTGTCCGTGTCTGTGTCAAGGACCCGGGTCAGGGTAAGGGTCCGGGTCAGGGTCAGGGTCAGGGTCTGGGTCCGGTTACAGTTCCGGTTCCGGTCCGGGTCAGGCTCAGGGTCCGGGTCAGGGTCAGGGTCTGTGTCAGGGTCTGGGTCCGGGTCAGGTTCCGGGTCAGGGTCAGGGTCAGGGTCTGGGTCCGGGTCAGGGTCCGGGTCTGGGTCAGGGTCCGGGTCCTCTTCCGTGTCCCTGTCTGTGTCCGTGTCTGTGTCAGGGACCCGGTTCAGGGTAAGGGTCTGGGTCATGGTCAGGGTCAGGGTCCGTGTCAGGGTCCGGGTCCGGGTCATGGTCCGGGTCCTTTTCCGTGTCCCTGTCCGTGTCCGTGTCTGTGTCAAGGACCCGGGTCAGGGTAAGGGTCCGGGTCAGGCTCAGGGTCCAGGTCAGGGTCAGGGTCAGGGTCCGTGTCCGGGTCTGTGTCCGGGTCTGTGTTCAGGTCAGGGTCAGGGTCAGTGTCAGGGTCTGGGTCAGGGTCAGTGTCAGGGTCCGCGTCAGGGTCAGGGTCCGGGTCAGGATCCGGGTCAGGGTCCGGGTTAGGGTCCGGGTCCTTTTCTGTGTCCCTGTCTGTGTCCGTGTCTGTGTCAGGGATCCGTGTCAGGGTCAGGGTCCGTGTCAGGGTAAGGGTCAGGGTCAAGGTCAGGGTAAGGGTCCGGGTCAGGGTCAGGGTCCATGTCTGGGTCAGGGTCCGGGTCAGGGTCAGGGTCCGGGTCCTTTTCCGTGTCCCTGTCCGTGTCTGTGTCAAGGACCCGGGTCAGGGTAAGGGTCCTGGTCAGGTTCAGGGTCACGGTCAGGGTCAGGGTCAGGATAAGGGTCAGGGTCAGGGTCAGGGTCAGGGTCCTGGTCAGGGTCAGGTTCCTTGTCAGGGTCGGGGTCGAGGTCCGTGTCCGTGTCGGGGTCCGGGTCAGGGTCAGGGTCCGTGTCCGTGTCTGGGTCAGGGTTAGGGTCCGGATCCGGGTCCTGTTCCGGGTCCGGGTCAGGGTCAGGGTCATGATCAGGGTTCGGGTCCGGGTCAGGGTCAGGGTCCGGGTCAGGGTCCGGTTCCAGTTACAGTTCCGGTTACTATTCCGGTCCGGGTCAGGGTCAGGGTCAGGCTCCGGGTCAGGGTCAGGGTCCGGGTCCTTTTCCGTGTCCCTGTCCGTGTCCGTGTCCGTGTCAGGGACCCGGGTCAGGGTAAGGGTCCGGGTCCGGGTCAGGGTCAGGGTCTGGGTCCGGTTACAGTTCCGGTTCCGGTCCGGGTCAGGCTCAGGGTCCGGGTCAGGGTCAGGGTCTGTGTCAGGGTCTGGGTCCGGGTCAGGTTCCGGGTCAGGGTCAGGGTCAGGGTCAGGGTCAGGGTCCGGGTCCGGGTCAGGGTCCGGGTCCGGGTCCGGGTCAGGGTCCGTGTCAGGGTCAGGGTCAGGGTCAGGGTTCGGGTCCTTTTCCGTGTCCCTGTCCGTGTCCGTGTCTGTGTCAGGGACCCGGGTCAGGGTCAGGGTCCGTGTCAGGGTCAAGGTCAGGGTAAGGGTCCGGGTCAGGGTAAGGGTCCAGGTCAGGGTCAGGGTCAGGGTCAGGGTCCGTGTCAGGGTCAGGGTCCGGGTCCGGGTCAGGGTCAGGGTCCGGGTCCTTTTCCGTGTCCCTGTCCGTGTCCGTGTCTGTGTCAGGGACCCGGGTCAGGGTAAGGATCCGGATCAGTGTCTGGGTCATGGTCAGGGTCAGGGTCCGTGTCAGGGTCCGGGTCCGGGTCAGGGTCAGGGTCCTTTTCCGTGTCCCTGTCCGTGTCCGTGTCTGTGTCAAGGACCCTGGTCAGGGTCAGGGTCAGGGTCAGGGTCAGGGTTAGGGTCTGTGTCAGGGTCTGGGTCAGGGTCCGTGTCAGGGTCAGGGTCCGGGTCCGGGTCAGGGTCAGGGTCAGGGTCCGTGTCAGGGTCAGGGTCAGGGTCCGGGTCCGGGTCAGGGTCAGGTTCCGGTTCCTTTTCCGTGTCCCTGTCTGTGTCTGTGTCAAGGACCCGTGTCAGGGCAAGGATCCGGATCAGGGTCTGGGTCATGGTGAGGGTCAGGGTCCGTGTCAGGGTCCGGGTCCGGGTCCTTTTCCGTGTCCCTGTCCCTGTCCGTGTCTGTGTCAAGGACCCGTGTCAGGGTAAGGGTCAGGGTCCGTGTCAGGGTCCGGGTCCGTGTCAGGGTCCGTGACCTTTTCCGTGTCCCTGTCCGTGTCCGTGTCTGTGTCAAGGACCCGGGTCAGGGTAAGGGTCCGGGTCAGGGTCAGGGTCAGGGTCTGGGTCCGGTTACAGTTCCGGTTCCAGTTCCGGTCCGGGTGAGGCTCAGGGTCCGGGTCAGGCTCAGGGTCCGTGTCAGGGTCTGGGTCCGGGTCTGGTTCCGGGTCAAGGTCAGGGTCAGGGTCCGGGTCCGGGTCAGGGTCAGGGTCCATGTCAGGGTCCGGGTCTGGGTCAGGGTCCGGGTCCTCTTCCGTGTCCCTGTCTGTGTCCGTGTCTGTGTCAGGGACCCGGTTCAGGGTAAGGGTCAGGGTCAGGGTCAGGGTAAGGGTCCGGATCAGGGTCTGGGTCATGGTCAGGGTCAGGGTCCGTGTCAGGTTCCGGGTCTGTGTCATGGTCCGGGTCCTTTTCCGTGTCCCTGTCCGTGTCCGTGTCTGTGTCAAGGACCCGGGTCAGGGTAAGGGTCCGGGTCAGGGTCAGGGTCAGGGTCTGGGTCCGGTTACAGTTCCGGTTCCGGTCCGGGTCAGGCTCAGGGTCCGGGTCAGGGTCAGGGTCTGTGTCAGGGTCTGGGTCCGGGTCAGGTTCCGGGTCAGGGTCAGGGTCAGGGTCTGGGTCCGGGTCAGGGTCCGGGTCTGGGTCAGGGTCCGGGTCCTCTTCCGTGTCCCTGTCTGTGTCCGTGTCTGTGTCAGGGACCCGGTTCAGGGTAAGGGTCAGGGTCAGGGTCAGGGTAAGGGTCCGGATCAAGGTCTGGGTCATGGTCAGGGTCAGGGTCCGTGTCAGGGTCCGGGTCCGGGTCATGGTCCGGGTCCTTTTCCGTGTCCCTGTCCGGGTCCGTGTCTGTGTCAAGGACCCGGGTCAGGGTAAGGGTCCGGGTCAGGGTCAGGGTCAGGGTCTGGGTCCGGTTACAGTTCCGGTTCCGGTCCGGGTCAGGCTCAGGGTCCGGGTCAGGGTCAGGGTCTGTGTCAGGGTCTGGGTCCGGGTCAGGTTCCGGGTCAGGGTCAGGGTCAGGGTCTGGGTCCGGGTCAGGGTCCGGGTCAGGGTCCGGGTCAGGGTCAGGGTCAGGGTCAGTGTCCTTTTCCGTGTCCCTGTCCGTGTCCGTGTCTGTGTCAGGGACCCGTGTCAGGGTCAGGGTCAGGGTCCGTGTCAGGGTCAAGGTCAGGGTAAGGGTCCAGGTCCGGGTCAGGGTAAGGGTCCAGGTCAGGGTCAGGGTCAGGGTCAGGGTCAGGGTCAGGGTCCATGTCAGGGTCAGGGTCCGGGTCCGGGTCAGGGTCAGGGTCCGGGTCCTTTTACGTGTCCCTTTCCGTGTCCGTGTCTGTGTCAAGGACCCGGGACAGGGCAAGGGTCAGGGTCCGTGTCAGGGTAAGGGTCCGGGTCAGGGTCCGGGTTAGGGTCTGGGTCCGGGTCAGGGTCTGGGTCCGGGTACTTTTCCTTGTCCCTGTCCCGGCAAGGGTTAGGGTCAGGGTCAGGGTCAGGGTCCAGGTCCGTGTCAGGGTCAGGTGAGGGTCAGGGTCTGGGTCAGGATCAGGGTCCGTGTCAAGGTCAGGGTCCGTGTCAGGGTCACGGGTCAGGGTCAGGGTCCGGGTCAGGGTGAAAGTCAGGGTGAAAGTCAGGGTCCGGGTCAGGGTGAGGGTGACGTTGAGGGTGCGGGTCCAGGTCAGGGTCTGGGTCCGGGTCAGGGTCAGGGTCAGGGTCAGGGTCTGGGTCAGGGTCTGGGTCAGGGTCTGGGTCAGGGTCGGGGTGTGGGTCAGGGTCCGGGTCAGCGTCAGTGTCCGGGTGTGGGTCTGGGTCTGGGTCAGCGTCAGGGTCCGGGTCAGGGTCAGGGTCCGTGTCCGGGTTTGTGTCCGGGTCTGTGTCCAGGTCAGGGTCAGGGTCAGGGTCCGTGTCAGGGTCAGTGTCAGGGTCAGGGTCAGGGTCCGGGTCCGGGTCAGGGTCCCGGTCAGGGTCCGGGTCAGGGTCAGTGTCCGGGTCCTTTTCCGTGTCCCTGTCCGTGTCCGTGTCTGTGTCAGGGACCCAGGTCAGGGTCAGGGTCCGTGTCAGGGTCATGGTCAGGGTAAGGGTCCGGGTCCGGGTCAGGGTAAGGGTCCAGGTCAGGGTCAGGGTCAGGGTCCGTGTCAGGGTCAGGGTCCGGGTCCGGGTCAGGGTCAGGTTCCGGTTCCTTTTCCGTGTCCCTGTCCGTGTCTGTGTCAAGGACCCGTGTCAAGGCAAGGATCCGGATCAGGGTCTGGGTCATGGTGAGGGTCAGGGTCCGTGTCAGGGTCCGGGTCCGGGTCCTTTTCCGTGTCCCTGTCCCTGTCCGTGTCTGTGTCAAGGACCCGTGTCAGGGTAAGGGTCAGGGTCCGTGTCAGGGTCCGGGTCCGTGTCAGGGTCCGTGTCCTTTTCCGTGTCCCTGTCCGTGTCCGTGTCTGTGTCAAGGACCCGGGTCAGGGTAAGGGTCCGGGTCAGGGTCAGGGTCAGGGTCTGGGTCCGGTTACAGTTCCGGTTCCAGTTCCGGTCCGGGTTAGGCTCAGGGTCCGGATCAGGCTCAGGGTCCGTGTCAGGGTCTGGGTCCGGGTCTGGTTCCGGGTCAAGGTCAGGGTCAGGGTCCGGGTCCGGGTCAGGGTCAGGGTCCATGTCAGGGTCCGGGTCTGGGTCAGGGTCCGGGTCCTCTTCCGTGTCCCTTTCTATGTCCGTGTCTGTGTCAGGGACCCGGTTCAGGGTAAGGGTCAGGGTCAGGGTCAGGGTAAGGGTCCGGATCAGGGTCTGGGTCATGGTCAGGGTCAGGGTCCGTGTCAGGGTCCGGGTCTGTGTCATGGTCCGGGTCCTTTTCCGTGTCCCTGTCCGTGTCCGTGTCTGTGTCAAGGACCCGGGTCAGGGTAAGGGTCCGGGTCAGGGTCAGGGTCAGGGTCTGGGTCCGGTTACAGTTCCGGTTCCGGTCCGGGTCAGGCTCAGGGTCCGGGTCAGGGTCAGGGTCTGTGTCAGGGTCTGGGTCCGGGTCAGGTTCCGGGTCAGGGTCAGGGTCAGGGTCTGGGTCCGGGTCAGGGTCCGGGTCAGGGTCCGGGTCAGGGTCAGGGTCAGGGTCCTTTTCCGTGTCCCTGTCCGTGTCCGTGTCTGTGTCAAGGACCCGGGTCAGGGTAAGGGTCAGGGTCCGTGTCAGGGTCCGGGTCCGTGTCAGGGTCCGGGTCCTTTTCCGTGTCCCTGTCCGTGTCCGTCTCTGTGTCAAGGACCCGGGTCAGGGTAAGGGTCCGGGTCAGGGTCAGGGTCAGGGTCTGGGTCTGGTTACAGTTCCGGTTCCGGTCCGGGTCAGGCTCAGGGTCCGTGTCCGTGTCTGTGTCAGGGACCCGTGTCAGGGTCAGGGTCAGGGTCCGTGTCAGGGTCAAGGTCAGGGTAAGGGTCAAGGTCCGGGTCAGGGTAAGGGTCCAGGTCAGGGTCAAGGTCAGGGTCAGGGTCAGGGTCAGGGTCCATGTCAGGGTCAGGGTCCGGGTCCGGGTCAGGGTCAGGGTCCGGGTCCTTTTACGTGTCCCTTTCCGTGTCCGTGTCTGTGTCAAGGACCCGGGACAGGGCAAGGGTCAGGGTCCGTGTCAGGGTAAGGGTCCGGATCAGGGTCCGGGTTAGGGTCTGGGTCCGGGTCAGGGTCTGGGTCCGGGTACGTTTCCTTGTCCCTGTCCCGGCAAGGGTTAGGGTCAGGGTCAGGGTCAGGGTCCAGGTCCGTGTCAGGGTCAGGTGAGGGTCAGGGTCTGGGTCAGGATCAGGGTCCGTGTCAAGGTCAGGGTCCGTGTCAGGGTCACGGGTCAGGGTCAAGGTCCGGGTCAGGGTGAAAGTCAGGGTGAAAGTCAGGGTCCGGGTCAGGGTGAGGGTGACGTTGAGGGTGCGGGTCCAGGTCAGGGTCTGGGTCCGGGTCAGGGTCAGGGTCAGGGTCAGGGTCTGGGTCAGGGTCTGGGTCAGGGTAAGGGTCAGGGTCGGGGTGTGGGTCAGGGTCCGGGTCAGCGTCAGTGTCCGGGTGTGGGTCTGGGTCTGGGTCAGCGTCAGGGTCCGGGTCAGGGTCAGGGTCCGTGTCCGGGTTTGTGTCCGGGTCTGTGTCCAGGTCAGGGTCAGGGTCAGGGTCCGTGTCAGGGTCAGTGTCAGGGTCAGGGTCAGGGTCCGGGTCCGGGTCAGGGTCCCGGTCAGGGTCCGGGTCAGGGTCAGTGTCCGGGTCCTTTTCCGTGTCCCTGTCCGTGTCCGTGTCTGTGTCAGGGACCCAGGTCAGGGTCAGGGTCCGTGTCAGGGTCATGGTCAGGGTAAGGGTCCGGGTCCGGGTCAGGGTAAGGGTCCAGGTCAGGGTCAGGGTCAGGGTCCGTGTCAGGGTCAGGGTCCGGGTCCGGGTCAGGGTCAGGTTCCGGTTCCTTTTCCGTGTCCCTGTCCGTGTCTGTGTCAAGGACCCGTGTCAGGGCAAGGATCCGGATCAGGGTCTGGGTCATGGTGAGGGTCAGGGTCCGTGTCAGGGTCCGGGTCCGGGTCCTTTTCCGTGTCCCTGTCCCTGTCCGTGTCTGTGTCAAGGACCCGTGTCAGGGTAAGGGTCAGGGTCCGTGTCAGGGTCCGGGTCCGTGTCAGGGTCCGTGTCCTTTTCCGTGTCCCTGTCCGTGTCCGTGTCTGTGTCAAGGACCCGGGTCAGGGTAAGGGTCCGGGTCAGGGTCAGGGTCAGGGTCTGGGACCGGTTCCAGTTCCGGTTCCAGTTCCGGTCCGGGTGAGGCTCAGGGTCCGGATCAGGCTCAGGGTCCGTGTCAGGGTCTGGGTCCGGGTCTGGTTCCGGGTCAAGGTCAGGGTCAGGGTCCGGGTCCGGGTCAGGGTCAGGGTCCATGTCAGGGTCCGGGTCTGGGTCAGGGTCCAGGTCCTCTTCCGTGTCCCTTTCTATGTCCGTGTCTGTGTCAGGGACCCGGTTCAGGGTAAGGGTCTGGGTCATGGTCAGGGTCAGGGTCCGTGTCAGGGTCCGGGTCTGTGTCATGGTCCGGGTCCTTTTCCGTGTCCCTGTCCGTGTCCGTGTCTGTGTCAAGGACCCGGGTCAGGGTAAGGGTCCGGGTCAGGGTCAGGGTCAGGGTCTGGGTCCGGTTACAGTTCCGGTTCCGGTCCGGGTCAGGCTCAGGGTCCGGGTCAGGGTCAGGGTCTGTGTCAGGGTCTGGGTCCGGGTCAGGTTCCGGGTCAGGGTCAGGGTCAGGGTCTGGGTCCGGGTCAGGGTCCGGGTCAGGGTCCGGGTCAGGGTCAGGGTCAGGGTCCTTTTCCGTGTCCCTGTCCGTGTCCGTGTCTGTGTCAAGGACCCGGGTCAGGGTAAGGGTCAGGGTCCGTGTCAGGGTCCGGGTCCGTGTCAGGGTCCGGGTCCTTTTCCGTGTCCCTGTCCGTGTCCGTCTCTGTGTCAAGGACCCGGGTCAGGGTAAGGGTCCGGGTCAGGGTCAGGGTCAGGGTCTGGGTCTGGTTACAGTTCCGGTTCCGGTCCTGGTCAGGCTCAGGGTCCGTGTCCGTGTCTGTGTCAGGGACCCGTGTCAGGGTCAGGGTCAGGGTCCGTGTCAGGGTCAAGGTCAGGGTAAGGGTCCAGGTCCGGGTCAGGGTAAGGGTCCAGGTCAGGGTCAGGGTCAGGGTCAGGGTCAGGGTCAGGGTCCATGTCAGGGTCAGGGTCCGGGTCCGGGTCAGGGTCAGGGTCCGGGTCCTTTTACGTGTCCCTTTCCGTGTCCGTGTCTGTGTCAAGGACCCGGGACAGGGCAAGGGTCAGGGTCCGTGTCAGGGTAAGGGTCCGGATCAGGGTCCGGGTTAGGGTCTGGGTCCGGGTCAGGGTCTGGGTCCGGGTACTTTTCCTTGTCCCTGTCCCGGCAAGGGTTAGGGTCAGGGTCAGGGTCAGGGTCCAGGTCCGTGTCAGGGTCAGGTGAGGGTCAGGGTCTGGGTCAGGATCAGGGTCCGTGTCAAGGTCAGGGTCCGTGTCAGGGTCACGGGTCAGGGTCAGGGTCCGGGTCAGGGTGAAAGTCAGGGTGAAAGTCAGGGTCCGGGTCAGGGTGAGGGTGACGTTGAGGGTGCGGGTCCAGGTCAGGGTCTGGGTCCGGGTCAGGGTCAGGGTCAGGGTCAGGGTCTGGGTCAGGGTCTGGGTCAGGGTAAGGGTCAGGGTCGGGGTGTGGGTCAGGGTCCGGGTCAGCGTCAGTGTCCGGGTGTGGGTCTGGGTCTGGGTCAGCGTCAGGGTCCGGGTCAGGGTCAGGGTCCGTGTCCGGGTTTGTGTCCGGGTCTGTGTCCAGGTCAGGGTCAGGGTCAGGGTCCGTGTCAGGGTCAGTGTCAGGGTTCGGGTCAGGGTCCGGGCCAGGTTCCGGATCAGGGTGAGGGTCAGGGTCCGGGTCAGGATCCGGGTCAGGGTCAGTGTCAGCATCAGGGTCCGGGTCAGGGTCTGGGTCCGGGTCAGCGTCAGCGTCAGGGTCCGGGTCAGGGTCTGGGTCCGGGTAAGGGTCAGGGTCCGGGTGTGGGTCAGGGTCCGGGTGTGGGTCAGGGTCCGGGTCAGGGTAAGGGTCCGGGTCAGGGTCAGGGTCAGGGTCCGTGTCCGGGTCTGTGTCCGGGTCTGTGTCCAGGTCAGGGTCTGGGTCAGTGTCAGGGTCTGGGTCAGGGTCAGGGTCAGGGTCCGCGTCAGGGTCAGGGTCCGGGTCAGGATCGGGGTCAGGGTCCGGGTTAGGGTCCGGGTCCTTTTCTGTGTCCCTGTCCGTGTCCGTGTCTGTGTCAGGGATCCGTGTCAGGGTCAGGGTCCGTGTCAGGGTAAGGGTCAGGGTCAAGGTCAGGGTAAGGGTCCGGGTCAGGGTCAGGGTCCATGTCTGGGTCAGGGTCCGGGTCAGGGTCATTGTCCAGGTCCTTTTCCGTGTCCCTGTCCGTGTCCGTGTCTGTGTCAAGGACCCGGGTCAGGGTAAGGGTCCTGGTCAGGTTCAGGGTCACGGTCAGGGTCAGGGTCAGGATAATGGTCAGGGTAAGGGTCAGGGTCAGGGTCCTGGTCAGGGTCAGGTTCCTTGTCAGGGTCGGGGTCGAGGTCTGGGTCTGTGTCGGGGTCCGGGTCAGGGTCAGGGTCCGTGTCCGTGTCTGGGTCAGGGTCCAGATCAGGGTTAGGGTCCTGGTCAGGTTCAGGGTCACGGTCAGGGTCAGGGTCAGGATAAGGGTCAGGGTAAGGGTCAGGGTCAGGGTCCTGGTCAGGGTCAGGTTCCTTGTCAGGGTCGGGGTCGAGGTCCGGGTCCTGTTCCGGGTCCGGGTCAGCGTCAGGGTCCGGGTCAGGGTCAGGGTCCGTGTCCGGGTTTGTGTCCGGGTCTGTGTCCAGGTCAGGGTCAGGGTCAGGGTCCATGTCAGGGTCAGTGTCAGGGTCCGGGTCAGGGTCCGGGCCAGGTTCCGGATCAGGGTGAGGGTCAGGGTCCGGGTCAGGGTCCGGGTCAGGGTCAGTGTCAGCATCAGGGTCCGGGTCAGGGTCTGGGTCCGGGTCAGCGTCAGCGTCAGGGTCCGGGTCAGGGTCTGGGTCCGGGTAAGGGTCAGGGTCCGGGTGTGGGTCAGGGTCCGGGTGTGAGTCAGGGTCCGGGTCAGGGTAAGGGTCCGGGTCAGGGTCAGGGTCAGGGTCCGTGTCCGGGTCTGTGTCCGGGTCTGTGTCCAGGTCAGGGTCTGGGTCAGTGTCATGGTCTTGTTCAGGGTCAGTGTCAGGGTCCGCGTCAGGGTCAGGGTCCGGGTCAGGATCCGGGTCAGGGTCCGGGTTAGGGTCCGGGTCCTTTTCTGTGTCCCTGTCCGTGTCCGTGTCTGTGTCAGGGATCCGTGTCAGGGTCAGGGTCCGTGTCAGGGTAAGGGTCAGGGTCAAGGTCAGGGTAAGGGTCCGGGTCAGGGTCAGGGTCCATGTCTGGGTCAGGGTCCGGGTCATGGTCAGGGTCCGTGTCAGGGTCCGTGTCCGGGTCAGGGTCCGGGTCCTTTTCCATGTCCCTGTCTGTGTCCGTGTCTGTGTCAGGGACCCGGGTCAGGGTCAGGGTCAGGGTCAGGGTCAGGGTAAGGGTCCGGATCAGGGTCTGGGTCATGGTCAGGGTCAGGGTCCGGGTCAGGGTCCGGGTCCGGGTCATGGTCCGGGTCCTTTTCGGTGTCCCTGTCCGTGTCCGTGTCTGTGTCAAGGACCCGGGTCAGGGTAAGGGTCCGGGTCAGGCTCAGGGTCCGGGTCAGGGTCAGGGTCTGTGTCAGTGTCTGGGTCCGGGTCAGGTTCCGGGTCAGGGTCAGGGTCAAGGTCAGGGTCAGGGTCCGGGTCCTTTTCCGTGTCCCTGTCCGTGTCCGTGTCTGTGTCAGGGACCCAGGTCAGGGTCAGGGTCCGTGTCAGGGTCATGGTCAGGGTAAGGGTCCGGGTCCGGGTCAGGGTAAGGGTCCAGGTCAGGGTCAGGGTCAGGGTCCGTGTCAGGGTCAGGGTCCGGGTCTGGGTCAGGGTCAGGTTCCGGTTCCTTTTCCGTGTCCCTGTCCGTGTCTGTGTCAAGGACCCGTGTCAGGGCAAGGATCCGGATCAGGGTCTGGGTCATGGTCAGGGTCAGGGTCCGTGTCAGGGTCCGGGTCCGGGTCCTTTTCCGTGTCCCTGTCCCTGTCCGTGTCTGTGTCAAGGACCCGGGTCAGGGTAAGGGTCCGGGTCATGGTCAGGGTCAGGGTCCGTGTCAGGGTCCGGGTCCGGGTCATGGTCCGGTTCCTTTTCCGTGTCCCTGTCCGTGTCCGTGTCTGTGTCAAGGACCCGGGTCAGGGTAAGGGTCCGGGTCAGGGTCAGGGTCAGGGTCTGGGTGCGGTTACAGTTCCGGTTCCGGTTCCGGTCCGGGTGAGGCTCAGGGTCCGGGTCAGGCTCAGGGTCCATGTCAGGGTCTGGGTCCGGGTCTGGGTCCGGGTCAAGGTCAGGGTCAGGGTCCGGGTCCGGGTCAGGGTCAGGGTCCATGTCAGGGTCCGGGTCTGGGTCAGGGTCCGGGTCCTCTTCCGTGTCCCTGTCTGTGTCCGTGTCTGTGTCAGGGACCCGGTTCAGGGTAAGGATCAGGGTCAGGGTCAGGGTAAGGGTCCGGATCAGGGTCTGGGTCATGGTCAGGGACAGGGTCCGTGTCAGGGTCCGTGTCTGTGTCATGGTCCGGGTCCTTTTCCGTGTCCCTGTCCGTGTCCGTGTCTGTGTCAAGGACCCGGGTCAGGGTAAGGGTCCGGGTCAGGGTCAGGGTCAGGGTCTGGGTCCGGTTACAGTTCCGGTTCCGGTCCGGGTCAGGCTCAGGGTCCGGGTCAGGGTCAGAGTCTGTGTCAGGGTCTGGGTCCGGGTCAGGTTCCGGGTCAGGGTCAGGGTCAGGGTCTGGGTCCGGGTCAGGGTCCGGGTCAGGGTCCGGGTCAGGGTCAGGGTCAGGGTCCTTTTCCGTGTCCCTGTCCGTGTCCGTGTCTGTGTCAAGGACCCGGGTCAGGGTAAGGGTCCGGGTCAGGGTCAGGGTCAGGGTCTGGGTCTGGTTACAGTTCCGGTTCCGGTCCGGGTGAGGCTCAGGGTCCGGGTCAGGCTCAGGGTCCGTGTCAGGGTCTGGGTCCGGGTCTGGTTCCGGGTCAAGGTCAGGGTCAGGGTCCGGGTCCGGGTCAGGGTCAGGGTCCATGTCAGGGTCCGGGTCTGGGTCAGGGTCCGGGTCCTCTTCCGTGTCCCTGTCTGTGTCCGTGTCTGTGTCAGGGACCCGGTTCAGGGTAAGGGTCAGGGTCAGGGTCAGGGTAAGGGTCCGGATCAAGGTCTGGGTCATGGTCAGGGTCAGGGTCTGGGTCCGGGTCAGGGTCCGGGTCAGGGTCCGGGTCAGGGTCAGGGTCAGGGTCAGTGTCCTTTTCCGTGTCCCTGTCCGTGTCCGTGTCTGTGTCAGGGACCCGTGTCAGGGTCAGGGTCAGGGTCCGTGTCAGGGTCAAGTTCAGGGTAAGGGTCCAGGTCCGGGTCAGGGTAAGGGTCCAGGTCAGGGTCAGGGTCAGGGTCAGGGTCAGGGTCAGGGTCAGGGTCCATGTCAGGGTCAGGGTCCGGGTCCGGGTCAGGGTCAGGGTCCGGGTCCTTTTACGTGTCCCTTTCCGTGTCCGTGTCTGTGTCAAGGACCCGGGACAGGGCAAGGGTCAGGGTCCGTGTCAGGGTAAGGGTCCGGGTCAGGGTCCGGGTTAGGGTCTGGGTCCGGGTCAGGGTCTGGGTCCGGGTACTTTTCCTTGTCCCTGTCCCGGCAAGGGTTAGGGTCAGGGTCAGGGTCAGGGTCAGGGTCCAGGTCCGTGTCAGGGTCAGGTGAGGGTCAGGGTCTGGGTCAGGATCAGGGTCCGTGTCAAGGTCAGGGTCCGTGTCAGGGTCACGGGTCAGGGTCAGGGTCCGGGTCAGGGTGAAATTCAGGGTCCGTGTCAGTGTGAGGGTGACGTTGAGGGTGCGGGTCCAGGTCAGGGTCTGGGTCCGGGTCAGGGTCAGGGTCAGGGTCAGGGTCTGGGTCAGGGTCTGGGTCAGGGTAAGGGTCAGGGTCGGGGTGTGGGTCAGGGTCAGGGTCCGGGTCAGCGTCAGTGTCCGGGTGTGGGTCTGGGTCTGGGTCAGCGTCAGGGTCCGGGTCAGGGTCAGGGTCCATGTCCGGGTTTGTGTCCGGGTCTGTGTCCAGGTCAGGGTCAGGGTCAGGGTCCGTGTCAGGGTCAGTGTCAGGGTCCGGGTCAGGGTCCGGGCCAGGTTCCGGATCAGGGTGAGGGTCAGGGTCCGGGTCAGGATCCGGGTCAGGGTCAGTGTCAGCATCAGGGTCCGGGTCAGGGTCTGGGTCTGGGTCAGCGTCAGCGTCAGGGTCCGGGTCAGGGTCTGGGTCCGGGTAAGGGTCAGGGTCCGGGTGTGGGTCAGGGTCCGGGTGTGGGTCAGGGTCCGGGTCAGGGTAAGGGTCCGGGTCAGGGTCAGGGTCCGTGTCCGGGTCTGTGTCCGGGTCTGTGTCCAGGTCAGGGTCTGGGTCAGTGTCAGGGTCTGGGTCAGGGTCAGGGTCAGGGTCCGCGTCAGGGTCAGGGTCCGGGTCAGGATCCGGGTCAGGGTCCGGGTTAGGGTCCGGGTCCTTTTCTGTGTCCCTGTCCGTGTCCGTGTCTGTGTCAGGGATCCGTGTCAGGGTCAGGGTCCGTGTCAGGGTAAGGGTCAGGGTCAAGGTCAGGGTAAGGGTCCGGGTCAGGGTCAGGGTCCATGTCTGGGTCAGGGTCCGGGTCAGGGTCAGGGTCCAGGTCCTTTTCCGTGTCCCTGTCCGTGTCCGTGTCTGTGTCAAGGACCCGGGTCAGGGTAAGGGTCCTGGTCAGGTTCAGGGTCACGGTCAGGGTCAGGGTCAGGATAAGGGTCAGGGTAAGGGTCAGGGTCAGGGTCCTGGTCAGGGTCAGGTTCCTTGTCAGGGTCGGGGTCGAGGTCTGGGTCTGTGTCGGGGTCCGGGTCAGGGTCAGGGTCCGTGTCCGTGTCTGGGTCAGGGTCCGGGTCAGGGTTAGGGTCCAGGTCCGGGTCCTTCTCCGGGTCCGGGTCAGCGTCAGGGTCCGGGTCAGGGTCAGGGTCCGTGTCCGGGTTTGTGTCCGGGTCTGTGTCCAGGTCAGGGTCAGGGTCAGGGTCCGTGTCAGGGTCAGTGTCAGGGTCCGGGTCAGGGTCCGGGCCAGGTTCCGGATCAGGGTGAGGGTCAGGGTCCGGGTCAGGGTCCGGGTCAGGGTCAGTGTCAGCATCAGGGTCCGGGTCAGGGTCTGGGTCCGGGTCAGCGTCAGCGTCAGGGTCCGGGTCAGGGTCTGGGTCCGGGTAAGGGTCAGGGTCCGGGTGTGGGTCAGGGTCCGGGTGTGGGTCAGGGTCCGGGTCAGGGTAAGGGTCCGGGTCAGGGTCAGGGTCAGGGTCCGTGTCCGGGTCTGTGTCCGGGTCTGTGTCCAGGTCAGGGTCTGGGTCAGTGTCAGGGTCTGGGTCAGGGTCAGTGTCAGGGTCCGCGTCAGGGTCAGGGTCCAGGTCAGGATCCGGGTCAGGGTCCGGGTTAGGGTCCGGGTCCTTTTCTTTTTTTTTTTTTTTTTTTTTATTGCAAAAGTTTTACAATTACATTTTCACCCCTTTTTCCCCCCCCTCGACCCGCCCCAAACTTCCCAACCTCCCTAACCCACCCTAACCCACCCCTCCCCCCAGACTTAATCACAATATAATCATGTCAAATAAAAGGAAAAACCCTCCTTTGTATATAAAACTTGAACCCCGCCCTCCCCTTACAAATTTTCATCTTCATTACATTAACCTATTTCTATCTTAATATAGCAGTTTCAAATAAATTTTCATCCTGATTACCTTGAAGATATTTCTATCTTAATATAGCAGTTTCAAATAAATTTTCATCCTGATTACCTTAAAAATATTTCTATCTTAATATAACATTTTCAAATAAATTTTCATCCTCGACCTTAAAATATTTCTATCTTAATATAACATTTTCAAATAAAAGCTATTTGGTACTTCCTAGTTTGATATTTGTTCTGAACATAATCTATCCACTTCTTCCATTCCCATTCATAAGTCTCTTGAGAACAATCTTTTAAATATGCTGAAATCTTCGCCATCTCCGCAAAACTGGCCATCTTCAAAATCCATTCCTCAATCGAAGGCAGCGCTTCATTTTTCCAGTATTTACCTATCAACAATCTTGCTGCAGTTATCATGTACAATATCATTTTTGTTTCCCCCAATGTAAAACCCTTAACTATACCCAATAAAAACAGTTGTGGAGAAAATTGAATCTTTCTCTTCAAAACATTCTGCATGACCCACCAAATTTTTATCCAAAAAGCCTTAACTTTCTTACAGGTCCACCAAACATGATAATATGTAGCGTCTAAGCAATCGCATCTCCAACATTTAGGCTGGGCACTAGGGTACATACACGACAATTTTTTTGGATCTAAATGCCATCTATAAAACATTTTGTAGAAATTTTCCCGCAGATTCTGCGACTGTGTAAATTTAACATTCTGAACCCAAATTTTTTCCCATGTTTCCAACATCACTGGTTCCTCAAAATTTTGTGCCCACTTAACCATACAGTCTTTAACTAGTTCAGTTTCTGAATCCCTTTCTAACAAAACATTATAAAGTCTTTTAATATGCATTGGGCCTTTCTCTTTTATATGTCTAACTAATTCTTCCTCATACATCATAATACCAGTTTTTTGGTCCTCTTTCCATCTCAATTGCAATTGATTATAATGTAACCAAGTTAATTTAATCCCTTCAGCCAACAATGTCTGTAATGTCTTCAGCTGCCATCTGCCCGCATCTGCAAAAAGAACCTCTTTATATAAAAACCCCCCGAGTGACATTATATTTGTATTCCACAAGGTATGACCAAGATCCAACCATAGCGGTATTTTGTAATTCCAGTTGTTTCGGTGCTTCTTCCAAACTCTCAGCAAAGAATCTCTAAGTATATGGCTTTTAAATACTTTATCCACTTTGCTATCATAAAATAAGTAAGCGTGCCATCCAAATTCCAAATCAAAACTTTCTGCATTCAATATTCCAGTCTTTTTTCCTCCAAACCAATCACTTACTAAAGTCAAAGCTGTTGCATCATAATATAATTGTAGGTTTAGAAGTTTGAGACCTCCCCTTTCTGGGATGTCTTGCATAATTTTCATTTTTACTCTTGGTTTTTTCTCATTCCAAACAAATTTGTTGATACCAGTTTGCCATGCTTTTAGTTGTTTATCATTTTTGAGCACCGGAATCATTTGAAACAAAAAAAGAAATCTTGGCAAAATGTTCACCTTAACTGCTGCTATTCTTCCAAGTAAAGACAGCTGCAGTTTTTTCCAAATCTCCATATCTTTTTGCACCTCTCGCCACAACGCCTCATAGTTATTTTGAAACAATTTCATATTTGATTCTGCAACCTGAACTCCTAGATATTTTACCTTTGGTACAATCTCAAAACCTGCCCTTCTTTCTAACTCCAGTTTACGATCTTGTGTCATATTTTTAACTACCATCTTAGTTTTTCTCTGATTCAATCTGAAACCTGAGGGTCCGGGTCCTTTTCTGTGTCCCTGTCCGTGTCCGTGTCTGTGTCAGGGATCCGTGTCAGGGTCAGGGTCCGTGTCAGGGTAAGGGTCAGGGTCAAGGTCAGGGTAAGGGTCCGGTTCAGGGTCAGGGTCCATGTCTGGGTCAGGGTCCGGGTCAGGGTCAGGGTCCGGGTCCTTTTCCGTGTCCCTGTCCGTGTCCGTGTCTGTGTCAAGGACCCGGGTCAGGGTAAGGGTCCTGGTCAGGTTCAGGGTCACGGTCAGGGTCAGGGTCAGGATAAGGGTCAGGGTAAGGGTCAGGGTCAGGGTCCTGGTCAGGGTCAGGTTCCTTGTCAGGGTCGGGGTCGAGGTCTGGGTCTGTGTCGGGGTCCGGGTCAGGGTCAGGGTCAGGGTCCGGGTCCTTTTCCGTGTCCCTGTCCGTGTCCGTGTCTGTGTCAAGGACCCGGGTCAGGGTAAGGGTCCTGGTCAGGTTCAGGGTCACGGTCAGGGTCAGGGTCAGGATAAGGGTCAGGGTAAGGGTCAGGGTCAGGGTCCTGGTCAGGGTCAGGTTCCTTGTCAGGGTCGGGGTCGAGGTCTGGGTCTGTGTCGGGGTCCGGGTCAGGGTCAGGGTCCGTGTCCGTGTCTGGGTCAGGGTCCGGGTCAGGGTTAGGGTCCAGGTCCAGGTCCTGTTCCGGGTCCGGGTCAGGGTCAGGGTCATGATCAGGGTTTGGGTCCGGGTCAGGGTCAGGGTCGGGGTCAGGGTCCGGTTCCAGTTACAGTTCCGGTTCCGATTCCGGTCCGGGTCAGGGTCAGGGTCCGGGTCAGGGTCAGGGTCCGGGTCCTTTTCCGTGTCCCTGTCCGTGTCCGTGTCTGTGTCAGGGACCCGGGTCAGGGTAAGGGTCTGGGTCCGGGTCAGGGTCAGGGTCTGGGTCCGGTTACAGTTCCGGTTCCGGTCCGGGTCAGGCTCAGGGTCCGGGTCAGGGTCAGGATCTGTGTCAGGGTCTGGGTCCGGGTCAGGTTCCGGGTCAGGGTCAGGGTCAGGGTCCGGGTCCGGGTCAGGGTCCGGGTCCGGGTCAGGGTCCGGGTCCGGGTCAGGTTCCGGGTCAGGGTCAGGGTCAGGGTAAGGGTTCGGGTCCTTTTCCGTGTCCCTGTCCGTGTCCGTGTCTGTGTCAGGGACCCGGGTCAGGGTCAGGTTCCGTGTCAGGGTAAAGGTCAGGGTAAGGGTCCGGGTCAGGGTAAGGGTCCAGGTCAGGGTCAGGGTCAGGGTCAGGGTCCGTGTCAGGGTCAGGGTCCGGGTCCTTTTCCGTGTCCCTGTCCGTGTCTGTGTCTGTGTCAAGGACCCGGGTCAGGGTAAGGATCCGGTTCAGGGTCTGGGTCATGGTCAGGGTCAGGGTCCGTGTCAGGGTCCGGGTCCGTGTCAGGGTCCGGGTCCTTTTCCGTGTCCCTGTCCGTGTCCGTGTCTGTGTCAAGGACCCGGGTCAGGGTCAGGGTCAGGGTCAGGGTCAGGGTTAGGGTCTGTGTCAGGGTCTGGGTCCGGGTCAGGTTCCGGGTCAGGGTCAGGGTCAGGGTCCGGGTCCGGGTCAGGGTCAGGGTCCGTGTCAGGGTCCGTGTCCGGGTCAGGGTCCGGGTCCTTTTCCGTGTCCCTGTCTGTGTCCGTGTCTGTGTCAGGGACCCGGTTCAGGGTCAGGGTCAGGGTCAGGGTCAGGGTCAGGGTCAGGGTCAGGGTAAGGGTCCGGATCAGGGTCTGGGTCATGGTCAGGGTCAGGGTCCGGGTCAGGGTCCGGGTCCGGGTCATGGTCCGGGTCCTTTTCCGTGTCCCTGTCCGTGTCCGTGTCCGTGTCTGTGTCAAGGACCCGGGTCAGGGTAAGGGTCTGGGTCAGGCTCAGGGTCCGGGTCAGGGTCAGGGTCTGTGTCAGTGTCTGGGTCCGGGTCAGGTTCCGGGTCAGGGTCAGGGTCAGGGTCAGGGTCAGGGTCAGGGTCCGGGTCCTGGTCAGGGTCCGGGTCAGGGTCCGGGTCAGGGTCAGTGTCCGGGTCCTTTTCCGTGTCCCTGTCCGTTTCCGTGTCTGTGTCAGGGACCCAGGTCAGGGTCAGGGTCCGTGTCAGGGTCATTGTCAGGGTAAGGGTCCGGGTCCGGGTCCGGGTCAGGATAAGGGTCCAGGTCAGGGTCAGGGTCAGGGTCCGTGTCAGGGTCAGGGTCCGTGTCAGGGTCAGGGTCAGGTTCCGGGTCCTTTTCCGTGTCCCTGTTCGTGTCTGTGTCAAGGACCCGGGTCAGGGCAAGGATCCGGATCAGGGTCTGGGTCATGGTCAGGGTCAGGGTCCGTGTCAGGGTCCGGGTCCGGGTCCTTTTCCGTGTCCCTGTCCCTGTCCGTGTCTGTGTCAAGGACCCGGGTCAGGGTAAGGGTCAGGGTCCGTGTCAGGGTCCGGGTCCGTGTCAGGGTCCGGGTCCTTTTCCGTGTCCCTGTCCGTGTCCGTGTCTGTGTCAAGGACCCGGGTCAGGGTAAGGGTCCGGGTCAGGGTCAGGGTCAGGGTCTGGGTCCGGTTACAGTTCCGGTTCCGGTCCGGGTCAGGCTCAGGGTCCGGGTCAGGCTCAGGGTCCGTGTCAGGGTCTGGGTCCGGGTCTGGTTCCGGGTCAAGGTCAGGTTCAGGGTCCGGGTCCGGGTCAGGGTCAGGGTCCATGTCAGGGTCCGGGTCTGGGTCAGGGTCCGGGTCCTTTTCCGTGTCCCTGTCCCTGTCCGTGTCTGTGTCAAGGACCCGGATCAGGGTAAGGGTCAGGGTCCGTGTCAGGGTCCGGGTCCGTGTCAGGGTCCGGGTCCGGGTCTGGGTCAGGGTCCATGTCAGGGTCCGGGTCTGGGTCAGGGTCCGGGTCCTCTTCCGTGTCCCTGTCCGTGTCCGTGTCTGTGTCAAGGACCCGGGTCAGGGTCAGGGTCAGGGTCAGGGTCAGGGTTAGGGTCTGTGTCAGGGTCTGGGTCCGGGTCAGGTTCCGGGTCAGGGTAAGGGTCAGGGTCCGGGTCCGGGTCAAGGTCAGGGTCCGTGTCAGGGTCCGTGTCCGGGTCAGGGTCCGGGTCCTTTTCCGTGTCCCTGTCTGTGTCCGTGTCTGTGTCAGGGACCCGGTTCAGGGTCAGGGTCAGGGTCAGGGTCAGGGTAAGGGTCCGGATCAGGGTCTGGGTCATGGTCAGGGTCAGGGTCCGGGTCAGGGTCCGGGTCCGTGTCATGGTCCGTGTCCTTTTCCGTGTCCCTGTCCGTGTCCGTGTCCGTGTCTGTGTCAAGGACCCGGGTCAGGGTAAGGGTCCGGGTCAGGCTCAGGGTCCGGGTCAGGGTCAGGGTCTGTGTCAGTGTCTGGGTCCGGGTCAGGTTCCGTGTCAGGGTCAGGGTCAGGGTCCGTGTCAGGGTCCGGGCCCGTGTCAGGGTCCGGGTCCTTTTCCGTGTCCCTGTCCGTGTCCGTGTCTGTGTCAAGGACCCGGGTCAGGGTAAGGGTCCGGGTCATGGTCAGGGTCAGGGTCTGGGTCCGGTTACAGTTCCGGTTCCGGTCCGGGTCAGGCTCAGGGTCCGGGTCAGGGTCAGGGTCTGTGTCAGTGTCTGGGTCCGGGTCAGGTTCCGGGTCAGGGTCAGGGTCAGGGTCAGGGTCAGGGTCAGGGTCCGGGTCCGGGTCAGGGTCCGGGTCCGGGTCAGGGTCCGGGTCAGGGTCAGTGTCCGGGTCCTTTTCCGTGTCCCTGTCCGTGCCCGTGTCTGTGTCAGGGACCCAGGTCAGGGTCAGGGTCCGTGTCAGGGTCATGGTCCGTGTCAGGGTAAGGGTCCAGGTCAGGGTCAGGGTCAGGGTCCGTGTCAGGGTCAGGGTCCGGGTCCGGGTCAGGGTCAGGTTCCGGGTCCTTTTCCGTGTCCCTGTCCGTGTCTGTGTCAAGGACCCAGGTCAGGGCAAGGATCCGGATCAGGGTCTGGGTCATGGTCAGGGTCAGGGTCTGTGTCAGGGTACGGGTCCGGGTCCGGGTCCTTTTCCGTGTCCCTGTCCCTGTCCGTGTCTGTGTCAAGGACCCGGGTCAGGGTAAGGGTCAGGGTCCGTGTCAGGGTCCGGGTCCTTTTCCGTGTCCCTGTCCGTGTCCGTGTCTGTGTCAAGGACCCGGGTCAGGGTAAGGGTCCGGGTCAGGGTCAGGGTCAGGGTCTGGGTCCGGTTACAGTTCCGGTTCCGGTCCGGGTGAGGCTCAGGGTCCGGGTCAGGCTCAGGGTCCGTGTCAGGGTCTGGGTCCGGGTCTGGTTCCGGGTCAAGGTCAGGGTCAGGGTCCGGGTCCGGGTCAGGGTCAGGGTCCATGTCAGGGTCCGGGTCTGGGTCAGGGTCCGGGTCCTCTTCCGTGTCCCTGTCTGTGTCCATGTCTGTGTCAGGGACCCGGTTCAAGGTAAGGGTCAGGGTCAGGGTCAGGGTAAGGGTCCGGATCAGGGTCTGGGTCATGGTCAGGGTCAGGGTCCGTGTCAGGGTCCGGGTCCGGGTCATGGTCCGGGTCCTTTTCCGTGTCCCTGTCCGTGTCCGTGTCTGTGTCAAGGACCCGGGTCAGGGTAAGGGTCCGGGTCAGGGTCAGGGTCAGGGTCTAGGTCCGGTTACAGTTCCGGTTCCGGTCCGGGTCAGTCTCAGGGTCCGGGTCAGGGTCAGGGTCTGTGTCAGGGTCTGGGTCCGGGTCAGGTTCCGGGTCAGGGTCAGGGTCAGGGTCTGGGTCCGGGTCAGGGTCCGGGTCAGGGTCCGGGTCAGGGTCCGTGTCAGGGTCCGGGTCCTTTTCCGTGTCCCTGTCCGTGTCCGTGTCTGTGTCAAGGACCCGGGTCAGGGTAAGGGTCCGGGTCAGGGTCAGGGTCAGGGTCCGGGTCCGGTTACAGTTCCGGTTCCGGTCCGGGTGAGGCTCAGGGTCCGGGTCAGGCTCAGGGTCCGTGTCAGGGTCTGGGTCCGGGTCTGGTTCCGGGTCAAGGTCAGGGTCAGGGTCCGGGTCCGGGTCAGGGTCAGGGTCCATGTCAGGGTCCGGGTCTGGGTCAGGGTCCGGGTCCTCTTCCGTGTCCCTGTCGGTGTCCGTGTCTGTGTCAGGGACCCGGTTCAGGGTAAGGGTCAGGGTCAGGGTCAGGGTAAGGATCCGGATCAGGGTCTGGGTCATGGTCAGGGTCAGGGTCCGTGTCAGGGTCCGGGTCCGGGTCATGGTCCGGGTCCTTTTCCGTGTCCCTGTCCGTGTCCGTGTCTGTGTCAAGGACCCGGGTCAGGGTAAGGGTCCGGGTCAGGGTCAGCCTCAGGGTCTTGGTCCGGTTACAGTTCCGGTTCCGGTCCGGGTCAGGCTCAGGGTCCGGGTCAGGGTCAGGGTCTGTGTCAGGGTCTGGGTCCAGGTCAGGTTCCGGGTCAGGGTCAGGGTCAGGGTCTGGGTCAGGGTCTGGGTCCAGTTACAGTTCCGGTTCCGGTCCGGGTCAGGCTCAGGGTCCGGGTCAGGCTCAGGGTCCGTGTCAGGGTCTGGGTCCGGGTCTGGTTCCGGGTCAAGGTCAGGTTCAGGGTCCGGGTCCGGGTCAGGGTCAGGGTCCATGTCAGGGTCCGGGTCTGGGTCAGGGTCCGGGTCCTTTTCCGTGTCCCTGTCCCTGTCCGTGTCTGTGTCAAGGACCCGGGTCAGGGTAAGGGTCAGGGTCCGTGTCAGGGTCCGGGTCCGTGTCAGGGTCCGGGTCCGGGTCAGGGTCAGGGTCCATGTCAGGGTCCGGGTCTGGGTCAGGGTCCGGGTCCTCTTCCGTGTCCCTGTCCGTGTCCGTGTCTGTGTCAAGGACCCGGGTCAGGGTCAGGGTCAGGGTAAGGGTCCGGGTCAGGGTCAGGGTCAGTGTCTGGGTCCGGTTACAGTTCCGGTTCCGGTCCGGGTCAGGCTCAGGGTCCGGGTCAGGGTCAGGGTCTGTGTCAGGGTCTGGGTCCGGGTCAGGTTCCGGGTCAGGGTCAGGGTCAGGGTCTGGGTCCGGGTCAGGGTCCGGGTCAGGGTCCGGGTCAGGGTCCGGGTCAGGGTCCGGGTCCTTTTCCGTGTCCCTGTCCGTGTCCGTGTCTGTGTCAGGGACCCGGTTCAGGGTCAGGGTCAGGGTCAGGGTAAAGGTCCGGATCAGGGTCAGGTTCCGGGTCAGGGTAAGGGTCAGGGTCAGGGTCAGGGTCAGGGTCAGGGTTAGGGTCTGTGTCAGGGTCTGGGTCCGGGTCAGGTTCCGGGTCAGGGTAAGGGTCAGAGTCCGGGTCCGGGTCAGGGTCAGGGTCCGTGTCAGGGTCCGTGTCCGGGTCAGGGTCCGGGTCCTTTTCCGTGTCCCTGTCTGTGTCCGTGTCTGTGTCAGGGACCCGGTTCAGGGTCAGGGTCAGGGTCAGGGTCAGGGTAAGGGTCCGGATCAGGGTCTGGGTCATGGTCAGGGTCAGGGTCCGGGTCAGGGTCCGGGTCCGTGTCATGGTCCGGGTCCTTTTCCGTGTCCCTGTCCGTGTCCGTGTCCATGTCTGTGTCAAGGACCCGGGTCAGGGTAAGGGTCCGGGTCAGGCTCAGGGTCCGGGTCAGGGTCAGGGTCTGTGTCAGTGTCTGGGTCCGGGTCAGGTTCCGGGTCAGGTTCCGGGTCAGGGTCAGGGTCAGGGTCAGGGTCAGGGTCCGGGTCCGGGTCAGGGTCCGGGTCAGGGTCCGGGTCACGGTCAGTGTCCGGGTCCTTTTCCGTGTCCCTGTCCGTGTCCGTGTCTGTGTCAGGGACCCAGGTCAGGGTCAGGGTCCGTGTCAGGGTCATGGTCCGGGTCAGGGTAAGGGTCCAGGTCAGGGTCAGGGTCAGGGTCCGTGTCAGGGTCAGGGTCCGGGTCCGGGTCCGGGTCAGGGTCAGGTTCCGGGTCCTTTTCCGTGTCCATGTCCGTGTCTGTGTCAAGGACCCAGGTCAAGGCAAGGATCCGGATCAGGGTCTGGGTCATGGTCAGGGTCAGGGTCAGGGTCCGGGTCCGGGTCCGGGTCCTTTTCCGTGTCCCTGTCCCTGTCCGTGTCTGTGTCAAGGACCCGGGTCAGGGTAAGGGTCCGGGTCAGGGTCAGGGTCAGGTTCTGGGTCCGGTTACAGTTCCGGTTCCGGTCCGGGTGAGGCTCAGGGTCCGGGTCAGGCTCAGGGTCCGTGTCAGGGTCTGGGTCCGGGTCTGGTTCCGGGTCAAGGTCAGGGTCAGGGTCCGGGTCCGGGTCCGGGTCAGGGTCAGGGTCCATGTCAGGGTCCGGGTCTGGGTCAGGGTCCGGGTCCTCTTCCGTGTCCCTGTCTGTGTCCGTGTCTGTGTCAGGGACCCGGTTCAGGGTAAGGGTCAGGGTCAGGGTCAGGGTAAGGGTCCGGATCAGGGTCTGGGTCATGGTCAGGGTCAGGGTCCGTGTCAGGGTCCGGGTCCGGGTCATGGTCCGGGTCCTTTTCCGTGTCCCTGTCCGTGTCCGTGTCTGTGTCAAGGACCCGGGTCAGGGTAAGGGTCCGGGTCAGGGTCAGGGTCAGTGTCTGGGTCCGGTTACAGTTCCGGTTCCGGTCCGGGTCAGGCTCAGGGTCCGGGTCAGGGTCACGGTCTGTGTCAGGGTCTGGGTCCGGGTCAGGTTCCGGGTCAGGGTCAGGGTCAGGGTCCGGGTCAGGGTCCGGGTCAGGGTCAGGGTCAGGGTCAGGGTCCGTGTCCTCTTCCGTGTCCCTGTCTGTGTCCGTGTCTGTGTCAGGGACCCGGTTCAGGGTAAGGGTCAGGGTCAGGGTCAGGGTAAGGGTCCGGATCAGGGTCTGGGTCATGGTCAGGGTCAGGGTCCGTGTCAGGGTCCGGGTCCGTGTCATGGTCTGGGTCCTTTTCCGTGTCCCTGTCCGTGTCCGTGTCTGTGTCAAGGACCCGGTTCAGGGTAAGGGTCCGGGTCAGGGTCAGGGTCAGTGTCTGGGTCCGGTTACAGTTCCGGTTCCGGTCCGGGTCAGGCTCAGGGTCCGGGTCAGGGTCAGGGTCTGTGTCAGGGTCTGGGTCCGGGTCAGGTTCCGGGTCAGGGTCAGGGTCAGGGTCTGGGTCCGGGTCAGGGTCCGGGTCAGGGTCCGGGTCAGGGTCAGGGTCAGGGTCAGGGTCCTTTTCCGTGTCCCTGTCCGTGTCCGTGTCTGTGTCAGGGACCCGGGTCAGGGTCAGGGTCAGGGTCCGTGTCAGGGTCAAGGTCAGGGTAAGGGTCCGGGTCCGGGTCAGGCTAACGGTCCAGGTCAGGGTCAGGGTCCGGGTCAGGGTCAGGGTCTGGGTCCTTTTACGTGTCCCTTTCCGTGTCCGTGTCTGTGTCAAGGACCCGGGACAGGGAAAGGGTCAGGGTCCGTGTCAGGGTAAGGGTCCGGGTCAGGGTCCGGGTTAGGATCTGGGTCCGGGTCAGGGTCTGGGTCCGGGTACTTTTCCTTGTCCCTGTCCCGGCCAGGGTTAGGGTCAGGGTCAGGGTCAGGGTCAGGGTCCAGGTCCGTGTCAGGGTCAGGTGAGGGTCAGGGTCCGGGTCAGGATCAGGGTCCGTGTCAAGGTCAGGGTCCGTGTCAGGGTCATGGGTCAGGGTCAGGGTCCGGGTCAGGGTGAAAGTCAGGGTCCGGGTCAGGGTGAGGGTGACGTTGAGGGTGCGGGTCCAGGTCAGGGTCTGGGTCAGGGTCAGGGTCAGTGTCAGGGTCAGGGTCAGGGTCCAGGTCAGGGTCTGGTTCCGTGTCAGGGTAAGGGTCCATGTCAGGGTCCGGGTCTGGGTCAGGGTCCATGTCAGGGTCCGAGTCCGGGTCAAGGTCAGGGTCCGTGTCAGGGTCCGGGTCCGTGTCATGGTCCGTGTCCTTTTCCGTGTCCCTGTCCGTGTCCGTGTCCGTGTCTGTGTCAAGGACCCGGGTCAGGGTAAGGGTCCGGGTCAGGCTCAGGGTCCGGGTCAGGGTCAGGGTCTGTGTCAGTGTCTGGGTCCGGGTCAGGTTCCGTGTCAGGGTCAGGGTCAGGGTCCGTGTCAGGGTCCGGGCCCGTGTCAGGGTCCGGGTCCTTTTCCGTGTCCCTGTCCGTGTCCGTGTCTGTGTCAAGGACCCGGGTCAGGGTAAGGGTCCGGGTCATGGTCAGGGTCAGGGTCTGGGTCCGGTTACAGTTCCGGTTCCGGTCCGGGTCAGGCTCAGGGTCCGGGTCAGGGTCAGGGTCTGTGTCAGTGTCTGGGTCCGGGTCAGGTTCCGGGTCAGGGTCAGGGTCAGGGTCAGGGTCAGGGTCAGGGTCCGGGTCCGGGTCAGGGTCCGGGTCCGGGTCAGGGTCCGGGTCAGGGTCAGTGTCCGGGTCCTTTTCCGTGTCCCTGTCCGTGTCCGTGTCTGTGTCAGGGACCCAGGTCAGGGTCAGGGTCCGTGTCAGGGTCATGGTCCGTGTCAGGGTAAGGGTCCAGGTCAGGGTCAGGGTCAGGGTCCGTGTCAGGGTCAGGGTCCGGGTCCGGGTCAGGGTCAGGTTCCGGGTCCTTTTCCGTGTCCCTGTCCGTGTCTGTGTCAAGGACCCAGGTCAGGGCAAGGATCCGGATCAGGGTCTGGGTCATGGTCAGGGTCAGGGTCTGTGTCAGGGTACGGGTCCGGGTCCGGGTCCTTTTCCGTGTCCCTGTCCCTGTCCGTGTCTGTGTCAAGGACCCGGGTCAGGGTAAGGGTCAGTGTCCGTGTCAGGGTCCGGGTCCTTTTCCGTGTCCCTGTCCGTGTCCGTGTCTGTGTCAAGGACCCGGGTCAGGGTAAGGGTCCGGGTCAGGGTCAGGGTCAGGGTCTGGGTCCGGTTACAGTTCCGGTTCCGGTCCGGGTGAGGCTCAGGGTCCGGGTCAGGCTCAGGGTCCGTGTCAGGGTCTGGTTCCGGGTCTGGTTCCGGGTCAAGGTCAGGGTCAGGGTCCGGGTCCGGGTCAGGGTCAGGGTCCATGTCAGGGTCCGGGTCTGGGTCAGGGTCCGGGTCCTCTTCCGTGTCCCTGTCTGTGTCCATGTCTGTGTCAGGGACCCGGTTCAAGGTAAGGGTCAGGGTCAGGGTCAGGGTAAGGGTCCGGATCAGGGTCTGGGTCATGGTCAGGGTCAGGGTCCGTGTCAGGGTCCGGGTCCGGGTCATGGTCCGGGTCCTTTTCCGTGTCCCTGTCCGTGTCCGTGTCTGTGTCAAGGACCCGGGTCAGGGTAAGGGTCCGGGTCAGGGTCAGGGTCAGGGTCTAGGTCCGGTTACAGTTCCGGTTCCGGTCCGGGTCAGTCTCAGGGTCCGGGTCAGGGTCAGGGTCTGTGTCAGGGTCTGGGTCCGGGTCAGGTTCCGGGTCAGGGTCAGGGTCAGGGTCTGGGTCCGGGTCAGGGTCCGGGTCAGGGTCCGGGTCAGGGTCCGTGTCAGGGTCCGGGTCCTTTTCCGTGTCCCTGTCCGTGTCCGTGTCTGTGTCAAGGACCCGGGTCAGGGTAAGGGTCCGGGTCAGTGTCAGGGTCAGGGTCCGGGTCCGGTTACAGTTCCGGTTCCGGTCCGGGTGAGGCTCAGGGTCCGGGTCAGGCTCAGGGTCCGTGTCAGGGTCTGGGTCCGGGTCTGGTTCCGGGTCAAGGTCAGGGTCAGGGTCCGGGTCCGGGTCAGGGTCAGGGTCCATGTCAGGGTCCGGGTCTGGGTCAGGGTCCGGGTCCTCTTCCGTGTCCCTGTCTGTGTCCGTGTCTGTGTCAGGGACCCGGTTCAGGGTAAGGGTCAGGGTCAGGGTCAGGGTAAGGATCCGGATCAGGGTCTGGGTCATGGTCAGGGTCAGGGTCCGTGTCAGGGTCCGGGTCCGGGTCATGGTCCGGGTCCTTTTCCGTGTCCCTGTCCGTGTCCGTGTCTGTGTCAAGGACCCGGGTCAGGGTAAGGGTCCGGGTCAGGGTCAGCCTCAGGGTCTTGGTCCGGTTACAGTTCCGGTTCCGGTCCGGGTCAGGCTCAGGGTCCGGGTCAGGGTCAGGGTCTGTGTCAGGGTCTGGGTCCAGGTCAGGTTCCGGGTCAGGGTCAGGGTCAGGGTCTGGGTCAGGGTCTGGGTCCGGTTACAGTTCCGGTTCCGGTCCGGGTCAGGCTCAGGGTCCGGGTCAGGCTCAGGGTCCGTGTCAGGGTCTGGGTCCGGGTCTGGTTCCGGGTCAAGGTCAGGTTCAGGGTCCGGGTCCGGGTCAGGGTCAGGGTCCATGTCAGGGTCCGGGTCTGGGTCAGGGTCCGGGTCCTTTTCCGTGTCCCTGTCCCTGTCCGTGTCTGTGTCAAGGACCCGGGTCAGGGTAAGGGTCAGGGTCCGTGTCAGGGTCCGGGTCCGTGTCAGGGTCCGGGTCCGGGTCAGGGTCAGGGTCCATGTCAGGGTCCGGGTCTGGGTCAGGGTCCGGGTCCTCTTCCGTGTCCCTGTCCGTGTCCGTGTCTGTGTCAAGGACCCGGGTCAGGGTCAGGGTCAGGGTAAGGGTCCGGGTCAGGGTCAGGGTCAGTGTCTGGGTCCGGTTACAGTTCCGGTTCCGGTCCGGGTCAGGCTCAGGGTCCGGGTCAGGGTCAGGGTCTGTGTCAGGGTCTGGGTCCGGGTCAGGTTCCGGGTCACGGACAGGGTCAGGGTCTGGGTCCGGGTCAGGGTCCGGGTCAGGGTCCGGGTCAGGGTCCGTGTCAGGGTCCGGGTCCTTTTCCGTGTCCCTGTCCGTGTCCGTGTCTGTGTCAGGGACCCGGTTCAGGGTCAGGGTCAGGGTCAGGGTAAAGGTCCGGATCAGGGTCAGGTTCCGGGTCAGGGTAAGGGTCAGGGTCAGGGTCAGGGTCAGGGTCAGGGTCAGGGTTAGGGTCTGTGTCAGGGTCTGGGTCCGGGTCAGGTTCCGGGTCAGGGTAAGGGTCAGGGTCCGGGTCCGGGTCAGGGTCAGGGTCCGTGTCAGGGTCCGTGTCCGGGTCAGGGTCCGGGTCCTTTTCCGTGTCCCTGTCTGTGTCCGTGTCTGTGTCAGGGACCCGGTTCAGGGTCAGGGTCAGGGTCAGGGTCAGGGTAAGGGTCCGGATCAGGGTCTGGGTCATGGTCAGGGTCAGGGTCCGGGTCAGGGTCCGGGTCCGTGTCATGGTCCGTGTCCTTTTCCGTGTCCCTGTCCGTGTCCGTGTCCATGTCTGTGTCAAGGACCCGGGTCAGGGTAAGGGTCCGGGTCAGGCTCAGGGTCCGGGTCAGGGTCAGGGTCTGTGTCAGTGTCTGGGTCCGGGTCAGGTTCCGGGTCAGGTTCCGGGTCAGGGTCAGGGTCAGGGTCAGGGTCAGGGTCCGGGTCCGGGTCAGGGTCCGGGTCAGGGTCCGGGTCACGGTCAGTGTCCGGGTCCTTTTCCGTGTCCCTGTCCGTGTCCGTGTCTGTGTCAGGGACCCAGGTCAGGGTCAGGGTCCGTGTCAGGGTCATGGTCCGGGTCAGGGTAGGGGTCCAGGTCAGGGTCAGGGTCAGGGTCCGTGTCAGGGTCAGGGTCCGGGTCCGGGTCCGGGTCAGGGTCAGGTTCCGGGTCCTTTTCCGTGTCCATGTCCGTGTCTGTGTCAAGGACCCAGGTCAAGGCAAGGATCCGGATCAGGGTCTGGGTCATGGTCAGGGTCAGGGTCAGGGTCCGGGTCCGGGTCCGGGTCCTTTTCCGTGTCCCTGTCCCTGTCCGTGTCTGTGTCAAGGACCCGGGTCAGGGTAAGGGTCCGGGTCAGGGTCAGGGTCAGGTTCTGGGTCCGGTTACAGTTCCGGTTCCGGTCCGGGTGAGGCTCAGGGTCCGGGTCAGGCTCAGGGTCCGTGTCAGGGTCTGGGTCCGGGTCTGGTTCCGGGTCAAGGTCAGGGTCAGGGTCCGGGTCCGGGTCAGGGTCAGGGTCCATGTCAGGGTCCGGGTCTGGGTCAGGGTCCGGGTCCTCTTCCGTGTCCCTGTCTGTGTCCGTGTCTGTGTCAGGGACCCGGTTCAGGGTAAGGGTCAGGGTCAGGGTCAGGGTAAGGGTCCGGATCAGGGTCTGGGTCATGGTCAGGGTCAGGGTCCGTGTCAGGGTCCGGGTCCGGGTCATGGTCCGGGTCCTTTTCCGTGTCCCTGTCCGTGTCCGTGTCTGTGTCAAGGACCCGGGTCAGGGTAAGGGTCCGGGTCAGGGTCAGGGTCAGTGTCTGGGTCCGGTTACAGTTCCGGTTCCGGTCCGGGTCAGGCTCAGGGTCCGGGTCAGGGTCACGGTCTGTGTCAGGGTCTGGGTCCGGGTCAGGTTCCGGGTCAGGGTCAGGGTCAGGGTCCGGGTCAGGGTCCGGGTCAGGGTCAGGGTCAGGGTCAGGGTCCGTGTCCTCTTCCGTGTCCCTGTCTGTGTCCGTGTCTGTGTCAGGGACCCGGTTCAGGGTAAGGGTCAGGGTCAGGGTCAGGGTAAGGGTCCGGATCAGGGTCTGGGTCATGGTCAGGGTCAGGGTCCGTGTCAGGGTCCGGGTCCGTGTCATGGTCTGGGTCCTTTTCCGTGTCCCTGTCCGTGTCCGTGTCTGTGTCAAGGACCCGGTTCAGGGTAAGGGTCCGGGTCAGGGTCAGGGTCAGTGTCTGGGTCCGGTTACAGTTCCGGTTCCGGTCCGGGTCAGGCTCAGGGTCCGGGTCAGGGTCAGGGTCTGTGTCAGGGTCTGGGTCCGGGTCAGGTTCCGGGTCAGGGTCAGGGTCAGGGTCTGGGTCCGGGTCAGGGTCCGGGTCAGGGTCCGGGTCAGGGTCAGGGTCAGGGTCAGGGTCCTTTTCCGTGTCCCTGTCCGTGTCCGTGTCTGTGTCAGGGACCCGGGTCAGGGTCAGGGTCAGGGTCCGTGTCAGGGTCAAGGTCAGGGTAAGGGTCCGGGTCCGGGTCAGGCTAAGGGTCCAGGTCAGGGTCAGGGTCCGGGTCAGGGTCAGGGTCTGGGTCCTTTTACGTGTCCCTTTCCGTGTCCGTGTCTGTGTCAAGGACCCGGGACAGGGAAAGGGTCAGGGTCCGTGTCAGGGTAAGGGTCCGGGTCAGGGTCCGGGTTAGGATCTGGGTCCGGGTCAGGGTCTGGGTCCGGGTACTTTTCCTTGTCCCTGTCCCGGCCAGGGTTAGGGTCAGGGTCAGGGTCAGGGTCAGGGTCCAGGTCCGTGTCAGGGTCAGGTGAGGGTCAGGGTCCGGGTCAGGATCAGGGTCCGTGTCAAGGTCAGGGTCCGTGTCAGGGTCATGGGTCAGGGTCAGGGTCCGGGTCAGGGTGAAAGTCAGGGTCCGGGTCAGGGTGAGGGTGACGTTGAGGGTGCGGGTCCAGGTCAGGGTCTGGGTCAGGGTCAGGGTCAGTGTCAGGGTCAGGGTCAGGGTCCAGGTCAGGGTCTGGTTCCGTGTCAGGGTAAGGGTCCATGTCAGGGTCAGGGTCTGTGTCAGGGTCAGGGTCCAGGTCAGGGTCAGGGTCACGGTCCAGGTCAGGGTCCGGTTCTGTGACAGGGTTAGGGTCCGGGTCAGGGTCAGAGTCTGTGTCAGGGTCAGGGTAAAGGTCAGGGTCAGCGCCAGGGTAAGGGTCCGGGCCAGGGTCCGGATCAGGGTGAGGGTCAGGGTCCGGGTCAGGGTCAGGGTTTGGGTCAGCGTCAGGGTCCGGGTCAGGGTAAGGGTCCGGGTCAGGATCAGGGTCCATATCCGGGTCTGTGTCCGGGTCTGTGTCCGGGTCAGGGTCAGGGTCCGTGTCAGGGTCAGTGTCAGGGTCCGGGTCAGGGTCAGGGTCAGGGTCCAGGTCTGGGTCCAGGTCAGGGTCCGTGTCCGGGTCTGTGTCTGAGTCTGTGTCCGGGTCAGGGTCAGGGTCCGTGTCAGGGTCAGTGTCAGGGTCCGGGTCAGGGTCAGGGTCAGGGTCCAGGTCTGGGTCCAGGTCAGGGTCCGGGTCGGGGTCAGGGTCCGGGTCAGGGTCAGAGTAAGGGTCAGGGTCCAGGTCAGGGTCCGGGTCAGGGTCCGGGTCCGGGTAAGGGTCACGGTCAGGATCGGGGTCCGGGTCAGGGTCAATGTCAGGGTAAGGGTCCGGGTCAGGGTCCGGGTTAGGGTCTGGGTCCGGGTCAGGGTCTGGGTCCGGGTACTTTTCCTTGTCCCTGTCCGTGTCCAGGCCAGGGTCAGGTTCAGTGTCAGGGTCAGGGTCCAGGTCCATGTCAGGGTCAGGTGAGGGTCAGGGTCAGGGTCCGGGTCAGGGTCCGGGTCCGGGTCAGGGTCCATGTCAGGGTCCAGGTCAGGGTCAGGGTCCGGGTCCTCTTCCGTGTCCCTGTCTGTGTCCGTGTCTGTGTCAGGGACCCGGTTCAGGGTAAGGGTCAGGGTCAGGGTCAGGGTAAGGGTCCAGATCAGGGTCTGGGTCATGGTCAGGGTCAGGGTCCGTGTCAGGGTCCGGGTCCGGGTCATGGTCAGGGTCCTTTTCCGTGTCCCTGTCCGTGTCCGTGTCTGTGTCAAGGACCCGGGTCAGGGTAAGGGTCCGGGTCAGGGTCAGGGTCAGGGTCTGGGTCCGGTTACAGTTCCTGTTCCGGTCCGGGTCAGGCTCAGGGTCCGGGTCAGGGTCAGGGTCAGGGTCTGGGTCCGGTTACAGTTCCGGTTCCGGTCCGGGTCAGGCTCAGGGTCCGGGTCAGGCTCAGGGTCCGTGTCAGGGTCTGGGTCCGGGTCTGGTTCCGGGTCAAGGTCAGGTTCAGGGTCCGGGTCCGGGTCAGGGTCAGGGTCCATGTCAGGGTCCGGGTCTGGGTCAGGGTCCGGGTCCTTTTCCGTGTCCCTGTCCCTGTCCGTGTCTGTGTCAAGGACCCGGATCAGGGTAAGGGTCAGGGTCCGTGTCAGGGTCCGGGTCCGTGTCAGGGTCCGGGTCCGGGTCAGGGTCAGGGTCCATGTCAGGGTCCGGGTCTGGGTCAGGGTCCGGGTCCTCTTCCGTGTCCCTGTCCGTGTCCGTGTCTGTGTCAAGGACCCGGGTCAGGGTCAGGGTCAGGGTCAGGGTCAGGGTTAGGGTCTGTGTCAGGGTCTGGGTCCGGGTCAGGTTCCGGGTCAGGGTAAGGGTCAGGGTCCGGGTCCGGGTCAGGGTCACGGTCCGTGTCAGGGTCCGTGTCCGGGTCAGGGTCCGGGTCCTTTTCCGTGTCCCTGTCTGTGTCCGTGTCTGTGTCAGGGACCCGGTTCAGGGTCAGGGTCAGTGTCAGGGTCAGGGTAAGGGTCTGGATCAGGGTCTGGGTCATGGTCAGGGTCAGGGTCCGGGTCAGGGTCCGGGTCCGTGTCATGGTCCGGGTCCTTTTCCGTGTCCCTGTCCGTGTCCGTGTCCATGTCTGTGTCAAGGACCCGGGTCAGGGTAAGGGTCCGGGTCAGGCTCAGGGTCCGGGTCAGGGTCAGGGTCTGTGTCAGTGTCTGGGTCCGGGTCAGGTTCCGTGTCAGGGTCAGGGTCAGGGTCCGTGTCAGGGTCCGGGTCCGTGTCAGGGTCCGGGTCCTTTTCCGTGTCCCTGTCCGTGTCCGTGTCTGTGTCAAGGACCCGGGTCAGGGTAAGGGTCCGGGTCATGGTCAGGGTCAGGGTCTGGGTCCGGTTACAGTTCCGGTTCCGGTCCGGGTCAGGCTCAGGGTCCGGGTCAGGGTCAGGGTCTGTGTCAGTGTCTGGGTCCGGGTCAGGTTCCGGGTCAGGGTCAGGGTCAGGGTCAGGGTCAGGGTCAGGGTCAGGGTCCGGGTCCGGGTCAGGGTCCGGGTCAGGGTCAGGGTCCGGGTCAGGGTCAGTGTCCGGGTCCTTTTCCGTGTCCCTGTCCGTGTCCGTGTCTGTGTCAGGGACCCAGGTCAGGGTCAGGGTCCGTGTCAGGGTCATGGTCCGTGTCAGGGTAAGGGTCCAGGTCAGGGTCAGGGTCAGGGTCAGGGTCCGTGTCAGGGTCAGGGTCCGGGTCCGGGTCCGGGTCAGGGTCAGGTTCCGGGTCCTTTTCCGTGTCCCTGTCCGTGTCTGTGTCAAGGACCCAGGTCAGGGCAAGGATCCGGATCAGGGTCTGGGTCATGGTCAGGGTCAGGGTCCGTGTCAGGGTACGGGTCCGGGTCCGGGTCCTTTTCCGTGTCCCTGTCCCTGTCCGTGTCTGTGTCAAGGACCCGGGTCAGGGTAAGGGTCAGGGTCCGTGTCAGGGTCCGGGTCCTTTTCCGTGTCCCTGTCCGTGTCCGTGTCTGTGTCAAGGACCCGGGTCAGGGTAAGGGTCCGGGTCAGGGTCATGGGTCAGGGTCAGGGTCCGGGTCAGGGTGAAAGTCAGGGTCCGGGTCAGGGTGAGGGTGACGTTGAGGGTGCGGGTCCAGGTCAGGGTCTGGGTCAGGGTCAGGGTCAGTGTCAGGGTCAGGGTCAGGGTCCAGGTCAGGGTCTGGTTCCGTGTCAGGGTAAGGGTCCATGTCAGGGTCAGGGTCCATGTCAGGGTCCGGGTCTGGGTCAGGGTCCGGGTCCTCTTCCGTGTCCCTGTCTGTGTCCGTGTCTGTGTCAGGGACCCGGTTCAGGGTAAGGGTCAGGGTCAGGGTCAGGGTAAGGGTCCGGATCAGGGTCTGGGTCATGGTCAGGGTCAGGGTCCGTGTCAGGGTCCGGGTCCGGGTCATGGTCCGGGTCCTTTTCCGTGTCCCTGTCCGTGTCCGTGTCTGTGTCAAGGACCCGGGTCAGGGTAAGGGTCCGGGTCAGGGTCAGGGTCAGTGTCTGGGTCCGGTTACAGTTCCGGTTCCGGTCCGGGTCAGGCTCAGGGTCCGGGTCAGGGTCACGGTCTGTGTCAGGGTCTGGGTCCGGGTCAGGTTCCGGGTCAGGGTCAGGGTCAGGGTCCGGGTCAGGGTCCGGGTCAGGGTCAGGGTCAGGGTCAGGGTCCGTGTCCTCTTCCGTGTCCCTGTCTGTGTCCGTGTCTGTGTCAGGGACCCGGTTCAGGGTAAGGGTCAGGGTCAGGGTCAGGGTAAGGGTCCGGATCAGGGTCTGGGTCATGGTCAGGGTCAGGGTCCGTGTCAGGGTCCGGGTCCGTGTCATGGTCTGGGTCCTTTTCCGTGTCCCTGTCCGTGTCCGTGTCTGTGTCAAGGACCCGGTTCAGGGTAAGGGTCCGGGTCAGGGTCAGGGTCAGTGTCTGGGTCCGGTTACAGTTCCGGTTCCGGTCCGGGTCAGGCTCAGGGTCCGGGTCAGGGTCAGGGTCTGTGTCAGGGTCTGGGTCCGGGTCAGGTTCCGGGTCAGGGTCAGGGTCAGGGTCTGGGTCCGGGTCAGGGTCCGGGTCAGGGTCCGGGTCAGGGTCAGGGTCAGGGTCAGGGTCCTTTTCCGTGTCCCTGTCCGTGTCCGTGTCTGTGTCAGGGACCCGGGTCAGGGTCAGGGTCAGGGTCCGTGTCAGGGTCAAGGTCAGGGTAAGGGTCCGGGTCCGGGTCAGGCTAAGGGTCCAGGTCAGGGTCAGGGTCCGGGTCAGGGTCAGGGTCTGGGTCCTTTTACGTGTCCCTTTCCGTGTCCGTGTCTGTGTCAAGGACCCGGGACAGGGAAAGGGTCAGGGTCCGTGTCAGGGTAAGGGTCCGGGTCAGGGTCCGGGTTAGGATCTGGGTCCGGGTCAGGGTCTGGGTCCGGGTACTTTTCCTTGTCCCTGTCCCGGCCAGGGTTAGGGTCAGGGTCAGGGTCAGGGTCAGGGTCCAGGTCCGTGTCAGGGTCAGGTGAGGGTCAGGGTCCGGGTCAGGATCAGGGTCCGTGTCAAGGTCAGGGTCCGTGTCAGGGTCATGGGTCAGGGTCAGGGTCCGGGTCAGGGTGAAAGTCAGGGTCCGGGTCAGGGTGAGGGTGACGTTGAGGGTGCGGGTCCAGGTCAGGGTCTGGGTCAGGGTCAGGGTCAGTGTCAGGGTCAGGGTCAGGGTCCAGGTCAGGGTCTGGTTCCGTGTCAGGGTAAGGGTCCATGTCAGGGTCAGGGTCTGTGTCAGGGTCAGGGTCCAGGTCAGGGTCAGGGTCACGGTCCAGGTCAGGGTCCGGTTCTGTGACAGGGTTAGGGTCCGGGTCAGGGTCAGAGTCTGTGTCAGGGTCAGGGTAAAGGTCAGGGTCAGCGCCAGGGTAAGGGTCCGGGCCAGGGTCCGGATCAGGGTGAGGGTCAGGGTCCGGGTCAGGGTCAGGGTTTGGGTCAGCGTCAGGGTCCGGGTCAGGGTAAGGGTCCGGGTCAGGATCAGGGTCCATATCCGGGTCTGTGTCCGGGTCTGTGTCCGGGTCAGGGTCAGGGTCCGTGTCAGGGTCAGTGTCAGGGTCCGGGTCAGGGTCAGGGTCAGGGTCCAGGTCTGGGTCCAGGTCAGGGTCCGTGTCCGGGTCTGTGTCTGAGTCTGTGTCCGGGTCAGGGTCAGGGTCCGTGTCAGGGTCAGTGTCAGGGTCCGGGTCAGGGTCAGGGTCAGGGTCCAGGTCTGGGTCCAGGTCAGGGTCCGGGTCGGGGTCAGGGTCCGGGTCAGGGTCAGAGTAAGGGTCAGGGTCCAGGTCAGGGTCCGGGTCAGGGTCCGGGTCCGGGTAAGGGTCACGGTCAGGATCGGGGTCCGGGTCAGGGTCAATGTCAGGGTAAGGGTCCGGGTCAGGGTCCGGGTTAGGGTCTGGGTCCGGGTCAGGGTCTGGGTCCGGGTACTTTTCCTTGTCCCTGTCCGTGTCCAGGCCAGGGTCAGGTTCAGTGTCAGGGTCAGGGTCCAGGTCCATGTCAGGGTCAGGTGAGGGTCAGGGTCAGGGTCCGGGTCAGGGTCCGGGTCCGGGTCAGGGTCCATGTCAGGGTCCAGGTCAGGGTCAGGGTCCGGGTCCTCTTCCGTGTCCCTGTCTGTGTCCGTGTCTGTGTCAGGGACCCGGTTCAGGGTAAGGGTCAGGGTCAGGGTCAGGGTAAGGGTCCAGATCAGGGTCTGGGTCATGGTCAGGGTCAGGGTCCGTGTCAGGGTCCGGGTCCGGGTCATGGTCAGGGTCCTTTTCCGTGTCCCTGTCCGTGTCCGTGTCTGTGTCAAGGACCCGGGTCAGGGTAAGGGTCCGGGTCAGGGTCAGGGTCAGGGTCTGGGTCCGGTTACAGTTCCTGTTCCGGTCCGGGTCAGGCTCAGGGTCCGGGTCAGGGTCAGGGTCAGGGTCTGGGTCCGGTTACAGTTCCGGTTCCGGTCCGGGTCAGGCTCAGGGTCCGGGTCAGGCTCAGGGTCCGTGTCAGGGTCTGGGTCCGGGTCTGGTTCCGGGTCAAGGTCAGGTTCAGGGTCCGGGTCCGGGTCAGGGTCAGGGTCCATGTCAGGGTCCGGGTCTGGGTCAGGGTCCGGGTCCTTTTCCGTGTCCCTGTCCCTGTCCGTGTCTGTGTCAAGGACCCGGATCAGGGTAAGGGTCAGGGTCCGTGTCAGGGTCCGGGTCCGTGTCAGGGTCCGGGTCCGGGTCAGGGTCAGGGTCCATGTCAGGGTCCGGGTCTGGGTCAGGGTCCGGGTCCTCTTCCGTGTCCCTGTCCGTGTCCGTGTCTGTGTCAAGGACCCGGGTCAGGGTCAGGGTCAGGGTCAGGGTCAGGGTTAGGGTCTGTGTCAGGGTCTGGGTCCGGGTCAGGTTCCGGGTCAGGGTAAGGGTCAGGGTCCGGGTCCGGGTCAGGGTCACGGTCCGTGTCAGGGTCCGTGTCCGGGTCAGGGTCCGGGTCCTTTTCCGTGTCCCTGTCTGTGTCCGTGTCTGTGTCAGGGACCCGGTTCAGGGTCAGGGTCAGTGTCAGGGTCAGGGTAAGGGTCTGGATCAGGGTCTGGGTCATGGTCAGGGTCAGGGTCCGGGTCAGGGTCCGGGTCCGTGTCATGGTCCGGGTCCTTTTCCGTGTCCCTGTCCGTGTCCGTGTCCATGTCTGTGTCAAGGACCCGGGTCAGGGTAAGGGTCCGGGTCAGGCTCAGGGTCCGGGTCAGGGTCAGGGTCTGTGTCAGTGTCTGGGTCCGGGTCAGGTTCCGTGTCAGGGTCAGGGTCAGGGTCCGTGTCAGGGTCCGGGTCCGTGTCAGGGTCCGGGTCCTTTTCCGTGTCCCTGTCCGTGTCCGTGTCTGTGTCAAGGACCCGGGTCAGGGTAAGGGTCCGGGTCATGGTCAGGGTCAGGGTCTGGGTCCGGTTACAGTTCCGGTTCCGGTCCGGGTCAGGCTCAGGGTCCGGGTCAGGGTCAGGGTCTGTGTCAGTGTCTGGGTCCGGGTCAGGTTCCGGGTCAGGGTCAGGGTCAGGGTCAGGGTCAGGGTCAGGGTCAGGGTCCGGGTCCGGGTCAGGGTCCGGGTCAGGGTCAGGGTCCGGGTCAGGGTCAGTGTCCGGGTCCTTTTCCGTGTCCCTGTCCGTGTCCGTGTCTGTGTCAGGGACCCAGGTCAGGGTCAGGGTCCGTGTCAGGGTCATGGTCCGTGTCAGGGTAAGGGTCCAGGTCAGGGTCAGGGTCAGGGTCAGGGTCCGTGTCAGGGTCAGGGTCCGGGTCCGGGTCCGGGTCAGGGTCAGGTTCCGGGTCCTTTTCCGTGTCCCTGTCCGTGTCTGTGTCAAGGACCCAGGTCAGGGCAAGGATCCGGATCAGGGTCTGGGTCATGGTCAGGGTCAGGGTCCGTGTCAGGGTACGGGTCCGGGTCCGGGTCCTTTTCCGTGTCCCTGTCCCTGTCCGTGTCTGTGTCAAGGACCCGGGTCAGGGTAAGGGTCAGGGTCCGTGTCAGGGTCCGGGTCCTTTTCCGTGTCCCTGTCCGTGTCCGTGTCTGTGTCAAGGACCCGGGTCAGGGTATGGGTCCGGGTCAGGGTCAGGGTCAGGGTCTGGGTCCGGTTACAGTTCCGGTTCCGGTCCGGGTGAGGCTCAGGGTCCGGGTCAGGCTCAGGGTCCGTGTCAGGGTCTGGGTCCGGGTCTGGTTCCGGGTCAAGGTCAGGGTCAGGGTCCGGGTCCGGGTCAGGGTCAGGGTCCATGTCAGGGTCCGGGTCTGGGTCAGGGTCCGGGTCCTCTTCCGTGTCCCTGTCTGTGTCCATGTCTGTGTCAGGGACCCGGTTCAAGGTAAGGGTCAGGGTCAGGGTCAGGGTAAGGGTCCGGATCAGGGTCTGGGTCATGGTCAGGGTCAGGGTCCGTGTCAGGGTCCGGGTCCGGGTCATGGTCCGGGTCCTTTTCCGTGTCCCTGTCTGTGTCCGTGTCTGTGTCAAGGACCCGGGTCAGGGTAAGGGTCCGGGTCAGGGTCAGGGTCAGGGTCTAGGTCCGGTTACAGTTCCGGTTCCGGTCCGGGTCAGTCTCAGGGTCCGGGTCAGGGTCAGGGTCTGTGTCAGGGTCTGGGTCCGGGTCAGGTTCCGGGTCAGGGTCAGGGTCAGGGTCTGGGTCCGGGTCAGGGTCCGGGTCAGGGTCCGGGTCAGGGTCCGTGTCAGGGTCCGGGTCCTTTTCCGTGTCCCTGTCCGTGTCCGTGTCTGTGTCAAGGACCCGGGTCAGGGTAAGGGTCCGGGTCAGGGTCAGGGTCAGGGTCCGGGTCCGGTTACAGTTCCGGTTCCGGTCCGGGTGAGGCTCAGGGTCCGGGTCAGGCTCAGGGTCCGTGTCAGGGTCTGGGTCCGGGTCTGGTTCCGGGTCAAGGTCAGGGTCAGGGTCCGGGTCCGGGTCAGGGTCAGGGTCCATGTCAGGGTCCGGGTCTGGGTCAGGGTCCGGGTCCTCTTCCGTGTCCCTGTCTGTGTCCGTGTCTGTGTCAGGGACCCGGTTCAGGGTAAGGGTCAGGGTCAGGGTCAGGGTAAGGGTCCGGATCAGGGTCTGGGTCATGGTCAGGGTCAGGGTCCGTGTCAGGGTCCGGGTCCGGGTCATGGTCCGGGTCCTTTTCCGTGTCCCTGTCCGTGTCCGTGTCTGTGTCAAGGACCCGGGTCAGGGTAAGGGTCCGGGTCAGGGTCAGCCTCAGGGTCTTGGTCCGGTTACAGTTCCGGTTCCGGTCCGGGTCAGGCTCAGGGTCCGGGTCAGGGTCAGGGTCTGTGTCAGGGTCTGGGTCCAGGTCAGGTTCCGGGTCAGGGTCAGGGTCAGGGTCTGGGTCAGGGTCTGGGTCCGGTTACAGTTCCGGTTCCGGTCCGGGTCAGGCTCAGTGTCCGGGTCAGGCTCAGGGTCCGTGTCAGTGTCTGGGTCCGGGTCTGGTTCCGGGTCAAGGTCAGGTTCAGGGTCCGGGTCCGGGTCAGGGTCAGGGTCCATGTCAGGGTCCGGGTCTGGGTCAGGGTCCGGGTCCTTTTCCGTGTCCCTGTCCCTGTCCGTGTCTGTGTCAAGGAAACGGGTCAGGGTAAGGGTCAGGGTCCGTGTCAGGGTCCGGGTCCGTGTCAGGGTCCGGGTCCGGGTCAGGGTCAGGGTCCATGTCAGGGTCCGGGTCTGGGTCAGGGTCCGGGTCCTCTTCCGTGTCCCTGTCCGTGTCCGTGTCTGTGTCAAGGACCCGGGTCAGGGTCAGGGTCAGGGTCAGGGTAAGGGTCCGGGTCAGGGTCAGGGTCAGGGTCTGGGTCCGGTTACAGTTCCGGTTCCGGTCCGGGTCATGCTCAGGGTCCGGGTCAGGGTCAGGGTCTGTGTCAGGGTCTGGGTCCGGGTCAGGTTCCGGGTCAGGGTCAGGGTCAGGGTCTGGGTCCGGGTCAGGGTCCGGGTCAGGGTCCGGGTCAGGGTCCGTGTCAGGGTCCGGGTCCTTTTCCGTGTCCCTGTCCGTGTCCGTGTCTGTGTCAGGGACCCGGTTCAGGGTCAGGGTCAGGGTCAGGGTAAGGGTCCGGATCAGGGTCAGGTTCCGGGTCAGGGTAAGGGTCAGGGTCAGGGTCAGGGTCAGGGTCAGGGTCAGGGTTAGGGTCTGTGTCAGGGTCTGGGTCCGGGTCAGGTTCCGGGTCAGGGTAAGGGTCAGGGTCCGGGTCCGGGTCCGGGTCAGGGTCAGGGTCCGTGTCAGTGTCCGTGTCCGGGTCAGGGTCCGGGTCCTTTTCCGTGTCCCTGTCTGTGTCCGTGTCTGTGTCACGGACCCGGTTCAGGGTCAGGGTCAGGGTCAGGGTCAGGGTAAGGGTCCGGATCAGGGTCTGGGTCATGGTCAGGGTCAGGGTCCGGGTCAGGGTCCGGGTCCGTGTCATGGTCCGGGTCCTTTTCCGTGTCCCTGTCCGTGTCCGTGTCCGTGTCTGTGTCAAGGACCCGGGTCAGGGTAAGGGTCCGGGTCAGGCTCAGGGTCCGGGTCACGGTCAGGGTCTGTGTCAGTGTCTGGGTCCGGGTCAGGTTCCGGGTCAGGGTCAGGGTCAGGGTCAGGGTCCGGGTCCGGGTCAGGGTCCGGGTCAGGGTCCGGGTCACGGTCAGTGTCCGGGTCCTTTTCCGTGTCCCTGTCCGTGTCCGTGTCTGTGTCAGGGACCCAGGTCAGGGTCAGGGTCCGTGTCAGGGTCATGGTCCGGGTCAGGGTAAGGGTCCAGGTCAGGGTCAGGGTCAGGGTCCGTGTCAGGGTCAGGGTCCGGGTCCGGGTCCGGGTCAGGGTCAGGTTCCGGGTCCTTTTCCGTGTCCATGTCCGTGTCTGTGTCAAGGACCCAGGTCAAGGCAAGGATCCGGATCAGGGTCTGGGTCATGGTCAGGGTCAGGGTCCGGGTCAGGGTCCGGGTCCGGGTCCGGGTCCTTTTCCGTGTCCCTGTCCCTGTCCGTGTCTGTGTCAAGGACCCGGGTCAGGGTAAGGGTCAGGGTCCGTGTCAGGGTCCGGGTCCTTTTCCGTGTCCCTGTCCGTGTCCGTGTCTGTGTCAAGGACCCGGGTCAGGGTAAGGGTCCGGGTCAGGGTCAGGGTCAGGTTCTGGGTCCGGTTACAGTTCCGGTTCCGGTCCGGGTGAGGCTCAGGGTCCGGGTCAGGCTCAGGGTCCGTGTCAGGGTCTGGGTCCGGGTCTGGTTCCGGGTCAAGGTCAGGGTCAGGGTCCGGGTCCGGGTCCGGGTCAGGGTCAGGGTCCATGTCAGGGTCCGGGTCTGGGTCAGGGTCCGGGTCCTCTTCCGTGTCCCTGTCTGTGTCCGTGTCTGTGTCAGGGACCCGGTTCAGGGTAAGGGTCAGGGTCAGGGTCAGGGTCAGGGTAAGGGTCCGGATCAGGGTCTGGGTCATGGTCAGGGTCAGGGTCCGTGTCAGGGTCCGGGTCCGGGTCATGGTCCGGGTCCTTTTCCGTGTCCCTGTCCGTGTCCGTGTCTGTGTCAAGGACCCAGGTCAGGGTAAGGGTCCGGGTCAGGGTCAGGGTCAGGGTCTGGGTCCGGTTACAGTTCCGGTTCCGGTCCGGGTCAGGCTCAGGGTCCGGGTCAGGGTCACGGTCTGTGTCAGGGTCTGGGTCCGGGTCAGGTTCCGGGTCAGGGTCAGGGTCAGGGTCCGGGTCAGGGTCCGGGTCAGGGTCAGGGTCAGGGTCAGGGTCCGTGTCCTCTTCCGTGTCCCTGTCTGTGTCCGTGTCTGTGTCAGGGACCCGGTTCAGGGTAAGGGTCAGGGTCAGGGTCAGGGTAAGGGTCCGGATCAGGGTCTGGGTCATGGTCAGGGTCAGGGTCCGTGTCAGGGTCCGGGTCCGGGTCATGGTCCGGGTCCTTTTCCGTGTCCCTGTCTGTGTCCGTGTCTGTGTCAAGGACCCGGGTCAGGGTAAGGGTCCGGGTCAGGGTCAGGGTCAGGGTCTAGGTCCGGTTACAGTTCCGGTTCCGGTCCGGGTCAGTCTCAGGGTCCGGGTCAGGGTCAGGGTCTGTGTCAGGGTCTGGGTCCGGGTCAGGTTCCGGGTCAGGGTCAGGGTCAGGGTCTGGGTCCGGGTCAGGGTCCGGGTCAGGGTCCGGGTCAGGGTCCGTGTCAGGGTCCGGGTCCTTTTCCGTGTCCCTGTCCGTGTCCGTGTCTGTGTCAAGGACCCGGGTCAGGGTAAGGGTCCGGGTCAGGGTCAGGGTCAGGGTCCGGGTCCGGTTACAGTTCCGGTTCCGGTCCGGGTGAGGCTCAGGGTCCGGGTCAGGCTCAGGGTCCGTGTCAGGGTCTGGGTCCGGGTCTGGTTCCGGGTCAAGGTCAGGGTCAGGGTCCGGGTCCGGGTCAGGGTCAGGGTCCATGTCAGGGTCCGGGTCTGGGTCAGGGTCCGGGTCCTCTTCCGTGTCCCTGTCTGTGTCCGTGTCTGTGTCAGGGACCCGGTTCAGGGTAAGGGTCAGGGTCAGGGTCAGGGTAAGGGTCCGGATCAGGGTCTGGGTCATGGTCAGGGTCAGGGTCCGTGTCAGGGTCCGGGTCCGGGTCATGGTCCGGGTCCTTTTCCGTGTCCCTGTCCGTGTCCGTGTCTGTGTCAAGGACCCGGGTCAGGGTAAGGGTCCGGGTCAGGGTCAGCCTCAGGGTCTTGGTCCGGTTACAGTTCCGGTTCCGGTCCGGGTCAGGCTCAGGGTCCGGGTCAGGGTCAGGGTCTGGGTCAGGGTCTGGGTCCAGGTCAGGTTCCGGGTCAGGGTCAGGGTCAGGGTCTGGGTCAGGGTCTGGGTCCGGTTACAGTTCCGGTTCCGGTCCGGGTCAGGCTCAGTGTCCGGGTCAGGCTCAGGGTCCGTGTCAGTGTCTGGGTCCGGGTCTGGTTCCGGGTCAAGGTCAGGTTCAGGGTCCGGGTCCGGGTCAGGGTCAGGGTCCATGTCAGGGTCCGGGTCTGGGTCAGGGTCCGGGTCCTTTTCCGTGTCCCTGTCCCTGTCCGTGTCTGTGTCAAGGAAACGGGTCAGGGTAAGGGTCAGGGTCCGTGTCAGGGTCCGGGTCCGTGTCAGGGTCCGGGTCCGGGTCAGGGTCAGGGTCCATGTCAGGGTCCGGGTCTGGGTCAGGGTCCGGGTCCTCTTCCGTGTCCCTGTCCGTGTCCGTGTCTGTGTCAAGGACCCGGGTCAGGGTCAGGGTCAGGGTCAGGGTAAGGGTCCGGGTCAGGGTCAGGGTCAGGGTCTGGGTCCGGTTACAGTTCCGGTTCCGGTCCGGGTCATGCTCAGGGTCCGGGTCAGGGTCAGGGTCTGTGTCAGGGTCTGGGTCCGGGTCAGGTTCCGGGTCAGGGTCAGGGTCAGGGTCTGGGTCCGGGTCAGGGTCCGGGTCAGGGTCCGGGTCAGGGTCCGTGTCAGGGTCCGGGTCCTTTTCCGTGTCCCTGTCCGTGTCCGTGTCTGTGTCAGGGACCCGGTTCAGGGTCAGGGTCAGGGTCAGGGTAAGGGTCCGGATCAGGGTCAGGTTCCGGGTCAGGGTAAGGGTCAGGGTCAGGGTCAGGGTCAGGGTCAGGGTCAGGGTTAGGGTCTGTGTCAGGGTCTGGGTCCGGGTCAGGTTCCGGGTCAGGGTAAGGGTCAGGGTCCGGGTCCGGGTCCGGGTCAGGGTCAGGGTCCGTGTCAGTGTCCGTGTCCGGGTCAGGGTCCGGGTCCTTTTCCGTGTCCCTGTCTGTGTCCGTGTCTGTGTCACGGACCCGGTTCAGGGTCAGGGTCAGGGTCAGGGTCAGGGTAAGGGTCCGGATCAGGGTCTGGGTCATGGTCAGGGTCAGGGTCCGGGTCAGGGTCCGGGTCCGTGTCATGGTCCGGGTCCTTTTCCGTGTCCCTGTCCGTGTCCGTGTCCGTGTCTGTGTCAAGGACCCGGGTCAGGGTAAGGGTCCGGGTCAGGCTCAGGGTCCGGGTCAGGGTCAGGGTCTGTGTCAGTGTCTGGGTCCGGGTCAGGTTCCGGGTCAGGGTCAGGGTCAGGGTCAGGGTCCGGGTCCGGGTCAGGGTCCGGGTCAGGGTCCGGGTCACGGTCAGTGTCCGGGTCCTTTTCCGTGTCCCTGTCCGTGTCCGTGTCTGTGTCAGGGACCCAGGTCAGGGTCAGGGTCCGTGTCAGGGTCATGGTCCGGGTCAGGGTAAGGGTCCAGGTCAGGGTCAGGGTCAGGGTCCGTGTCAGGGTCAGGGTCCGGGTCCGGGTCCGGGTCAGGGTCAGGTTCCGGGTCCTTTTCCGTGTCCATGTCCGTGTCTGTGTCAAGGACCCAGGTCAAGGCAAGGATCCGGATCAGGGTCTGGGTCATGGTCAGGGTCAGGGTCCGGGTCAGGGTCCGGGTCCGGGTCCGGGTCCTTTTCCGTGTCCCTGTCCCTGTCCGTGTCTGTGTCAAGGACCCGGGTCAGGGTAAGGGTCAGGGTCCGTGTCAGGGTCCGGGTCCTTTTCCGTGTCCCTGTCCGTGTCCGTGTCTGTGTCAAGGACCCGGGTCAGGGTAAGGGTCCGGGTCAGGGTCAGGGTCAGGTTCTGGGTCCGGTTACAGTTCCGGTTCCGGTCCGGGTGAGGCTCAGGGTCCGGGTCAGGCTCAGGGTCCGTGTCAGGGTCTGGGTCCGGGTCTGGTTCCGGGTCAAGGTCAGGGTCAGGGTCCGGGTCCGGGTCAGGGTCAGGGTCCATGTCAGGGTCCGGGTCTGGGTCAGGGTCCGGGTCCTCTTCCGTGTCCCTGTCTGTGTCCGTGTCTGTGTCAGGGACCCGGTTCAGGGTAAGGGTCAGGGTCAGGGTCAGGGTAAGGGTCCGGATCAGGGTCTGGGTCATGGTCAGGGTCAGGGTCCGTGTCAGGGTCCGGGTCCGGGTCATGGTCCGGGTCCTTTTCCGTGTCCCTGTCCGTGTCCGTGTCTGTGTCAAGGACCCGGGTCAGGGTAAGGGTCCGGGTCAGGGTCAGGGTCAGGGTCTGGGTCCGGTTACAGTTCCGGTTCCGGTCCGGGTCAGGCTCAGGGTCCGGGTCAGGGTCACGGTCTGTGTCAGGGTCTGGGTCCGGGTCAGGTTCCGGGTCAGGGTCAGGGTCAGGGTCCGGGTCAGGGTCCGGGTCAGGGTCAGGGTCAGGGTCAGGGTCCGTGTCCTCTTCCGTGTCCCTGTCTGTGTCCGTGTCTGTGTCAGGGACCCGGTTCAGGGTAAGGGTCAGGGTCAGGGTCAGGGTAAGGGTCCGGATCAGGGTCTGGGTCATGGTCAGGGTCAGGGTCCGTGTCAGGGTCCGGGTCCGTGTCATGGTCTGGGTCCTTTTCCGTGTCCCTGTCCGTGTCCGTGTCTGTGTCAAGGACCCGGTTAAGGGTAAGGGTCCGGGTCAGGGTCAGGGTCAGTGTCTGGGTCCGGTTACAGTTCCGGTTCCGGTCCGGGTCAGGCTCAGGGTCCGGGTCAGGGTCAGGGTCTGTGTCAGGGTCTGGGTCCGGGTCAGGTTCCGGGTCAGGGTCAGGGTCAGGGTCTGGGTCCGGGTCAGGGTCCGGGTCAGGGTCCGGGTCAGGGTCAGGGTCAGGGTCAGGGTCAGGGTCCTTCTCCGTGTCCCTGTCCGTGTCCGTGTCTGTGTCAGGGACCCGGGTCAGGGTCAGGGTCAGGGTCCGTGTCAGGGTCAAGGTCAGGGTAAGGGTCCGGGTCCGGGTCAGGCTAAGGGTCCAGGTCAGGGTCAGGGTCCGGGTCAGGGTCAGGGTCTGGGTCCTTTTACGTGTCTCTTTCCGTGTCCGTGTCTGTGTCAAGGACCCGGGACAGGGAAAGGGTCAGGGTCCGTGTCAGGGTAAGGGTCCGGGTCAGGGTCCGGGTTAGGATCTGGGTCCGGGTCAGGGTCTGGGTCCGGGTACTTTTCCTTGTCCCTGTCCCGGCCAGGGTTAGGGTCAGGGTCAGGGTCAGGGTCAGGGTCCAGGTCCGTGTCAGGGTCAGGTGAGGGTCAGGGTCCGGGTCAGGATCAGGGTCCGTGTCAAGGTCAGGGTCCGTGTCAGGGTCATGGGTCAGGGTCAGGGTCCGGGTCAGGGTGAAAGTCAGGGTCCGGGTCAGGGTGAGGGTGACGTTGAGGGTGCGGGTCCAGGTCAGGGTCTGGGTCAGGGTCAGGGTCAGGGTCAGGGTCAGGGTCAGGGTCAGGGTCCAGGTCAGGGTCTGGTTCCGTGTCAGGGTAAGGGTCCATGTCAGGGTCAGGGTCTGTGTCAGGGTCAGGGTCCAGGTCAGGGTCAGGGTCAGGGTCCAGGTCAGGGTCCGGTTCTGTGACAGGGTTAGGGTCCGGGTCAGGGTCAGAGTCTGTGTCAGGGTCAGGGTAAAGGTCAGGGTCAGCGCCAGGGTAAGGGTCCGGGCCAGGGTCCGGATCAGGGTGAGGGTCAGGGTCCGGGTCAGGGTCAGGGTTTGGGTCAGCGTCAGGGTCCGGGTCAGGGTAAGGGTCCGGGTCAGGATCAGGGTCCATATCCGGGTCTGTGTCCGGGTCTGTGTCCGGGTCAGGGTCAGGGTCCGTGTCAGGGTCAGTGTCAGGGTCCGGGTCAGGGTCAGGGTCAGGGTCCAGGTCTGGGTCCAGGTCAGGGTCCGTGTCCGGGTCTGTGTCTGAGTCTGTGTCCGGGTCAGGGTCAGGGTCCGTGTCAGGGTCAGTGTCAGGGTCCGGGTCAGGGTCAGGGTCAGGGTCCAGGTCTGGGTCCAGGTCAGGGTCCGGGTCGGGGTCAGGGTCCGGGTCAGGGTCAGAGTAAGGGTCAGGGTCCAGGTCAGGGTCCGGGTCAGGGTCCGGGTCCGGGTAAGGGTCACGGTCAGGATCGGGGTCCGGGTCAGGGTCAATGTCAGGGTAAGGGTCCGGGTCAGGGTCCGGGTTAGGGTCTGGGTCCGGGTCAGGGTCTGGGTCCGGGTACTTTTCCTTGTCCCTGTCCGTGTCCAGGCCAGGGTCAGGTTCAGTGTCAGGGTCAGGGTCCAGGTCCATGTCAGGGTCAGGTGAGGGTCAGGGTCAGGGTCCGGGTCAGGGTCCGGGTCCGGGTCAGGGTCCATGTCAGGGTCCAGGTCTGGGTCAGGGTCCGGGTCCTCTTCCGTGTCCCTGTCTGTGTCCGTGTCTGTGTCAGGGACCCGGTTCAGGGTAAGGGTCAGGGTCAGGGTCAGGGTAAGGGTCCAGATCAGGGTCTGGGTCATGGTCAGGGTCAGGGTCCGTGTCAGGGTCCGGGTCCGGGTCATGGTCCGGGTCCTTTTCCGTGTCCCTGTCCGTGTCCGTGTCTGTGTCAAGGACCCGGGTCAGGGTAAGGGTCCGGGTCAGGGTCAGGGTCAGGGTCTGGGTCCGGTTACAGTTCCGGTTCCGGTCCGGGTCAGGCTCAGGGTCCGGGTCAGGGTCAGGGTCTGTGTCAGGGTCTGGGTCCGGGTCAGGTTCCGGGTCAGGGTCAGGGTCAGGGTCTGGGTCCGGGTCACGGTCCGGGTCAGGGTCCGGGTCAGGGTCAGGGTCAGGGTCAGGGTCCTTTTCCGTGTCCCTGTCCGTGTCCGTGTCTGTGTCAGGGACCCGGGTCAGGGTCAGGGTCAGGGTCCGTGTCAGGGTCAAGGTCAGGGTAAGGGTCCGGGTCTGGGTCAGGGTAAGGGTCCAGGTCAGGGTCAGGGTCAGGGTCAGGGTCAGGGTCCATGTCAGGGTCAGGGTCCGGGTCCGGGTCAGGGTCAGGGTCCGGGTCCTTTTACGTGTCCCTTTCCGTGTCCGTGTCTGTGTCAAGGACCCGGGACAGGGCAAGGGTCAGGGTCCGTGTCAGGGTAAGGGTCCGGGTCAGGGTCCGGGTTAGGGTCTGGGTCCGGGTCAGGGTCTGGGTCCGGGTACTTTTCCTTGTCCCTGTCCCGGCCAGGGTTAGGGTCAGGGTCAGGGTCAGGGTCCAGGTCCGTGTCAGGGTCAGGTGAGGGTCAGGGTCCGGGTCAGGATCAGGGTCCGTGTCAAGGTCAGGGTCCGTGTCAGGGTCACGGGTCAGGGTCAGGGTCCGGGTCAGGGTGAAAGTCAGGGTCCGGGTCAGGGTGAGGGTGACGTTGAGGGTGCGGGTCCAGGTCAGGGTCTGGGTCAGTGTCAGGGTCAGGGTCAGGGTCAGGGTCAGGGTCCAGGTCAGGGTCTGGTTCCGTGTCAGGGTAAGGGTCCATGTCAGGGTCAGGGTCTGTGTCAGGGTCAGGGTCCAGGTCAGGGTCAGGGTCAGGGTCCAGGTCAGGGTCCGGTTCTGTGACAGGGTTAGGGTCCGGGTCAGGGTCAGAGTCTGTGTCAGGGTCAGGGTAAAGGTCAGGGTCAGCGCCAGGGTAAGGGTCCGGGCCAGGGTCCGGATCAGGGTGAGGGTCAGGGTCCGGGTCAGGGTCAGGGTTTGGGTCAGCGTCAGGGTCCGGGTCAGGGTAAGGGTCCGGGTCAGGATCAGGGTCCATATCCGGGTCTGTGTCCGGGTCTGTGTCCGGGTCAGGGTCAGGGTCAGGGTCCGTGTCAGGGTCAGTGTCAGGGTCCGGGTCAGGGTCAGGGTCAGGGTCAGGGTCCAGGTCTGGGTCCAGGTCAGGGTCCGTGTCCGGGTCTGTGTCTGGGTCTGTGTCCGGGTCAGGGTCAGGGTCCGTGTCAGGGTCAGTGTCAGGGTCCGGGTCAGGGTCAGGGTCAGGGTCCAGGTCTGGGTCCAGGTCAGGGTCCGGGTCGGGGTCAGGGTCCGGGTCAGGATCAGAGTCAGGGTCAGGGTCCAGGTCAGGGTCCGGGTCAGGGTCCGGGTCAGGGTCCGGGTCAGGGTCCGGGTCCGGGTCCGGGTAAGGGTCACGGTCAGGATCGGGGTCCGGGTCAGGGTCAGTGTCAGGGTAAGGGTCCGGGTCAGGGTCCGGGTTAGGGTCTGTGTCCGGGTCAGGGTCTGGGTCCGGGTACTTTTCCTTGTCCCTGTCCGTGTCCAGGCCAGGGTCATGTTCAGTGTCAGGGTCAGGGTCCAGGTCCATGTCAGGGTCAGGTGAGGGTCAGGGTCAGGGTCCGGTCAGGGTCAGGGTCCGGGTCCGGGTCAGGGTCACGGGTCAGGGTCAGGGTCAGGGTCAGGGTCCAGGTCAGGGTGAGAGTCAGGGTCCGGGTCAGGGTAAGGGTAAGGGTCCAGGTCAGGGTGAGGGTGAGGGTGAGGGTGCGGGTCCAGGTCAAGGTCTGGGTCAGGGTCAGGGTCCGTGTCAGGGTCAGGGTCCAGGTCAGGGTCCGGTTCCGGGTCAGGGTCCGTGTCAGGGTCAGGGTCTGTGTCAGGGTCAGGGTAAGGGTCAGGGTCAGTGCCAGGGTAAGGGTCTGGGCCAGGTTCCAGATCAGGGTGAGGGTCAGGGTCCGGGTCAGGGTCCGGGTCAGGGTCAGTGTCAGTGTCAGTGTCAGTGTCAGCATCAGGGTCCGGGTCAGGGTCTGGGTCCGGGTCAGGGTCAGGGTCAGGGTCCGGGTGTGGGTCAGGGTCCAGGTCAGCGTCAGTGTCCGGGTGTGGGTCAGGGTCTGGTTCAGCGTCAGGGTCCGGGTCAGGGTCAGGGTCCGTGTCCGGGTTTGTGTCCGGGTCTGTGTCCAGGTCAGGGTCAGGGTCAGGGTCCATGTCAGGGTCCGGGCCAGGTTCCGGATCAGGGTGAGGGTCAGGGTCCGGGTCAGGGTCCGGGTCAGGGTCAGTGTCAGCATCAGGGTCCGGGTCAGGGTCTGGGTCCGGGTAAGGGTCAGGGTCCGGGTGTGGGTCAGGGTCCGGGTGTGGGTCAGGGTCCGGGTCATGGTAAGGGTCCGGGTCAGGGTCAGGGTCAGGGTCAGGGTCAGGGTCTGTGTCATGGTCTGGGTCCGGGTCTGGTTCCGGTCAGGGTCAGGGTCAGGGTCCGGGTCCGGGTCAGGGTCCGGGTCTGGGTCAGGGTCCGGGTCAGGGTCAGGGTCAGGGTCAGGGTCCGGGTCCTTTTCCGTGTCCCTGTCCGTGTCCGTGTCTGTGTCAGGGACCCGGGTCAGGGTCAGGGTCCGTGTCAGGGTCAAGGTCAGGGTAAGGGTCCGGGTCAGGGTAAGGGTCCAGGTCAGGGTCAGGGTCAGGGTCAGGGTCCGTGTCAGGGTCAGGGTCCGGGTCCGGGTTAGGGTCAGGGTCCGGGTCCTTTTCCGGGTCCCTGTCCGTGTCCGTGTCTGTGTCAAGGACCAGGGTCAGGGTAAGGATCCGGATCAGGGTCTGGGTCAGGGTCAGGGTCCGGGTCCGGGTCAGGGTCCGGGTCAGGGTCCAGGTCCGGGACAGGGTCAGGGTCCGTGTCAGGGTCCAGGTCCTTTTCCGTGTCCCTGTCCGTGACCGTGTCTGTGTTAGGGACCCGGTTCAGGGTAAGGGTCAGGGTCAGGGTCAGGGTAAGGGTCCGGATCAGGGTTTGGGTCATGGTCAGGGTTAGGGTCCGTGTCAGGGTCCGGGTCAGTGTCAGGGTCAGGGTCAGGGTCCGGGTCCTTTTCCGTGTCCCTGTCCATGTCTGTGTCAAGGACCCGGGTCAGGGTCAGGGTCCGTGTAAAGGTCACGGTCAGGGTCCGGGTCGGGGTCGGGGTCGGGGTCCAGGTCGGGGTAAGGGTCAGGGTCAGGGTCAGGGTCTGTGTCATGGTCTGGGTCCGGGTCTGGTTCCGGTCAGGGTCAGGGTCAGGGTCCGGGTCCGGGTCAGGGTCCGGGTCTGGGTCAGGGTCCGGGTCAGGGTCAGGGTCAGGGTCAGGGTCAGGGTCCGGGTCCTTTTCCGTGTCCCTGTCCGTGTCCGTGTCTGTGTCAGGGACCCGGGTCAGGGTCAGGGTACGTGTCAGGGTCAAGGTCAGGGTAAGGGTCCGGGTCAGGGTAAGGGTCCAGGTCAGGGTCAGGGTCACGGTCAGGGTCCGGGTCGGGGTCGGGGTCGGGGTCCAGGTCGGGGTAAGGGTCAGGGTCAGGGTCAGGGTCTGTGTCATGGTCTGGGTCCAGGTCTGGTTCCGGTCAGGGTCCGGGTCGGGGTCCGGGTCAGGATCAGGGTCCGTGTCCGTGTCTGGGTCATGGTCCGGGTCAGGGTTAGGGTCCGGGTCCGTGTCCGGGTCCTGTTCCGGGTCCGGGTCAGGGTCAGGGTGATGATTAGGGTTCGGGTCCAGGTCAGGGTCAGGGTCAGGGTCCGGGTCAGGGTCAGGGTCCATTTCCGTGTCCCTGTCCGTGTCCGTGTCTGTGTCAGGGACCCGGTTCAGGGTCAGGGTCCGTGTCAGGGTCCGGGTCCGGGTCCGGGTCAGGGTCCGGGTCCTTTTCCGTGTCCCTGTCCTTGTCCGTGTCTGTATCAGGGACCCGGTTCAGGGTAAGGGTCAGGGTCAGGGTAAGGGTCAGGGTAAGGGTCCAGATCAGGGTCTGGGTCATGGTCAGGGTCTTGGTCCGGTTACAGTTCCGGTTCCGGTCCGGGTCAGGCTCAGGGTCCGGGTCAGGGTCAGGGTCTGTGTCAGGGTCTGGGTCCGGGTCAGGTTCCGGGTCAGGGTCAGGGTCAGGGTCCGGGACAGGGTCAGGGTCCGTGTCAGGGTCCGTGTCAGGGTCCAGGTCCTTTTCCGTGTCCCTGTCCGTGACCGTGTCTGTGTTAGGGACCCGGTTCAGGGTTAGGGTCAGGGTCAGGGTCAGGGTCAGGGTCAGGGTCAGGGTAAGTGTCCGGATCAGGGTTTGGGTCATGGTCAGGGTCAGGGTCCGGGTCAGGGTCCGGGTCAGGGTCAGGGTCAGGGTCAGGGTCCGGGTCCTTTTCCGTGTCCCTGTCCATGTCTGTGTCAAGGACCCGGGTCAGGGTAAGGGTCCGGGTCAGGGTCAGGGTCAGGGTCTGGGTCCGGTTACAGTTCCGGTTCCGGTTCCGGTCCGGGTCAGGCTCAGGGTCCGGGTCAGGGTCAGGGTCTGTGTCAGGGTCTGGGTCCGGGTCAGGGTCAGGGTCAGGGTCTGGGTCAGGGTCTGGGTCCGGGTCAGGTTCCGGGTCAGGGTCAGGGTCAGGGTCCGGGTCAGGGTCCGGGTCCGGGTCAGGGTCCGGGTCAGGGTCAGGGTCAGGGTCAGGGTCCGGGTCCTTTTCCGTGTCCCTGTCCGTGTCCGTGTCTGTGTCAGGGACCCGGGTCAGGGTCAGGGTCCGTGTCAGGGTCAAGGTCAGGGTAAGGGTCCGGGTCCGGGTAAGGGTCCAGGTCAGGGTCAGGGTCAGGGTCAGGGTCAGGGTCCGTGTCAGGGTCAGTGTCCGGGTCAGGGTCAGGGTAAGGGTCGGGGTCCTTTTCCGTGACCCTGTCCGTGTCCCTGTCTGTGTCAAGGACCCAGGTCAGGGTAAGGATCCGGATCAGGGTCTGGGTCATGGTCAGGGTCAGGGTCCGTGTCAGGGTCCGGGTCCGTGTCAGGGTCCGGGTCCTTTTCCGTGTCCCTGTCCGTGTCCGTGTCTGTGTCAAGGACCCGGGTCAGGGTAAGGGTCAGGGTCCGTGTCAGGGTCCGGGTCTGTGTCAGGGTCCGGGTCCTTTTCCGTGTCCCTGTCCGTGTCCGTGTCTGTGTCAAGGACCCGGGTCAGGGTAAGGGTCCGGGTCAGGGTCAGGGTCAGGGTCTGGGTCCGGTTACATTTCCGGTTCCGGTCCGGGTCATGCTCAGGGTCCGGGTAAGGGTCAGGGTCTGGGTCAGGGTCTGGGTCCGGGTCAGGTTCCGGGTCAGGGTCAGGGTCAGGATCCGGGTCCGGGTCAGGGTCAGGGTCCGTGTCAGGGTCCGTGTCAGGGTCAGGGTCCGGGTCCTTTTCCGTGTCCCTGTCTGTGTCCGTGTCTGTGTCAGGGACCCGGTTCAGGGTAAAGGTCAGGGTCAGGGTCAGGGTAAGGGTCCGGATCAGTGTCTGGGTCATGGTCAGGGTCAGGGTCCGGGTCAGGGTCCGGGTCAGGGTCAGGGTCAGGGTCAGGGTCCGTGTCAGTGTCAGTGTCAGTGTCAGGGTCCGGGTCAGGATCAGGGTCAGGGTCCAGGTCTGGGTCCAGGTCAGGGTCCAGGTCGGGGTGAGGGTCAGGGTCAGGGTCCGGGTCAGGGTCAGGGTCAGGGTCAGGGTCAGGGTCAGGGTCAGGGTCCGGGTCAGGGTCCGGGTCTGGGTAAGGGTCACGGTCAGGGTCCGGGTACAGGTCCGGGTCCGGGTCCGGGTCCGGGTCCGGGTCAGGGTCAGGGTCAGGGTCCGGGTCAGTGTCAGGGTCCGGGAAAAGGTCCGGGTCAGGGTCAGGGTCAGGGCCAGGGTCAGGGTCAGGGTCTGGGTCCGGTTACAGTTCCGGTTCCGGTTCCGGTCCGGGTCAGGGTCAGGGTCAGGGTCCGGGTCCGGGTCCGGGTCCGGGTCAGGGTCAGGGTCAGTGTCTGTGTCTGGGTCAGGGTCCGGGTCAGGGTCAGGGTCAGGGTCCGGGTCAGTGTCAGGGTCCGGGAAAAGGTCCGGGTCAGGGTCAGGGTCAGGGCCAGGGTCAGGGTCAGGGTACGGGTCAGTGTCAGGGTCCGGGAAAAGGTCCGGGTCAGGGTCAGGGTCAGGGCCAGGGTCAGGGTCAGGGTCTGGGTCCGGTTACAGTTCCGGTTCCGGTCCGGGTCAGGGTCAGGGTCAGGGTCCGGGTCCGGGTCCGGGTCCGGGTCAGGGTCAGGGTCAGGGTCAGTGTCTGGGTCCGGGTCAGGTTCCGGGTCAGGGTCAGGGTCTGGGTCCGGGTCCGGGTCCGGGTCAGGGTCCGGGTAAGGGTCAGGGTCCGGGTCCTTTTCCGGGTCCCTGTCCGTGTCCGTGTCTGTGTCAGTGTAAGGGTAAGGGTCCAGGTCTGGGTCAGGGTCAGTGTCAGGGTCCGCGTCAGGGTCAGAGTCAGGGTCAGGATCCGGGTCAGGGTCCGGGTCAGTGTCCGGGTCCTTTTCTGTGTCCCTGTCCGTGTCCGTGTCTGTGTCAGGGATCCGTGTCAGGGTCAGGGCCCGTGTCAGGGTAAGGGTCAGGGTCAAGGTCAGGGTAAGGGTCCGGGTCAGGGTCAGGGTCCGTGTCAGGGTCAGGGTGAGGGTCCGGGTCAGGGTCAGGGTCCGGGTCCTTTTCCGTGTCCCTGTCCGTGTCCGTGTCTGTGTCAAGGACCTGGGTCAGGGTAAGGGTCCTGGTCAGGTTCAGGGTCACGGTCAGGGTCAGGGTCAGGATAAGGGTCAGGGTCAGGGTCAGGGTCAGGGTCAGGGTCCTGGTCAGGGTCAGGTTCCTTGTCAGGGTCAGGGTCAGGGTCCGGGTCAGCGTCAGGGTCCGGATCAGGGTCAGGGTCCGGGTAAGGGTCACGGTAGGGTCCGGGTCGGGGTCGGGGTCGGGGTCCAGGTCGGGGTAAGGGTCCGGGTAAGGGTCAGGGTCCGGGTCAGGGTCAGGCTCCGGGAAAATGTCCGGGTCTGTGTCGGGGTCCGGGTCAGGGTCAGGGTCAGGGTCCGTGTCTGTGTCTGTGTCAGGGTCCGGGTCCTTTTCCGTGTCCCTGTCCGTGTCCGTGTCTGTGTCAAGGACCCGGGTCAGGGTAAGGGTCCGGGTCAGGGTCAGGGTCAGGGTCTGGGTCCGGTTACATTTCCGGTTCCGGTCCGGGTCATGCTCAGGGTCCGGGTAAGGGTCAGGGTCTGGGTCAGGGTCTGGGTCCGGGTCAGGTTCCGGGTCAGGGTCAGGGTCAGGATCCGGGTCCGGGTCAGGGTCAGGGTCCGTGTCAGGGTCCGTGTCAGGGTCAGGGTCCGGGTCCTTTTCCGTGTCCCTGTCTGTGTCCGTGTCTGTGTCAGGGACCCGGTTCAGGGTAAAGGTCAGGGTCAGGGTCAGGGTAAGGGTCCGGATCAGTGTCTGGGTCATGGTCAGGGTCAGGGTCCGGGTCAGGGTCCGGGTCAGGGTCAGGGTCAGGGTCAGGGTCCGTGTCAGTGTCAGTGTCAGTGTCAGGGTCCGGGTCAGGATCAGGGTCAGGGTCCAGGTCTGGGTCCAGGTCAGGGTCCAGGTCGGGGTGAGGGTCAGGGTCAGGGTCCGGGTCAGGGTCAGGGTCAGGGTCAGGGTCAGGGTCAGGGTCAGGGTCCGGGTCAGGGTCCGGGTCTGGGTAAGGGTCACGGTCAGGGTCCGGGTACAGGTCCGGGTCCGGGTCCGGGTCCGGGTCCGGGTCAGGGTCAGGGTCAGGGTCCGGGTCAGTGTCAGGGTCCGGGAAAAGGTCCGGGTCAGGGTCAGGGTCAGGGCCAGGGTCAGGGTCAGGGTCTGGGTCCGGTTACAGTTCCGGTTCCGGTTCCGGTCCGGGTCAGGGTCAGGGTCAGGGTCCGGGTCCGGGTCCGGGTCCGGGTCCGGGTCAGGGTCAGGGTCAGTGTCTGTGTCTGGGTCAGGGTCCGGGTCAGGGTCAGGGTCAGGGTCCGGGTCAGTGTCAGGGTCCGGGAAAAGGTCCGGGTCAGGGTCAGGGTCAGGGCCAGGGTCAGGGTCAGGGTACGGGTCAGTGTCAGGGTCCGGGAAAAGGTCCGGGTCAGGGTCAGGGTCAGGGCCAGGGTCAGGGTCAGGGTCTGGGTCCGGTTACAGTTCCGGTTCCGGTCCGGGTCAGGGTCAGGGTCAGGGTCCGGGTCCGGGTCCGGGTCCGGGTCAGGGTCAGGGTCAGGGTCAGTGTCTGGGTCCGGGTCAGGTTCCGGGTCAGGGTCAGGGTCTGGGTCCGGGTCCGGGTCCGGGTCAGGGTCCGGGTAAGGGTCAGGGTCCGGGTCCTTTTCCGGGTCCCTGTCCGTGTCCGTGTCTGTGTCAGTGTAAGGGTAAGGGTCCAGGTCTGGGTCAGGGTCAGTGTCAGGGTCCGCGTCAGGGTCAGAGTCAGGGTCAGGATCCGGGTCAGGGTCCGGGTCAGTGTCCGGGTCCTTTTCTGTGTCCCTGTCCGTGTCCGTGTCTGTGTCAGGGATCCGTGTCAGGGTCAGGGCCCGTGTCAGGGTAAGGGTCAGGGTCAAGGTCAGGGTAAGGGTCCGGGTCAGGGTCAGGGTCCGTGTCAGGGTCAGGGTGAGGGTCCGGGTCAGGGTCAGGGTCCGGGTCCTTTTCCGTGTCCCTGTCCGTGTCCGTGTCTGTGTCAAGGACCTGGGTCAGGGTAAGGGTCCTGGTCAGGTTCAGGGTCACGGTCAGGGTCAGGGTCAGGATAAGGGTCAGGGTCAGGGTCAGGGTCAGGGTCAGGGTCCTGGTCAGGGTCAGGTTCCTTGTCAGGGTCAGGGTCAGGGTCCGGGTCAGCGTCAGGGTCCGGATCAGGGTCAGGGTCCGGGTAAGGGTCACGGTAGGGTCCGGGTCGGGGTCGGGGTCGGGGTCCAGGTCGGGGTAAGGGTCCGGGTAAGGGTCAGGGTCCGGGTCAGGGTCAGGCTCCGGGAAAATGTCCGGGTCTGTGTCGGGGTCCGGGTCAGGGTCAGGGTCAGGGTCCGTGTCTGTGTCTGGGTCAGGGTCCGGGTCAGGGTTAGGGTCCAGGTCCGGGTCCGGGTCCGGGTCCGGGTCTGGGTCCGGGTCGTGTTCCGGGTCTGGGTCAGGGTCAGGGTCATGATCAGGGTTCGGGTCTGGGTCAGGGTCAGGGTCCGGGTCAGGGTCCGGGTCCAGTTACAGTTCCGGTTCCGATTCCGGTCCGGGTCAGGGTCAGGGTCAGGGTCAGGGTCCGGGTCCTTTTCCCTGTCCCTGTCCGTGTCCGTGTCTGTGTCAGGGACCCGGTTCAGGGTAAGGGTCAGGGTCAGGGTCAGGGTAAGGGTCCGGATCAGGGTCTGGGTCATGGTCAGGGTCCGTGTCAGGGTCCGGTTCCGTGTCAGGGTCCGGGTCATTTTCCGTGTCCCTGTCCGTGTCCGTGTCTGTGTCAGGGACCCGGTTCATGGTAAGGGTCAGGGTCAGGGTCAGGGTCAGGGTAAGGGTCCGGATCAGGGTCTGGGTCATGGTCAGGGTTAGGGTCCGTGTCAGGGTCCGGGTCCAGGTCAGGGTCCGGGTCCTTTTCCGTGTCCCTGTCCGTGTCCGTGTCTGTGTCAAGGACCCGGGTCAGGGTAAGGGTCCAGGTCAGGGTCAGGGTCAGGGTCTGGGTCCGGTTACAGTTCCGGTTCTGGTCCGGGTCAGGCTCAGGGTCCGGGTCAGGGTCAGGGTCTGTGTCAGGGTCTGGGTCCGGGTCATGTTCCGGGTCAGGGTAAGGGTCAGGGTCCGGGTCCGGGTCCGGGTCAGGGTCCGTGTCAGGGTCCGTGTCAGGGTCAGGGTCTGTGTCAGGGTCCGGGTCCAGGTCCGGGTCAGGGTCAGGGTCCGGGTCCTTTTCCGTGTCCCTGTCCGTGTCCGTGTCTGTGTCAGGGACCCGATTCAGGTTAAGGGTCAGGGTCAGGGTCAGGGTAAGTGTCCGGATCAGGGTCTGGGTCAAGGTCAGGGTCAGGGTCCGTGTCAGGGTCCGTGTCAGGGTCAGGGTCCGTGTCAGGGTCAGGGTGAGGGTCCGGGTCAGGGTCAGGGTCCGGGTCCTTTTCCGTGTCCCTGTCCGTGTCCGTGTCTGTGTCAAGGACCTGGGTCAGGGTAAGGGTCCTGGTCAGGTTCAGGGTCACGGTCAGGGTCAGGGTCAGGATAAGGGTCAGGGTCAGGGTCAGGGTCAGGGTCAGGGTCCTGGTCAGGGTCAGGTTCCTTGTCAGGGTCAGGGTCAGGGTCCGGGTCAGCGTCAGGGTCCGGATCAGGGTCAGGGTCCGGGTAAGGGTCACGGTAGGGTCCGGGTCGGGGTCGGGGTCGGGGTCCAGGTCGGGGTAAGGGTCCGGGTAAGGGTCAGGGTCCGGGTCAGGGTCAGGCTCCGGGAAAATGTCCGGGTCTGTGTCGGGGTCCGGGTCAGGGTCAGGGTCAGGGTCCGTGTCTGTGTCTGGGTCAGGGTCCGGGTCAGGGTTAGGGTCCAGGTCCGGGTCCGGGTCCGGGTCCGGGTCTGGGTCCGGGTCGTGTTCCGGGTCTGGGTCAGGGTCAGGGTCATGATCAGGGTTCGGGTCTGGGTCAGGGTCAGGGTCCGGGTCAGGGTCCGGGTCCAGTTACAGTTCCGGTTCCGATTCCGGTCCGGGTCAGGGTCAGGGTCAGGGTCAGGGTCCGGGTCCTTTTCCCTGTCCCTGTCCGTGTCCGTGTCTGTGTCAGGGACCCGGTTCAGGGTAAGGGTCAGGGTCAGGGTCAGGGTAAGGGTCCGGATCAGGGTCTGGGTCATGGTCAGGGTCCGTGTCAGGGTCCGGGTCCGGGTCAGGGTCCGGGTCATTTTCCGTGTCCCTGTCCGTGTCCGTGTCTGTGTCAGGGACCCGGTTCATGGTAAGGGTCAGGGTCAGGGTCAGGGTCAGGGTAAGGGTCCGGATCAGGGTCTGGGTCATGGTCAGGGTTAGGGTCCGTGTCAGGGTCCGGGTCAGTGTCAGGGTCCGGGAAAAGGTCCGGGTCAGGGTCAGGGTCAGGGCCAGGGTCAGGGTCAGGGTCTGGGTCCGGTTACAGTTCCGGTTCCGGTCCGGGTCAGGGTCAGGGTCAGGGTCCGGGTCCGGGTCCGGGTCCGGGTCAGGGTCAGGGTCAGGGTCAGTGTCTGGGTCCGGGTCAGGTTCCGGGTCAGGGTCAGGGTCCGGGTCCGGGTCCGGGTCCGGGTCAGGGTCCGGGTAAGGGTCAGGGTCCGGGTCCTTTTCCGGGTCCCTGTCCGTGTCCGTGTCTGTGTCAGTGTAAGGGTAAGGGTCCAGGTCTGGGTCAGGGTCAGTGTCAGGGTCCGCGTCAGGGTCAGAGTCAGGGTCAGGATCCGGGTCAGGGTCCGGGTCAGTGTCCGGGTCCTTTTCTGTGTCCCTGTCCGTGTCCGTGTCTGTGTCAGGGATCCGTGTCAGGGTCAGGGCCCGTGTCAGGGTAAGGGTCAGGGTCAAGGTCAGGGTAAGGGTCCGGGTCAGGTTCAGGGTCCGTGTCAGGGTCAGGGTGAGGGTCCGGGTCAGGGTCAGGGTCCGGGTCCTTTTCCGTGTCCCTGTCCGTGTCCGTGTCTGTGTCAAGGACCTGGGTCAGTGTAAGGGTCCTGGTCAGGTTCAGGGTCACGGTCAGGGTCAGGGTCAGGATAAGGGTCAGGGTCAGGGTCAGGGTCAGGGTCAGGGTCCTGGTCAGGGTCAGGTTCCTTGTCAGGGTCAGGGTCAGGGTCAGGGTCCGGGTCAGCGTCAGGGTCCGGATCAGGGTCAGGGTCCAGGTAAGGGTCACGGTCAGGGTCCGGGTCGGGGTCGGGGTCGGGGTCCAGGTCGGGGTAAGGGTCCGGGTAAGGGTCAGGGTCCGGGTCAGGGTCAGGCTCCGGGAAAATGTCCGGGTCTGTGTCGGGGTCCGGGTCAGGGTCAGGGTCAGGGTCCGTGTCTGTGTCTGGGTCAGGGTCCGGGTCAGGGTTAGGGTCCAGGTCCGGGTCCGGGTCCGGGTCCGGGTCTGGGTCCGGGTCGTGTTCCGGGTCTGGGTCAGGGTCAGGGTCATGATCAGGGTTCGGGTCTGGGTCAGGGTCAGGGTCCGGGTCAGGGTCCGGGTCCAGTTACAGTTCCGGTTCCGATTCCGGTCCGGGTCAGGGTCAGGGTCAGGGTCAGGGTCAGGGTCCGGGTCCTTTTCCCTGTCCCTGTCCGTGTCCGTGTCTGTGTCAGGGACCCGGTTCAGGGTAAGGGTCAGGGTCAGGGTCAGGGTAAGGGTCCGGATCAGGGTCTGGGTCATGGTCAGGGTCCGTGTCAGGGTCCGGTTCCGTGTCAGGGTCCGGGTCATTTTCCGTGTCCCTGTCCGTGTCCGTGTCTGTGTCAGGGACCCGGTTCATGGTAAGGGTCAGGGTCAGGGTCAGGGTCAGGGTAAGGGTCCGGATCAGGGTCTGGGTCATGGTCAGGGTTAGGGTCCGTGTCAGGGTCCGGGTCCAGGTCAGGGTCCGGGTCCTTTTCCGTGTCCCTGTCCGTGTCCGTGTCTGTGTCAAGGACCCGGGTCAGGGTAAGGGTCCAGGTCAGGGTCAGGGTCAGGGTCTGGGTCCGGTTACAGTTCCGGTTCTGGTCCGGGTCAGGCTCAGGGTCCGGGTCAGGGTCAGGGTCTGTGTCAGGGTCTGGGTCCGGGTCATGTTCCGGGTCAGGGTAAGGGTCAGGGTCCGGGTCCGGGTCCGGGTCAGGGTCCGTGTCAGGGTCCGTGTCAGGGTCAGGGTCTGTGTCAGGGTCCGGGTCCAGGTCCGGGTCAGGGTCAGGGTCCGGGTCCTTTTCCGTGTCCCTGTCCGTGTCCGTGTCTGTGTCAGGGACCCGATTCAGGTTAAGGGTCAGGGTCAGGGTCAGGGTAAGTGTCAGGGTCCGTGTCAGGGTCAGGGTCCGTGTCAGGGTCCGGGTCCAGGTCCGGGTCAGGGTCAGGGTCCGGGTCCTTTTCCGTGTCCCTGTCCATGTCCGTGTCTGTGTCAAGGACCCGGGTCAGGGTAAGGATCCGGATCCGGATCAGGGTCTGGGTCATGGTCAGGGTCAGGGTCCGTGTCAGGGTCCGGGTCCGGGTCCTTTTCCGTGTCCCTGTCCCTGTCCGTGTCTGTGTCAAGGACCCGGGTCAGGGTAAGGGTCAGGGTCCGTGTCAGGGTCCGGGTCCGTGTCAGGGTCCGTGTCCTTTTCCGTGTCCCTGTCCGTGTCCGTGTCCGTGTCTGTGTCAAGGACCCGGGTCAGGGTAAGGGTCCGTGTCAGGGTCAGGGTCAGGGTCTGGGTCCGGTTACAGTTCCGGTTCCCGTCCGGGAGAGGCTCAGGGTCCGGGTCAGGGTCAGGGTCCGTGTCAGGGTCTGGGTCCGGGTCAGGTTCCGGGTCAAGGTCAGGGTCAGGGTCCGGGTCCGGGTCAGGGTCAGTGTCCATGTCAGGGTCCGGGTCAGGGTCAGGGTCCGGGTCCTTTACTGTGTCCCTGTCCGTGTCCGTGTCTGTGTCAAGGACCCGGGTCAGGGTAAGGGTCTGGGTCAGGGTCAGGGTCAGGGTCTGGGTCCGGTTACAGTTCCGGTTCCGGTCCGGGTCAGGCTCAGGGTCCGGGTCAGGGTCAGGGTCTGTGTCAGGGTCTGGGTCCGGGTCAGGTTCCGGGTCAGGGTCAGGGTCAGGGTCTGGGTCCGGGTCAGGGTCCGGGTCAGGGTCCGGGTCCGGGTCAGGGTCCGGGTCCGGGTCCGGGTCCGGGTCAGGGTCAGGGTCCTGGTCCTTTTCCGTGTCCCTGTCCATGTCCGTGTCTGTGTCAAGGACCCGGGACAGGGCAAGGGTCAGGGTCCGTGTCAGGGTAAGGGTCCGGGTCAAGGTCCAGGTTAGGGTCTGGGTCCGGGTCAGGGTCTGGGTCCGGGTCCGGGTCAGGGTCCGGGTCCTTTTCCGTGTCCCTGTCCGTGTCCGTGTCTGTGTCAGGGACCCGGTTCAGGGTAAGGGTCAGGGTCAGGGTCAGGGTCAGGGTAAGGGTCCGGATCAGGGTCTGGGTCATGGTCAGGGTCAGGGTCCGGGTCAGGGTCCGGGTCCGGGTCAGGGTCCGGGTCCTTTTCCGTGTCCCTGTCCATGTCCGTGTCTGTGTCAAGGACCCGTGTCAGGGTAAGGGTCCGTGTCAGGGTCAGGGTCAGGGTCTGGGTCCGGTTATAGTTCCGGTTCCGGTCCGGGTCAGGCTCAGGGTCCGGGTGAGGGTCAGGGTCTGTGTCAAGTTCTGGGTCCGGGTCAGGTTCCGGGCCAGGGTAGGGTCAGGGTCCGGGTCAGGGTCAGGGTCCGTGTCAGGGTCCGTTTCAGGGTCCGTGTCAGGGTCCGGGTCCTTTTCCGTGTCCCTGTCCGTGTCCGTGTCTGTGTCAGGGACCCGGTTCAGGGTAAGGGTCAGGGTCAGGGTAAGGGTCTGGATCAGGGTCTGGGTCATGGTCAGGGTCAGGGTCCGTGTCAGGGTCCAGGTCCGGGTCCGGGTCCGGGTCAGGGTCCGGGTCCTTTTCCATGTCCCTGTCTGTGTCCGTGTCTGTGTCAGGGACCCGGTTCAGGGTAAGGGTCAGGGTAAGGGTAAGGGTCAGGGTCAGGGTAAGGGTCCGGATCAGGGTCTGGGTCATGGTCAGGGTCAGGGTTCGTGTCTGTGTCTGGGTCAGGGTCCGGGTCAGGGTTAGGGTCCAGGTCCGGGTCCGGGTCCGGGTCCGGGTCTGGGTCCGGGTCGTGTTCCGGGTCTGGGTCAGGGTCAGGGTCATGATCAGGGTTCGGGTCTGGGTCAGGGTCAGGGTCCGGGTCAGGGTCCGGGTCCAGTTACAGTTCCAGTTCCGATTCCGGTCCGGGTCAGGGTCAGGGTCAGGGTCAGGGTCCGGGTCCTTTTCCCTGTCCCTGTCCGTGTCCGTGTCTGTGTCAGGGACCCGGTTCAGGGTAAGGGTCAGGGTCAGGGTCAGGGTAAGGGTCCGGATCAGGGTCTGGGTCATGGTCAGGGTCCGTGTCAGGGTCCGGGTCCGGGTCAGGGTCCGGGTCATTTTCCGTGTCCCTGTCCGTGTCCGTGTCTGTGTCAGGGACCCGGTTCATGGTAAGGGTCAGGGTCAGGGTCAGGGTCAGGGTAAGGGTCCGGATCAGGGTCTGGGTCATGGTCAGGGTTAGGGTCCGTGTCAGGGTCCGGGTCAGTGTCAGGGTCCGGGAAAAGGTCCGGGTCAGGGTCAGGGTCAGGGCCAGGGTCAGGGTCAGGGTCTGGGTCCGGTTACAGTTCCGGTTCCGGTCCGGGTCAGGGTCAGGGTCAGGGTCCGGGTCCGGGTCCGGGTCAGGGTCAGGGTCAGGGTCAGGGTCAGTGTCTGGGTCCGGGTCAGGTTCCGGGTCAGGGTCAGGGTCTGGGTCCGGGTCCGGGTCCGGGTCAGGGTCCGGGTAAGGGTCAGGGTCCGGGTCCTTTTCCGGGTCCCTGTCCGTGTCCGTGTCTGTGTCAAGGACCCGGGTCAGGGTAAGGGTCCAGGTCAGGGTCAGGGTCAGGGTCTGGGTCCGGTTACAGTTCCGGTTCCGGTCCGGGTCAGGCTCAGGGTCCGGGTCAGGGTCAGGGTCTGTGTCAGGGTCTGGGTCCGGGTCATGTTCCGGGTCAGGGTAAGGGTCAGGGTCCGGGTCCGGGTCCGGGTCAGGGTCCGTGTCAGGGTCCGTGTCAGGGTCAGGGTCTGTGTCAGGGTCCGGGTCCAGGTCCGGGTCAGGGTCAGGGTCCGGGTCCTTTTCCGTGTCCCTGTCCGTGTCCGTGTCTGTGTCAGGGACCCGATTCAGGTTAAGGGTCAGGGTCAGGGTCAGGGTAAGTGTCCGGATCAGGGTCTGGGTCAAGATCAGGGTCAGGGTCCGTGTCAGGGTCCGTGTCAGGGTCAGGGTCCGTGTCAGGGTCCGGGTCCAGGTCCGGGTCAGGGTCAGGGTCCGGGTCCTTTTCCGTGTCCCTGTCCATGTCCGTGTCTGTGTCAAGGACCCGGGTCAGGGTAAGGATCCGGATCCGGATCAGGGTCTGGGTCATGGTCAGGATCAGGGTCCGTGTCAGGGTCCGGGTCCGGGTCCTTTTCCGTGTCCCTGTCCCTGTCCGTGTCTGTGTCAAGGACCCGGGTCAGGGTAAGGGTCAGGGTCCGTGTCAGGGTCCAGGTCCGTGTCAGGGTCCGGGTCCTTTTCCGTGTCCCTGTCCGTGTCCGTGTCCGTGTCTGTGTCAAGGACCCGGGTCAGGGTAAGGGTCCGTGTCAGGGTCAGGGTCAGGGTCTGGGTCCGGTTACAGTTCCGGTTCCCGTCCGGGAGAGGCTCAGGGTCCGGGTCAGGGTCAGGGTCCGTGTCAGGGTCTGGGTCCGGGTCAGGTTCCGGGTCAAGGTCAGGGTCAGGGTCCGGGTCCGGGTCAGGGTCAGGGTCCATGTCAGGGTCCGGGTCAGGGTCAGGGTCCGGGTCCTCTTCCGTGTCCCTGTCTGTGTCCGTGTCTGTGTCAGGGACCCGGTTCAGGGTAAGGGTCAGGGTAAGGGTAAGGGTCCGGATCAGGGTCTGGGTCATGGTCAGGGTCAGGGTCAGGGTCCGTGTCAGGGTCCGGGTCCGGGTCATGGTCCGGGTCCTTTACTGTGTCCCTGTCCGTGTCCGTGTCTGTGTCAAGGACCCGGGTCAGGGTAAGGGTCTGGGTCAGGGTCAGGGTCAGGGTCTGGGTCCGGTTACAGTTCCGGTTCCGGTCCGGGTCAGGCTCAGGGTCCGGGTCAGGGTCAGGGTCTGTGTCAGGGTCTGGGTCCGGGTCAGGTTCCGGGTCAGGGTCAGGGTCAGGGTCTGGGTCCGGGTCAGGGTCCGGGTCAGGGTCCGGGTCCGGGTCAGGGTCCGGGTCCGGGTCCGGGTCCGGGTCAGGGTCAGGGTCCGGGTCCTTTTCCGTGTCCCTGTCCATGTCCGTGTCTGTGTCAAGGACCCGGGACAGGGCAAGGGTCAGGGTCCGTGTCAGGGTAACGGTCCGGGTCAAGGTCCAGGTTAGGGTCTGGGTCCGGGTCAGGGTCTGGGTCCGGGTCCGGGTCAGGGTCCGGGTCCTTTTCCGTGTCCCTGTCCGTGTCCGTGTCTGTGTCAGGGACCCGGTTCAGGGTAAGGGTCAGGGTCAGGGTCAGGGTCAGGGTAAGGGTCCGGATCAGGGTCTGGGTCATGGTCAGGGTCAGGGTCCGTGTCAGGGTCCGGGTCCGGGTCAGGGTCCGGGTCCTTTTCCGTGTCCCTGTCCATGTCCGTGTCTGTGTCAAGGACCCGTGTCAGGGTAAGTGTCCGTTTCAGGGTCAGGGTCAGGGTCTGGGTCCGGTTATAGTTCCGGTTCCGGTCCGGGTCAGGCTCAGGGTCCGGGTGAGGGTCAGGGTCTGTGTCAAGTTCTGGGTCCGGGTCAGGTTCCGGGCCAGGGTAGGGTCAGGGTCCGGGTCAGGGTCAGGGTCCGTGTCAGGGTCCGTTTCAGGGTCCGTGTCAGGGTCCGGGTCCTTTTCCGTGTCCCTGTCCGTGTCCGTGTCTGTGTCAGGGACCCGGTTCAGGGTAAGGGTCAGGGTCAGGGTAAGGGTCTGGATCAGGGTCTGGGTCATGGTCAGGGTCAGGGTCCGTGTCAGGGTCCAGGTCCGGGTCCGGGTCCGGGTCCGGGTCCGGGTCCGGGTCCTTTTCCATGTCCCTGTCTGTGTCCGTGTCTGTGTCAGGGACCCGGTTCAGGGTAAGGGTCAGGGTAAGGGTAAGGGTCAGGGTCAGGGTAAGGGTCCGGATCAGGGTCTGGGTCATGGTCAGGGTCAGGGTCCGTGTCTGTGTCTGGGTCAGGGTCCGGGTCAGGGTTAGGGTCCAGGTCCGGGTCCGGGTCCGGGTCCGGGTCTGGGTCCGGGTCGTGTTCCGGGTCTGGGTCAGGGTCAGGGTCATGATCAGGGTTCGGGTCTGGGTCAGGGTCAGGGTCCGGGTCAGGGTCCGGGTCCAGTTACAGTTCCGGTTCCGATTCCGGTCCGGGTCAGGGTCAGGGTCAGGGTCAGGGTCCGGGTCCTTTTCCCTGTCCCTGTCCGTGTCCGTGTCTGTGTCAGGGACCCGGTTCAGGGTAAGGGTCAGGGTCAGGGTCAGGGTAAGGGTCCGGATCAGGGTCTGGGTCATGGTCAGGGTCCGTGTCAGGGTCCGGGTCCGGGTCAGGGTCCGGGTCATTTTCCGTGTCCCTGTCCGTGTCCGTGTCTGTGTCAGGGACCCGGTTCATGGTAAGGGTCAGGGTCAGGGTCAGGGTCAGGGTAAGGGTCCGGATCAGGGTCTGGGTCATGGTCAGGGTTAGGGTCCGTGTCAGGGTCCGGGTCAGTGTCAGGGTCCGGGAAAAGGTCCGGGTCAGGGTCAGGGTCAGGGCCAGGGTCAGGGTCAGGGTCTGGGTCCGGTTACAGTTCCGGTTCCGGTCCGGGTCAGGGTCAGGGTCAGGGTCCGGGTCCGGGTCCGGGTCCGGGTCAGGGTCAGGGTCAGGGTCAGTGTCTGGGTCCGGGTCAGGTTCCGGGTCAGGGTCAGGGTCTGGGTCCGGGTCCGGGTCCGGGTCAGGGTCCGGGTAAGGGTCAGGGTCCGGGTCCTTTTCCGGGTCCCTGTCCGTGTCCGTGTCTGTGTCAGTGTAAGGGTAAGGGTCCAGGTCTGGGTCAGGGTCAGTGTCAGGGTCCGCGTCAGGGTCAGAGTCAGGGTCAGGATCCGGGTCAGGGTCCGGGTCAGTGTCCGGGTCCTTTTCTGTGTCCCTGTCCGTGTCCGTGTCTGTGTCAGGGATCCGTGTCAGGGTCAGGGCCCGTGTCAGGGTAAGGGTCAGGGTCAAGGTCAGGGTAAGGGTCCGGGTCAGGGTCAGGGTCCGTGTCAGGGTCAGGGTGAGGGTCCGGGTCAGGGTCAGGGTCCGGGTCCTTTTCCGTGTCCCTGTCCGTGTCCGTGTCTGTGTCAAGGACCTGGGTCAGGGTAAGGGTCCTGGTCAGGTTCAGGGTCACGGTCAGGGTCAGGGTCAGGATAAGGGTCAGGGTCAGGGTCAGGGTCAGGGTCAGGGTCCTGGTCAGGGTCAGGTTCCTTGTCAGGGTCAGGGTCAGGGTCCGGGTCAGCGTCAGGGTCCGGATCAGGGTCAGGGTCCGGGTAAGGGTCACGGTCAGGGTCCGGGTCGGGGTCGGGGTCGGGGTCCAGGTCGGGGTAAGGGTCCGGGTAAGGGTCAGGGTCCGGGTCAGGGTCAGGCTCCGGGAAAATGTCCGGGTCTGTGTCGGGGTCCGGGTCAGGGTCAGGGTCAGGGTCCGTGTCTGTGTCTGGGTCAGGGTCCGGGTCAGGGATAGGGTCCAGGTCCGGGTCCGGGTCTGGGTCCGGGTCGTGTTCCGGGTCTGGGTCAGGGTCAGGGTCATGATCAGGGTTCGGGTCTGGGTCAGGGTCAGGGTCCGGGTCAGGGTCCGGGTCCAGTTACAGTTCCGGTTCCGATTCCGGTCCGGGTCAGGGTCAGGGTCAGGGTCAGGGTCAGGGTCCGGGTCCTTTTCCCTGTCACTGTCCGTGTCCGTGTCTGTGTCAGGGACCCGGTTCAGGGTAAGGGTCAGGGTCAGGGTCAGGGTAAGGGTCCGGATCAGGGTCTGGGTCATGGTCAGGGTCCGTGTCAGGGTCCGGTTCCGGGTCAGGGTCCGGGTCATTTTCCGTGTCCCTGTCCGTGTCCGTGTCTGTGTCAGGGACCCGGTTCATGGTAAGGGTCAGGGTCAGGGTCAGGGTCAGGGTAAGGGTCCGGATCAGGGTCTGGGTCATGGTCAGGGTTAGGGTCCGTGTCAGGGTCCGGGTCCAGGTCAGGGTCCGGGTCCTTTTCCGTGTCCCTGTCCGTGTCCGTGTCTGTGTCAAGGACCCGGGTCAGGGTAAGGGTCCGGGTCAGGGTCAGGGTCAGGGTCTGGGTCCGGTTACAGTTCCGGTTCCGGTCCGGGTCAGGCTCAGGGTCCGGGTCAGGGTCAGGGTCTGTGTCAGGGTCTGGGTCCGGGTCATGTTCCGGGTCAGGGTAAGGGTCAGGGTCCGGGTCCGGGTCCGGGTCAGGGTCCGTGTCAGGGTCCGTGTCAGGGTCAGGGTCTGTGTCAGGGTCCGGGTCCAGGTCCGGGTCAGGGTCAGGGTCCGGGTCCTTTTCCGTGTCCCTGTCCGTGTCCGTGTCTGTGTCAGGGACCCGATTCAGGTTAAGGGTCAGGGTAAGGGTCCGGATCAGGGTCTGGGTCAAGGTCAGGGTCAGGGTCCGTGTCAGGGTCCGTGTCAGGGTCAGGGTCCGTGTCAGGGTCCGGGTCCAGGTCCGGGTCAGGGTCAGGGTCCGGGTCCTTTTCCGTGTCCCTGTCCATGTCCGTGTCTGTGTCAAGGACCCGGGTCAGGGTAAGGATCCGGATCCGGATCAGGGTCTGGGTCATGGTCAGGGTCAGGGTCCGTGTCAGGGTCCGGGTCCGGGTCCTTTTCCGTGTCCCTGTCCCTGTCCGTGTCTGTGTCAAGGACCCGGGTCAGGGTAAGGGTCAGGGTCCGTGTCAGGGTCCGGGTCCGTGTCAGGGTCCGGGTCCTTTTCCGTGTCCCTGTCCGTGTCCGTGTCCGTGTCTGTGTCAAGGACCCGGGTCAGGGTAAGGGTCCGTGTCAGGGTCAGGGTCAGGGTCTGGGTCCGGTTACAGTTCCGGTTCCCGTCCGGGAGAGGCTCAGGGTCCGGGTCAGGGTCAGGGTCCGTGTCAGGGTCTGGGTCCGGGTCAGGTTCCGGGTCAAGGTCAGGGTCAGGGTCCGGGTCCGGGTCAGGGTCAGGGTCCATGTCAGGGTCCGGGTCAGGGTCAGGGTCCGGGTCCTCTTCCGTGTCCCTGTCTGTGTCCGTGTCTGTGTCAGGGACCCGGTTCAGGGTAAGGGTCAGGGTAAGGGTAAGGGTCCGGATCAGGGTCTGGGTCATGGTCAGGGTCAGGGTCAGGGTCCGTGTCAGGGTCCGGGTCCGGGTCATGGTCCGGGTCCTTTACTGTGTCCCTGTCCGTGTCCGTGTCTGTGTCAAGGACCCGGGTCAGGGTAAGGGTCTGGGTCAGGGTCAGGGTCAGGGTCTGGGTCCGGTTACAGTTCCGGTTCCGGTCCGGGTCAGGCTCAGGGTCCGGGTCAGGGTCAGGGTCTGTGTCAGGGTCTGGGTCCGGGTCAGGTTCCGGGTCAGGGTCAGGGTCAGGGTCTGGGTCCGGGTCAGGGTCCGGGTCAGGGTCCGGGTCCGGGTCAGGGTCCGGGTCCGGGTCCGGGTCAGGGTCAGGGTCCGGGTCCTTTTCCGTGTCCCTGTCCATGTCCGTGTCTGTGTCAAGGACCCGGGACAGGGCAAGGGTCAGGGTCCGTGTCAGGGTAAGGGTCCGGGTCAAGGTCCAGGTTAGGGTCTGGGTCCGGGTCAGGGTCTGGGTCCGGGTCCGGGTCAGGGTCCGGGTCCTTTTCCGTGTCCCTGTCCGTGTCCGTGTCTGTGTCAGGGACCCGGTTCAGGGTAAGGGTCAGGGTCAGGGTCAGGGTCAGGGTAAGGGTCCGGATCAGGGTCTGGGTCATGGTCAGGGTCAGGGTCCGTGTCAGGGTCCGGGTCCGGGTCAGGGTCAGGGTCCTTTTCCGTGTCCCTGTCCATGTCCGTGTCTGTGTCAAGGACCCGTGTCAGGGTAAGGGTCCGTGTCAGTGTCAGGGTCAGGGTCTGGGTCCGGTTATAGTTCCGGTTCCGGTCCGGGTCAGGCTCAGGGTCCGGGTGAGGGTCAGGGTCTGTGTCAAGTTCTGGGTCCGGGTCAGGTTCCGGTCCAGGGTAGGGTCAGGGTCCGGGTCAGGGTCAGGGTCCGTGTCAGGGTCCGTGTCAGGGTCCGTGTCAGGGTCCGGGTCCTTTTCCGTGTCCCTGTCCGTGTCCGTGTCTGTGTCAGGGACCCGGTTCAGGGTAAGGGTCAGGGTCAGGGTAAGGGTCTGGATCAGGGTCTGGGTCATGGTCAGGGTCAGGGTCCGTGTCAGGGTCCAGGTCCGGGTCCGGGTCCGGGTCAGGGTCCGGGTCCTTTTCCATGTCCCTGTCTGTGTCCGTGTCTGTGTCAGGGACCCGGTTCAGGGTAAGGGTCAGGGTAAGGGTAAGGGTCAGGGTCAGGGTAAGGGTCCGGATCAGGGTCTGGGTCATGGTCAGGGTCAGGGTCCGTGTCAGGGTCCGTGTCAGGGTCAGGGTCCGGGTCCTTTTCCGTGTCCCTGTCCGTGTCTGTGTCAAGGACCCGGGTCAGGGTAAGGGTCCGGGTCAGGGTCTGTGTCAGGGTCTGGGTCCAGGTCAGGTTCCGGGTCAGGGTCAGGGTCCGGGTCAGGGTCCGGGTCAGGGTCTGGGTCCGGGTAAGGGTCAAGGTCAGGATCGGGGTCCGGGTCAGGGTCAGGGTCAGGGTAAGGGTCCGGGTCAGGGTCAGGGTCCATGTCAGGGTCCGGGTCCGGGTCAGGGTCCGGGTCCTCTTCCGTGTCCCTGTCTGTGTCCGTGTCTGTGTCAGGGACCCGGTTCAGGGCAAGGGTCAGGGTCAGGGTAAGGGTCCGGATCAGGGTCTGGGTCATGGTCAGGGTCAGGGTCCGTGTCAGGGTCCGGGTCCGGGTCATGGTCCGGGTCCTTTTCTGTGTCCCTGTCCGTGTCCGTGTCTGTGTCAAGGACCCGGGTCAGGGTAAGGGTTCGGGTCAGGGTCAGGGTCAGGGTCTGGGTCCGGTTACAGTTCCGGTTCCGGTCCGGGTCAGGGTCAGGGTCCGGGTCAGGGTCAGGGTCTGTGTCAGGGTCTGGGTCCGGGTCAGGTTCCGGGTCAGGGTCAGGGTCAGGGTCTGGGTCCGGGTGTTGGTCCGGGTCAGGGTCCGGGTCAGGGTCAGGGTCCGGGTCCTTTTCCGTGTCCCTGTCCGTGTCCGTGTCTGTGTCAGGGACCCGGGTCAGGGTCAGGGTCCGTGTCAGTGTCAACGTCAGGGTAAGGGTCCTGGTCCGGGTCCGGGTCAGGGTAAGGGTCCAGGTCAGGGTCAGGGTCAGGGTCAGGGTCAGGGTCAGGGTCAGGGTCAGGGTCAGGGTCAGGGTCAGGGTCCGTGTCAGGGTCCGGGTCTGGGTCCGGGTCAGGGACAGGGTCCGGGTCCTTTTCCGTGTCCCTGTCCGTGTCCGTGTCTGTGTCAAGGACCCGGGACGGGGCAAGGGTCAGGGTCCGGGTCCGGGTCAGGGTCCGGGTCCTCTTCCGTGTCCCTGTCTGTGTCCGTGTCTGTGTCAAGGACCCGGGACAGGGCAAGGGTCAGGGTCCGTGTCAGGGTAAGGGTCCGGCTCAAGGTCCAGGTTAGGGTCTGGGTCCGGGTCAGGGTCTGGGTCCGGGTCCGGGTCCGGTTACAGTTCCGGTTCCGGTCCGGGTCAGGCTCAGGGTCCGGGTCAGGGTCCGGGTCAGGGTCAGGGTCCGGGTCCTTTTCCGTGTCCCTGTCCGTGTCCGTGTCTGTGTCAAGGACCCGTGTCAGGGTAAGGGTCCGTGTCAGGGTCAGGGTCAGGGTCTGGGTCCGGTTACAGTTCCGGTTCCGGTCCGGGTCAGGCTCAGGGTCCGGGTCAGGGTAAGGGTCTGTGTCAAGTTCTGGGTCCGGGTCAGGTTCCGGGTCAGGGTCAGGGTCAGGGTCCGGGTCAGGGTCAGGGTCCGTGTCAGGGTCCGTGTCAGGGTCCGTGTCCTTTTCCGTGTCCCTGTCCGTGTCCGTGTCTGTATCAGGGACCCGGTTCAGGGTAAGGGTCAGGGTCAGGGTAAGGGTCTGGATCAGGGTCTGGGTCATGGTCAGGGTCAGGGTCCATGTCAGGGTCCGGGTCCGGGTCCGGGTCAGGGTCCGTGTCCTTTTCCGTGTCCCTGTCCGTGTCCGTGTCTGTGTCAGGGACCCGGTTCAGGGTAAGGGTCAGGGTAAGGGTAAGGGTCAGGGTCAGGGTAAGGGTCCGGATCAGGGTCTGGGTCATGGTCAGGGTCAGGGTCCGTGTCAGGGTCCGGGTCAGGGTCAGGGTCCGGGTCCTTTTCCGTGTCCCTGTCCGTGTCTGTGTCAAGGACCCGGGTCAGGGTAAGGGTCCGGGTCAGGGTCTGTGTCAGGGTCTGGGTCCAGGTCAGGTTCCGGGTCAGGGTCAGGGTCCGGGTCAGGGTCCGGGTCAGGGTCCGGGTCAGGGTCCGGGTCAGGGTCCGTGTCCGGGTAAGGGTCACGGTCAGGATCGGGGTCCGGGTCAGGGTCAGGGTCAGGGTAATGGTCCGGGTCAGGGTCCGGGTTAGGGTCTGGGTCCGGGTCCGGGTCTGGGTCCGGGTACTTTTCCTTGTCCCTGTCCGTGTCCAGGCCAGGGCCAGGTTCAGGGTCAGGGTCAGGGTCCAGGTCCATGTCAGGGTCAGGTGAGGGTCAGGGTCAGGGTCCGGGTCAGGGTCCGGGTCCGGGTAAGGGTCACGGGTCAGGGTCAGGGTCAGGGTCAGGGTCCGGATCAGGGTGAGAGTCAGGGTCCGGGTCAGGATAAGGGTAAGGGTCCAGGTCAGGGTGAGGGTGAGGGTGAGGGTCCGGGTCCAGGTCAGGGTCTGGGTCAGGGTCAGGGTCCGTGTCTGGGTCAGGGTCCAGGTCAGGGTCCGGTTCCGGGTCAGGGTCAGGGTCTGTGTCAGGGTCAGGGTCTGTGTCAGGGTCAGGGTCCAGGTCAGGGTCCGGTTCCGTGTCAGGGTTAGAGTCCGGGTCAGGGTCAGAGTCTGTGTCAGGGTCAGGGTAAGGGTCAGGGTCAGTGCCAGGGTAAGGGTCCGGGCCAGGTTCCAGATCAGGGTGAGGGTCAGGGTCCGGGTCAGGGTCCAGGTCAGGGTCAGGGTCAGTGTCAGTGTCAGCATCAGTGTCCGGGTCAGGGTCTGGGTCCGGTTCAGGGTCAGGGTCAGCGTCAGGGTCCGGGTCAGGGTCTGGGTCAGGGTAAGGGTCAGGGTCCGGGTGTGGGTCAGGGTCCGGGTCAGCGTCAGAGTCCGGGTGTGGGTCAGGGTCTGGGTCAGCGTCAGGGTCCGTGTCCGGGTTTGTGTCCGGGTCTGTGTCCAGGTCAGGGTCAGGGTCAGGGTCCGTGTCAGGGTCAGTGTCAGGGTCCGGGTCAGGGACCGGGCCAGGTTCCGGATCAGGGTGAGGGTGAGGGTCCGGGTCAGGGTCCGGGTCAGGGTCAGTGTCAGCATCAGGGTCCGGGTCAGGGTCTGGGTCCGGGTCAGGGACAGGGTCAGTGTCAGTGTCCGGGTCAGGGTCTGGGTCCAGGTAAGGGTCAGGGTCCGGGTGTGGGTCAGGGTCCGGGTGTGGGTCAGGGTCCGGGTCAGGGTAAGGGTCCGGGTCAGGGTCAGGGTCAGGGTCCGTGTCCGGGTCTGTGTCCGGGTCTGTGTCTGTGTCCAGGTCAGGGTCAGGGTCAGTCTCAGGGTCTGGGTCAGGGTCAGTGTCAGGGTCCGCGTCAGGGTCAGGGTCCGGGTCAGGATCCGGGTCAGGGTCCGGGTTAGGGTCCGGGTCCTTTTCTGTGTCCCTGTCCGTGTCCGTGTCTGTGTCAGGGATCCGTGTCAGGGTCAGGGTCCGTGTCAGAGTAAGGGTCAGGGTCAAGGTCAGGGGAAGGGTCCGGGTCAGGGTCAGGGTCCATGTCAGTGTGAGGGTGAGGGTCCGGGTCAGGGTCAGGGTCCGGGTCCTTTTCCGTGTCCCTGTCCGTGTCCGTGTCTGTGTCAAGGACCCGGGTCAGGGTAAGGGTCCTGGTCAGGTTCAGGGTCACGGTCAGGGTCAGGGTCAGGATAAGGGTCAGGGTCAGGGTCAGGGTCAGGGTCCTGGTCAGGGTCAGGTTCCTTGTCATGGTCAGGGTCAGGGTCCGGGTCAGCGTCAGGGTCCGGATCAGGGTCAGGGTCCGGGTAAGGGTCACGGTCAGGGTCCGGGTCGGGGTCGGGGTCGAGGTCGGGGTAAGGGTCAGGGTCCGGGTAAGCGTCAGGCTCCGGGAAAAGGTCCGGGTCCGTGTCGGGGTCCGGGTCAGGGTCAGGGTCCGTGTCCGTGTCTGGGTCCGGGTCCGGGTCCGGGTCCGGGTCCTGTTCCGGGTCCGGGTCAGGGTCAGGGTCAGGGTTATGATCAGGGTTCGGGTCCGGGTCAGGGTCAGGGTCCAGGTCAGGGTCCGGTTCCAGTTACAGTTCCGGTTCCGATTCCGGTCCGGTTCAGGGTCAGGGTCCGGGTCAGGGTCAGGGTCCGGGTCCTTTTCCGTGTCCCTGTCCGTGTCCGTGTCTGTGTCAGGGACCCGGTTCAGGGTAAGGGTCAGGGTCAGGGTAAGGGTCCGGATCAGGGTCTGGGTCATGGTCAGGGTCAGGGTCCGTGTCAGGGTCAGGGTCCAGGTCAGGGTCCGGTTCCGGTTCCGGGTCAGGGTCAGGGTCCGTGTCAGTGTCAGGGTCTGTGTCAGGGTCAGGGTCCAGGTCAGGGTCAGGGTCCAGGTCAGGGTCAGGGTCCAGGTCAGGGTCCGGTTCCGTGTCAGGGTTAGAGTCCGGGTCAGGGTCAGGGTCCATTTCAGGGTCAGGGTCCGGGTCAGGGTCAGGGTCCGGGTCCTTTTCCGTGTCCCTGTCCGTGTCCGTGTCTGTGTCAAGGACCCGGGTCAGGGTAAGGGTCCTGGTCAGGTTCAGGGTCACGGTCAGGGTCAGGGTCAGGATAAGGGTCCGGGTCAGCGTCAGGGTCCGGATCAGGGTCAGGGTCCGGGTAAGGGTCACGGTCAGGGTCCGGATCGGGGTCGGGGTCGAGGTCATGATCAGGGTTCTGGTCCGGGTCAGGGTCAGGGTCCGTGTCAGGGTCCGGTTCCAGTTACAGTTCCGGTTCCGATTCCGATTCCGGTCCGGGTCAGGGTCAGGGTCCGGGTCAGGGTCAGGGTCCGGGTCCTTTTCCGTGTCCCTGTCCGTGTCCGTGTCTGTGTCAGGGACCCGGTTCAGGGTAAGGGTCAGGGTCAGGGTAAGGGTCCGGATCAGGGTCTGGGTCATGGTCAGGGTCAGGGTCCGTGTAAGGGTCCGGGTCCGGGTCCGGGTCAGGGTCCGGGTCCTTTTCCGTGTCCCTGTCCGTGTCCGTGTCCGTGTCTGTGTCAGGGACCCGGTTCAGGGTAAGGGTCAGGGTCAGGGTCAGGGTCAGGGTCAGGGTAAGGGTCCGGATCAGGGTCTGGGTCTGGGTCTGGGTCTGGGTCTGGGTCATGGTCAGGGTCAGGGTCCGTGTCAGGGTCTGGGTCCGTGTCAGGGTCCGGGTCCTTTTCCGTGTCCCTGTCCGTGTCCGTGTCTGTGTCAGGGACCCGGTTCAGGGTAAGGGTCAGGGTCAGGGTCAGGGTCAGGGTAAGGGTCAGGGTCAGGGTAAGGGTCCGGATCAGGGTCTGGGTCATGGTCAGGGTCAGGGTCCGTGTCAGGTTCCGGGTCCGGGTCCGGGTCAGGGTCCGGGTCCTATTCCGTGTCCCTGTCCGTGACTGTGTCAAGGACCCGGGTCAGGGTAAGGGTCCGGGTCCGGGTCAGGGTCAGGGTCTGGGTCCGGTTACCGTTCCGGTTCCGGTCCGTTGTCAGGCTCAGGGTCCGGGTCAGGGTCAGGGTCAGGGTCTGTGTCAGGGTCTGGGTTCGGGTCAGGTTCCGGGTCAGGGTCAGGGTCAGGGTCCGGTTCCGGGTCAGGGTCCGGGTCCCGGTCAGAGTCCGGGTCAGGGTCAGGGTCAAGGTCAGGGTAAGGGTCCGGGTCAGGGTAAGGGTCCAGGTCAGGGTCAGGGTCAGGGTCAGGGTCCGTGTCAGGGTCAGGGTCCGGGTCCGGGTCAGGGTCAGGGTCCAGGTACTTTTCCGTGTCCCTGTCCGTGTCCGTGTCTGTGTCAAGGACCCGGGTCAGGGTAAGGATCCGGATCAGGGTCTGGGTCATGGTCAGGGTCAGGGTCCGTGTCAGGTTCCGGGTCCGGGTCCGTGTCAGGGTCCGGGTCCTTTTCCGTGTCCCTGTCCGTGTCTGTGTCAAGGACCCGGGTCAGGGTAAGGGTCCGGGTCCGGGTCAGGGTCAGGGTCTGGGTCCGGTTACAGTTCCGGTTCCGGTCCGGGTCAGGCTCAGGGTCCGGGTCAAGGTCAGGGTCTGTGTCAGGGTCTGGGTCCGGGTCAGGTTCCGGGTCAGGGTCAGGGTCCGGGTCAGGGTCCGGGTCAGGGTCAGGGTCAGGGTCAGGGTCCGTGTCCTTTTCCGTGTCCCTGTCCGTGTCTGTGTCTGTGTCAGGGACCCGGGTCAGGGTCAGGGTCCGTGTCAGGGTCAAGGTCAGGGTAAGGGTCCGGGTCAGGGTAAGGGTCCAGGTCAGGGTCAGGGTCAGGGTCAGGGTCCGTGTCAGGGTCAGGGTCCGGGTCCGGGTCAGGGTCAGGGTCCGGGTACTTTTCCGTGTCCCTGTCCGTGTCCGTGTCTGTGTCAAGGACCCGGGTCAGGGTAAGGATCCGGATCAGTGTCTGGGTCATGGTCAGGGTCAGGGTCCGTGTCAGGGTCCGGGTCCGGGTCAGGGTCCGGGTCCTTTTCCGTGTCCCTGTCCGTGTCCGTGTCTGTGTCAAGGACCCGGGTCAGGGTAAGGGTCAGGGTCCGTGTCAGGGTCCGGGTCCGGGTTAGGATCCGGGTCCTTTTCCGTGTCCCTGTCCGTCTCCGTGTCTGTGTCAAGGACCCGGGTCAGGGTAAGGGTCCGGGTCAGGGTCAGGGTCAGGGTCTGGGTCCGGTTACAGTTCCGGTTCCGGTCCGGGTCAGGCTCAGGGTCCGTTTCAGGGTTAGGGTCTGTGTCAGGGTCTGGGTCCGGGTCAGGTTCCGGGTCAGGGTCAGGGTCACGGTCCGGGTCCGGGTCAGGGTCAGGGTCAGGGTCCGTGTCAGGGTCCGGGTCCGGGTCAGGGTCCGGGTCCTTTTCCGTGTCCCTGTCTGTGTCCGTGTCTGTGTCAGGGACCCGGTTCAGGGTCAGGGTCAGGGTCAGGGTCAGGGTAAGGGTCCGGATCAGGGTCTGGGTCATGGTCAGGGTCAGGGTCAGGGTCCGGGTCAGGGTCCGGGTCCGGGTCATGGTCCGGGTCCTTTTCCGTGTCCCTGTCCGTGTCCGTGTCCATGTCTGTGTCAAGGACCCGGGTCAGGGTAAGGGTCCGGGTCAGGGTCAGGGTCAGGGTCTGGGTCTGGGTCCGGTTACAGTTCCAGTTCCGGTCCGGGTCAGGCTCAGGGTCCGGGTCAGGGTCAGGGTCTTTGTCAGTGTCTGGGTCCGGGTCAGGTTCCGGGTCAGGGTCAGGGTCAGGGTCCGGGTCCGGGTCAGGGTCCGGGTCAGGGTCCGGGTCAGGGTCAGTGTCCGGGTCCTTTTCCGTGTCCCTGTCCGTGTCCGTGTCTGTGTCAGGGACCCAGGTCAGGGTCAGGGTCCGTGTCAGGGTCATGGTCAGGGTAAGGGTCTGGGTCCGGGTCAGGGTAAGGGTCCAGGTCAGGGTCAGGGTCAGGGTCAGGGTCAGGGTCCGTGTCAGGGTCAGGGTCCGGGTCCGGGTCAGGGTCAGATTCTGGGTCCTTTTCCGTTTCCCTGTCCGTGTCCGTGTCTGTGTCAAGGACCCGGGTCAGGGCAAGGGTCAGGGTCCGTGTCAGGGTAAGGGTCCGGGTCAGGGTCCGGGTTAGGGTCTGGGTCCGGGTCAGGGTCTGGGTCCGGGTACTTTTCCTTGTCCCTGTCCGGGCCAGGGTTAGGGTCAGGGTCAGGGTCAGGGTCCAGGTCCGTGTCAGGGTCAGGTGAGGGTCAGGGTCCGGGTCAGGGTCAGGGTCCATGTCAAGGTCAGGGTCCGTGTCAGGGTCAGCGTCAGGGTCCGGGTCAGGGTGAAAGTCAGGGTCCGGGTCAGGGTCATGGTAAGGGTAAGGGTCCAGGTCAGGGTGAGGTTGACGGTGAGGGTGCGGGTCCAGGTCAGGGTCTGGGTCAGGGTCAGTGTCAGGGTCAGGGTCATGTTCCAGGTCAGGGTCCGGTTCCGTGTCAGGGTAAGGGTCCATGTCAGGGTCAGGGTCTGTGTCAGCGTCAGGGCCAGGTCAGGGTCAGGGTCCAGGTCAGGGTCCGGTTCTGTGTCAGGGTTAGGGTCCGGGTCAGGGTCAGAGTCTCTGTCAGGGTAAGGTTAAAGCTCCGGGTCAGTGCCAGGGTAAGGGTTCGGGCCAGGGTCCGGATCAGGGTGAGGGTCAGGGTCCGGGTCCAGGTCAGGGTCCGGGTCAGGGTCAGGGTCAGGGTCAGGGTCCGGGTCCTTTTCCTTGTCCCTGTCCGTGTCCGTGTCTGTGTCAGGGACCCGGGTCAGGGTCATGGTCCGTTTCAGTGTCAAGGTCAGGGTAAGGGTCCGGGTCAGGGTAAGGGTCCAGGTCAGGGTCAGGGTCAGGGTCAGGGTCAGGGTCCGTGTCAGGGTCAGGGTCCGGGTCCGGGTCCGGGTCAGGGTCAGGGTCCGGGTCCGGGTCCTTTTCCGGGTCCCTGTCCGTGTCCGTGTCTGTGTCAAGGACCCGGATCAGGGTAAGGATCCGGATCAGGGTCTGGGTCAAGGTCAGGGTCAGGGTCCGTGTCAGGGTCCGGGTCCGGGTCCGGGTCCGGGTCCTTTTCGGTGTCCCTGTCCGTGTCTGTGTCTGTGTCAAGGACCCGGGTCAGGGTAAGTGTCAGGGTCCGTGTCAGGGTCCGGGTCCGGGTCAGGGTCTGGGTCCTTTTCCGTGTCCCTGTCCGTGTCCGTGTCTGTGTCAAGGACCCGGGTCAGGATAAGGGTCCGGGTCAGGGTCTGTGTCAGGGTCTGGGTCCGGGTCAGGTTCCGGGTCAGGGTTAGGGTCAGGGTCCGGGTCCGGGTAAGGGTCAGGGTCCTTTTCCGTGTCCCTGTCTGTGTCCGTGTCTGTGTCAGGGACCCGGTTCAGGGTCAGGGTCAGGGTCAGGGTAAGGGTCCGGATGAGGGTCTGGGTCATGGTCAGGGTCAGGGTCCGGGTCAGGGTCCGGGTCCGGGTCATGGTCCGGGTCCTTTTCCGTGTCCCTGTCCCTGTCCGTGTCCGTGTCCGTGTCTGTGTCAAGGACCCGGGTCAGGGTAAGGGTCCCGGTCAGGGTCAGGGTCAGGGTCAGGGTCTGGTCCGGTTACAGTTCCGGTTCCAGTCCGGGTCAGGCTCAGGGTCCGGGTCAGGGTCAGTGTCTGTGTCAGTGTCTGGGTCCGGGTCAGGTTCCGGGTCAGGGTCAGGGTCAGGGTCCGGGTCCGGGTCAGGGTCAGGGTCCGGGTCAGGGTCCGGGTCAGGGTCAGTGTCCGGGTCCTTTTCCGTGTCCCTGTCCGTGTCTGTGTCAGGGACCCAGGTCAGGGTCCGGGTCCGTGTCAGGGTCATGGTCAGGGTAAGGGTCCGGGTCCGGGTCCGGGTCCGGGTCCGGGTCAGGGTAAGGGTCCAGGTTAGGGTCAGGGTCAGGGTCAGGGTCAGGGTCAGGGTCAGGGTCAGGGTCAGGGTCAGGGTCAGGGTCCGTGTCAGGGTCCGGGTCCGGGTCCGGGTCCGGGTCAGGGTCAGGTTCCGGGTCCTTTTCCGTGTCCCTGTCCGTGTCCGTGTCTGTGTCAAGGACCCGGGTCAGGGCAAGGGTCAGGGTCCGTGTCAGGGTAAGGGTCCGGGTCAGGGTCCGGGTTAGGGTCTGGCTCAAGGTCAGGGTCTGGGTCCGGGTACTTTTCCTTGTCCCTGTCCGGGCCAGGGTCAGTGTCTGTGTCAGTGTCTGGGTCCGGGTCAGGTTCCGGGTCAGGGTCAGGGTCAGGGTCCGGGTCCGGGTCCGGGTCAGGGTCCGGGTCAGGGTCCGGGTCAGGGTCAGTGTCCGGGTCCTTTTCCGTGTCCCTGTCCGTGTCTGTGTCAGGGACCCAGGTCAGGGTCAGGGTCCGTGTCAGGGTCATGGTCAGGGTAAGGGTCCGGGTCCGGGTCCGGGTCAGGGTAAGGGTCCAGGTTAGGGTCAGGGTCAGGGTCAGGGTCAGGGTCAGGGTCAGGGTCAGGGTCAGGGTCAGGGTCAGGGTCAGGGTCCGGGTCCTGGTCCGGGTCAGGGTCAGGTTCCGGGTCCTTTTCCGTGTCCCTGTCCGTGTCCGTGTCTGTGTCAAGGACCCGGGTCAGGGCAAGGGTCAGGGTCCGTGTCAGGGTAAGGGTCCGTGTCAGGGTCCGGGTTAGGGTCTTGGTCCAGGTCAGGGTCTGGGTCCGGGTACTTTTCCTTGTCCCTGTCCGGGCCAGGGTTAGTGTCAGGGTCAGGGTCAGGGTCCAGGTCCGTGTCAGGGTCAGGTGTGGGTCAGGGTCAGGGTCCGTGTCAAGGTCAGGGTCCGTGTCAGGGTCACGGGTCAGGGTCAGCATCAGGGTCAGCGTCAGGGTGAAAGTCAGGGTCCGGGTCAGGGTCAGGGTAATGGTAAGGGTCCAGGTCAGGGTGAGGGTGACGGTGAGGGTGCGGGTCCAGGTCAGGGTCTGGGTCAGGGTCAGGGTCAGGGTCAGGGTCCAGGTCAGGGTCCGGTTCCTTGTCAGGGTCAGGGTCCGTGTCAGGGTCAGGGTCTGTGTCAGGGTCAGGGTCCAGGTCAGGGTCAGGGTCAGGGTCAGGGTCCAGGTCAGGGTCCGGTTCTGTGTCAGGGTTAGTGTCCGGGTCAGGGTCAGAGTCTGTGTCAGGGTCAGGGTAAAGGTCAGGGTCAGTGCCAAGGTAAGGGTCCGGGCAAGGGTCCGGATCAGGGTGAGGGTCAGGGTCCGGGTCAGGGTCAGTGTCAGTGTCAGGGTCAGTGTCAGGGTCCGGGTCAGGGTCAGGGTCCAGGTCTGGGTCCAGGTCAGGGTCCGTGTCCGGGTCTGTGTCTGGGTCTGTGTCCGGGTCAGGGTCAGGGTCCATGTCAGGGTCAGTGTCAGGGTCCGGGTCAGGGTCAGGGTCCAGATCAGGGTCCAGGTCAGGGTCTGGGTCGGGGTCAGGGTCCGGGTCCGGTTTAGAGTCAGGGTCAGGGTCCAGGTCAGGGTCCGGGTCAGGGTCAGGGTCCGGGTCAGGGTCCGGGTCCGGGTCAGGTTCCGGGTCCGGGTAAGGGTCACGGTCAGGATCGGGGTCCGGGTCAGGGTCAGTGTCAGGGTTAGGGTCCAGGTCAGTGTCCGGGTTAGGGTCTGGGTCCGGGTCAGGTTCTGGGTCCGGGTACTTTTCCTTGTCCCTGTCCGTGTCCGGGCCAGGGTCAGGTTCAGGGTCCGGGTCAGGGTCCGGGTCCGGGTCAGGGTCACGGGTCAGGGTCAGGGTCAGGGTCCAGGTCAGGGTAAGGGTAAGGGTCCAGGTGAGGGTGAGGGTGAGGGTGAGGGTGCGGGTCCAGGTCAGTGTCTGGGTCAGGGTCAGGGTCAGGGTCCGGGTCAGGGTCAGGGTCCAGGTCAGGGTCCGTTTCCGTGTCAGGGTCAGGGTCCGTGTCAGGGTCAGGGTCTGTGTCAGGGTCAGGGTCCAGGTCAGGGTCAGGGTCCAGGTCAGGGTCCGTTTCCGTGTCAGGGTTAGGGTCCGGGTCAGGGTCAGAGTCTGTGTCAGGGTCAGGGTAAGGGTCAGGGTCAGTGCCAGGGTAAGGGTCCGGGCCAGGTTCCAGATCAGGGTGAGGGTCAGGGTCCGGGTCAGGGTCCGGGTCAGGGTCAGTGTCAGTGTCAGCGTCACGGTCCGGGTCAGGGTCTGGGTCCGGGTCAGGGTCAGGGTCAGCGTCAGGGTCCGGGTCAGGGTCTCTGTGCGGGTAAGGGTCAGGGACCGGGTGTGGGTCAGGGTCCGGGTCAGCGTCAGGGTCCGGGTGTGGGTCAGGGTCTGGGTCAGCGACAGGGTCCGGGTCAGGGTAAGGGTCCGGGTCAGGGTCAGGGTCAGGGTCCGTGTCCGGGTCTGTGTCCGGGTCTGTGTCCAGGTCAGGGTCAGGGTCAGGGTCAGGGTCAGGGTCAGGGTCCGTGTCAGGGTCAGTGTCAGGGTCCGGGTCAGGGTCCGGGCCAGGTTCCGGATCAGGGTGAGGGTCAGGGTCCAGGTCAGGGTCCGGGTCAGGGTCAGTGTCTGCATCAGGGTCCGGGTCAGGGTCTGGGTCCGGGTCAGCGTCAGGGTCAGCGTCAGGGTCCGGGTCATGGTCTGGGTCCGGGTAAGGGTCAGGGTCCGGGTGTGGGTCAGGGTCCGGGTCAGCGTCAGGGCCGGGTGTGGGTCAGGGTCCGGGTGTGGGTCAGGGTCCGGATCAGGGTAAGGGTCCGGGTCAGGATCAGAGTCCGTGTCCGGGTCTGTGTCTGGGTCTGTGTCCAGGTCAGGGTCAGGGTCAGTGTCAGGGTCCGGGTCAGTGTCAGGGTCCGGGTCAGGGTCAGGGTCAGGGTCAGGGTCAGGGTCAGGGTCAGGGTCAAGATCCAGGTCTAGGTCCATGTCAGGGTCCGGGTCGGGGTCAGGGTCCGGGTCCGGGTCAGGGTCGGGGTCCAGGTCAGGGTCAGGGTCAGGTTCTGGGTCAGGGTCCGGGTCATGGTCGGGGTCCGGGTAAGGGTCACGGTCAGGGTCGGGGTAAGGGTCAGGGTCAGGGTCAGGGTCCGGGTCAGCGTCAGGGTTCAGGAAAAGGTCTGGGTGAGTGTCAGGGTCACGGTCAGGGTCTGGGTCCAGTTAAAGTTCCGGTTCCGGTCCGGGTGAGGGTCAGGGTCCGGGTCCGGGTCAGGGTCAGGGTCCGTGTCAGGGTCCGGGTCCGTGTCAGGGTCCGGGTCCTTTTCCGTGTCCCTGTCTGTGTCCGTGTCTGTGTCAGGGACCCGGTTCAGGGTAAGGGTCAGGGTCAGGGTGCGGGTAAGGGTCAGGGACCGGGTGTGGGTCAGGGTCTGGGTCAGCGTCAGGGTCCGGGTCCGGGTCAGGGTAAGGGTCCGGGTCTGGGTCAGAGTCCGTGTCCTGGTCTGTGTCCGGGTCTGTGTCCAGGTCAGGGTCAGGGTCAGGGTCAGGGTCAGGGTCAGGGTCAGGGTCCGTGTCAGTGTCAGTGTCAGGGTCCGGGTCAGGGTCCGGGCCAGGTTCCGGATCAGGGTGAGGGTCAGGGTCCGGGTCAGGGTCAGGGTCCGGGTCAGGGTCCGGGTCAGTGTCAGGGTCCGGGTCAGGGTCAGGGTCAGGGTCAGGGTCAGGGTCAAGATCCAGGTCTAGGTCCAGGTCAGGTTCCGGGTCGGGGTCAGGGTCCGGGTCCGGGTCAGGTTCGGGGTCCAGGTCAGGGTCATGGTCAGGTTCTGGTTCAGCGTCTGGGTCAGGGTCGGGTTCCGGGTAAGGGTCACGGTCAGGGTCGGGGTCGGGGTAAGGGTCAGGGTCAGGGTCAGGGTCCGGGTCAGCGTCAGGGTTCAGGAAAAGGTCTGGGTCAGTGTCAGGGTCAGGGTCACGGTCAGGGTCTGGGTCCGGTTACAGTTCCGGTTCCGGTCCGGGTCAGGGTCCGGGTCCGGGTCAGGGTCAGGGTCCGTGTCAGGGTCTGGATCCGTGTCAGGGTCCGGGTCCTTTTCTGTGTCCCTGTCTGTGTCCGTGTCTGTGTCAGGGACCCGGTTCAGGGTCAGGGTCAGGGTCAGGGTCAGGGTCAGGGTAAGGGTCCGGATCAGGGTCTGGGTCATGGTCAGGGTCAGGGTCCGGGTCAGGGTCCGGGTCCGGGTCATGGTCCAGTTCCTTTTCCGTGTCCCTGTCCGTGTCCGTGTCCGTGTCTGTGTCAAGGACCCGGGTCAGGGTAAGGGTCCCGGTCAGGGTCAGGGTCAGGGTCAGGGTCTGGTCCGGTTACAGTTCCGGTTCCGGTCCGGGTCAGGCTCAGGGTCCGTGTCAGGGTCCGGGTCCGGGTCAGGGTCCGGGTCCTTTTCCGTGTCCCTGTCTGTGTCCGTGTCTGTGTCAGGGACCCGGTTCAGGGTCAGGGTCAGGGTCAGGGTCAGGGTAAGGGTCCGGATCAGGGTCTGGGTCATGGTCAGGGTCAGGGTCCGGGTCCGGGTCATGGTCCGGGTCCTTTTCCGTGTCCCTGTCCGTGTCCGTGTCCGTGTCTGTGTCAAGGACCTGGGTCAGGGTAAGGGTCCCGGTCAGGGTCAGGGTCAGGGTCAGGGTCTGGTCCGGTTACAGTTCCGGTTCCGGTCCGGGTCAGGCTCAGGGTCAGGGTCAGGGTCCGGGTCCGGGTCAGGGTCCGGGTCAGGGTCCGGGTCAGGGTCAGTGTCCGGGTCCTTTTCCGTGTCCCTGTCCGTGTCCGTGTCTGTGTCAGGGACCCAGGTCAGGGTCAGGGTCCGTGTCAGGATCATGGTCAGGGTAAGGTTCCGGATCAGGGTCAGGGTCAGGGTCCGGGTCTGGGTCAGGGTCACGGTCAGGGTCAGGGTCAGGGTCAAGATCCAGGTCTAGGTCCAGGTCAGGGTCCGGGTCGTGGTCAGGGTCCGGGTCCGGGTCAGGGTCGGGGTCCAGGTCAGGGTCAGGGTCAGGTTCTGGGTCAGGGTCCGGGTCAGGGTCGGGGTCCGGGTAAGGGTCACGGTCAGGGTCGGGGTCGGGGTAAGGGTCAGGGTCAGGGTCAGGGTCCGGGTCAGAGTCAGGGTTCAGGAAAAGGTCTGGGTCAGTGTCAGGGTCAGGGTCAGGGTCAGGGTCTGGGTCCGGTTACAGTTCCGGTTCCGGTCCGGGTCAGGTTCAGGGTCAGGGTCCGGGTCAGGGTCAGGGTCAGGGTCAGGGTCTGTGTCAGGGTCCGGGTCCGGGTCTGGGTCATGGTCAGGGTCAGGGTTAGGGTCAGGGTCCGCGTCAGGGTCAGGGTCAGGGTCCGGGTCAGGGTCCTGGTCAGGGTCAGGGTCCGTGTCAGGGTCAGGTTCCGGGTCCTTTTCCGTGTCCCTGTCCGTGTCCGTGTGTGTGTCAGGGACCCCTGTCAGGGTCAGGGTCCTTGTCAGGGTAAGGGTCAGGGTCAGGGTCAAGGTCAGGTTAAGGGTCAGGTTCAGGGTAAGGGTCCGGATCAGGGTCTGGGTCATGGTCAGGGTCAGGGTCCGGGTCAGGGTCCGGGTCCGGGTCAGGGTCCGGGTCCTTTTCCGTGTCCCTGTCCGTGTCCGTGTCTGTGTCAGGGACCCGGTTCTGGGTAAGGGTCAGGGTCAGGGTCAGGGTAAGGGTCCGGACCAGGGTCTGGGTCTGGGTCTGGGTCATGGTCAGGGTCAGGGTCCAGGTACTTTTCCTTGTCCCTGTCCGGGCCAGGGTCAGGGTCAGGGTCAGGGTCAGGGTCCAGGTCCGTGTCAGGGTCAGGTGAGGGTCAGGGTCCGGGTCCTTTTCCGTGTCCCTGTCCGTGTCTGTGTCTGTGTCAAGGACCCGGGTCAGGGTAAGGGTCCGGGTACGGGTCAGGGTCAGGGTCTGGGTCAGGGTCAGGGTCTGTGTCATGGTCTGGGTCCGGGTCAGATCCCGGGTCAGGTCCCGGGTCAGGGTCAGGGTCAGGGTCAGGGTCAGGGTCAGGGTCCGGGTCAGGGTCAGGGTCATGGTCAGGGTCAGGGTCCGGGTCCTTTTCCGTGTCCCTGTCCGAGTCCGTGTCTGTGTCAGGGACCCGGGTCAGGGTCAGGGTCCGTGTCAGGGTCTAGGTCAGGGTAAGGGTCAGGGTAAGGGTCCAGGTCAGGGTCAGGGTCAGGGTCCGGGTCAGGGTCAGGGTCAGGGTCCGGGTCCAGGTCAGGGTCAGGGTCCGGGTCCTTTTCCGTGTCCCTGTCCGTGTCTGTGTCAAGGACCTGGGTCAGGGTAAGGGTCAGGGTCCGTGTCAGGGTAAGGGTCCGTGTCAGGGTCCAGGTTAGGGTCTGGGTCCGGGCCAGGGTCAGGGTCAGGGTCAGGGTCAGGGTCCAGGTCCGTGTCAGGGTCAGGTGAGGGTCAGGGTCTGGGTCGGGGTCAGGGTCAGGGTCCGTGTCAAGGTCAGGGTCCGTGTCAGCGTCACGGGTCAGGGTCAGCGTCAGGGTCCGGCTCAGGGTCAGGGTAAGGGTAAGGGTCCAGGTCAGGGTGAGGGTGACGGTGAGTGTGCGGGTTCAGGTCAGGGTCTGTTTCAGGGTCAGGGTCCGGGTCAGGGTCAGGGTCAGGGGCCCGGTCAGGGTCCGGTTCCGTGTCAGGGTCAGGGTCCGTGTCAGGGTCAGGGTCTGTGTCAGGGTCAGGGTCCGGGTCAGGGTCCGGGTCCGGGTAAGGGTCACGGTCAGGGTCGGGGTCGGGGTCCGGGTCAGCGTCAGGGTTCAGGAAAAGGTCTGGGTCAGGGTCAGGGTCAGGGTCAGGGTCAGGGTCAGGGTCAGAGTCTGTGTCCGTTTCCAGGTCTGTGCCCGGGTCTGTTTCGAGGTCAGGGTCAGGGTCAGTGTCAGGGTCCGGGTCAGTGTCAGGGTCCGGGTCCGGGTCAGGGTCAGGGTCAGGGTCAGGGTCAGGGTCAAGATCCAGGTCTAGGTCCAGGTCAGGGTCCGGGTCGGGGTCAGGGTCCGGGTCCGGGTCAGGGTCGGGGTCCAGGTCAGGGTCAGGGTCAGGTTCTGGGTCAGAGTCCGGGTCAGGGTCGGGGTCCGGGTAAGGGTCACGGTCAGGGTCCTTTTCCGTGTCCCTGTCCGTGTCCGTGTCTGTGTCAGGGACACAGGTTAGGGTAAGGGTCAGGGTAAGGGTAAGGGTCCGGGTCTGGGTCATGGTCAGGGTCAGGGTCAGGGTCAGGGTCCGCGTCAGGGTCAGGGTCAGGGTCCGGGTCAGGGTCCTTGTCAGGATCCGTGTCAGGGTCAGGGTCAGGTTCCGGGTCCTTTTCCGTGTCCCTGTCCGTGTCCGTGTGTGTGTCAGGGACCCCTGTCAGGGTCAGGGTCCAGGTCCGGGTTAGGGTCAGGGTCAGGGTCCGGGTCTGCGTCAGGGTGCGGGAAAAGGTCCGGGTCAGGGTCAGGGTCAGGGTCAGGGTCAGGGCCAGGGTCAGGGTCAGGGTCTGGGTCAGGTTACAGTTCCGGTTCCGGTCCGGGTCCGGCTCAGGCTCAGGGTCAGGGTCAGGGTCAGGGTCAGGGTCCGGGTCCGGGTCAGGGTCAGGGTCAGGGTCAGGGTCAGGGTCAGGCTCAGGGTCAGGCTCAGGCTCAGGGTCAGGGACTGTGTCAGGGTCTGGGTCCGGGTCAGGTTCTGGGTCAGGGTCAGGGTCTGGGTCCGTGTCCGGGTCAGTGACAGGGTCCTGGTCAGGTTCAGGGTCACGGTCAGGGTCAGGGTCAGGGTCAGGATAAGGGTCAGGGTCAGGGTCAGGGTCCTGGTCAGGGTCAGGTTCCTTGTCAGGGTCAGGGTCAGGGTCCGGGTCAGCGTCAGGGTCCGGATCAGGGTCAGGGTCCGGGTCGGGGTCGGGGTCCAGGTCGGGGTAAGGGTCCGGGTCAGGGTCAGAGTCCGTGTCCGGGTCTGTGTCCGGGTCTGTTTCGAGGTCAGGGTCAGTGTCAGGGTCCGGGTCCGGGTCCGGGTCAGGGTCAGGGTCAGGGTCAGGGTCAGGGTCAGGGTCAGGGTCAAGATCCAGGTCTAGGTCCAGGTCAGGGTCCGGGTCGGGGTCAGGGTCCGGGTCCGGGTCAGGGTCGGGGTCCAGGTCAGGGTCAGGGTCAGGTTCTGGGTCAGGGTCCGGGTCAGGGTCGGGGTCCGGGTAAGGGTCACGGTCAGGGTCGGGGTCGGGGTAAGGGTCAGGGTCAGGGTCAGGGTCCGGGTCAGAGTCAGGGTTCAGGAAAAGGTCTGGGTCAGTGTCAGGGTCAGGGTCAGGGTCAGGGTCTGGGTCCGGTTACAGTTCCGGTTCCGGTCCGGGTCAGGTTCAGGGTCAGGGTCCGGGTCAGGGTCAGGGTCAGGGTCAGGGTCTGTGTCAGGGTCCGGGTCCGGGTCCGGGTCAGGGTCCGGGTCAGGGTCCGGGTCAGGGTCCGGGTCAGGGTCCGGGTCAGGGTCAGGGTCAGGGTCCGGGTCAGGGTCAGGGTCAGGGTCCGGGTCCTTTTCCGTGTCCCTGTCCGTGTCTGTGTCTGTGTCAGGGACACAGGTTAGGGTAAGGGTCAGGGTAAGGGTAAGGCTCCGTGTCAGGGTCAGGTTCCGGGTCCTTTTCCGTGTCCCTGTCCGTGTCCGTGTGTGTGTCAGGGACCCCTGTCAGGGTCAGGGTCCGTGTCAGGGTAAGGGTCAGGGTCAGGGTCAAGGTCAGGTTAAGGGTCCGGGTCAGGGTCAGGGTCCGTGTCAGGGTCCGGGTCAGGGTCAGGGTCAGGGTCTGGGTCCTTTTCCGTGTCCCTGTCCGTGTCCGTGTCTTTGTCAAGGACCCGGGTCAGGGTAAGTGTCCGGGTCAGGGTCAGGGTCAGGGTCTGGGTCCGGTTACAGTTCCGGTTCCGGTCCGGGTCACGCTCAGGGTCCGGGTCAGAGTCAGGGTCTGGGTCAGGGTCTGGGTCCGGATCAGGTTCCGGGTCAGGGTCAGGGTCAGGGTCCGGGTCCGGGTCCGGGTCCGGGTCAGGGTCAGGGTCTGGGTCAGGGTCCGGGTCAAGGTCACGGTCCGGGTCCTTTTCTGTGTCCCTGTCCGTGTCCGTGTCTGTGTCAGGGACCTGGGTCAGGGTCAGGGTCCGTGTCAGGGTCAAGGTCAGGGTAAGGGTCCGTGTCAGGGTCAGGGTCCGTGTCAGGGTCAGGGTCCGGGTCCTTTTCCGTGTCCCTGTCCGTGTCCGTGTCTGTGTCAAGGACCTGGGTCAGGGTAAGTGTCAGGGTCCATGTCAGGGTAAGGGTCCGGGTCAGGGTCCGGGTTAGGGTCTGGGTCCGGGTCAGGGTCTGGGTCCGGGTACTTTTCCTGGTCCCTGTCCGGGCAAGGGTCAGGGTCAGGGTCTAGGTCAGGGTCCAGGTCCGTGTCAGGGTCAGGTGAGGGTCAGGGTCTGGGTCCGGGTCAGGGTGAGGGTCCGTGTCAAGGTCAGGGTCCGTGTCATGGTCACGGGTCAGGGTCAGCGTCAGGGTCCGGGTCAGGGTGAGAGTCAGGGTCCGGGTCAGGGTCAGGGTAAGGGTCCGGGCCAGGTTCCGGATCAGGGTGAGGGTCCGGGTCAGGGTCAGGGTCAGGGTCCGGGTCAGCGTCAGGGTCCGGGTCAGGGTCTGGGTCCCGGTAAGGGTCAGGGTCCGGGTGTGGGTCAGGGTCCGGGTCAGCGTCAGGGTCGGGGTGTGGGTCAGGGTCCGGGTCAGCGTCAGGGTCCAGGTCAGGGTAAGGGTCCGGGTCAGGGTCAGGGTCAGGGTCAGGGTCCGTGTCCGGGTCTGTGTCCGTGTCAGGGTCAGGGTCCGTGTCAGTGTCAGTGTCAGGGTCTGGGTCAGGGTCAGGGTCAGGTTCCAGGTCTGGGTCCAGGTCAGGGTCCAGGTCGGGGTCAGGGTCAGGGTCAGGGTCAGGGTCAGGGTCCGGGTCAGGGTCCGGGTCAAGGTCCGGGTCCGGGTAAGGGTCACGGTCAGGGTGGGGGTCCGGGTCTGGGTCCGGGTCCGGGTCCGGGTCCAGGTCCGGGTTAGGGTCAGGGTCAGGGTCCGGGTCTGCGTCAGGGTGCGGGAAAAGGTCCGGGTCAGGGTCAGGGTCAGGGTCAGGGCCAGGGTCAGGGTCAGGGTCTGGGTCAGGTTACAGTTCCGGTTCCAGTCCGGGTCCGGGTCAGGCTCAGGGTCAGGGTCAGGGTCAGGGTCCGGGTCCGGGTCAGGGTCAGGGTCAGGGTCAGGGTCAGGCTCAGGCTCAGGGTCAGGCTCAGGGTCAGGGACTGTGTCAGGGTCTGGGTCCGGGTCAGGTTCTGGGTCAGGGTCAGGGTCTGGGTCCGTGTCCGGGTCAGGGACAGGGTCCTGGTCAGGTTCAGGGTCACAGTAAGGGTCAGGGTCAGGATAAGGGTCAGGGTCAGGGTCAGGGTCCTGGTCAGGGTCAGGTTCCTTGTCAGGGTCAGCGTCAGGGTCCGGATCAGGGTCAGGGTCCGGGTAAGGGTCACGGTCAGGGTCCGGGTCGGGGTCGGGGTCCAGGTCGGGGTAAGGGTCCGGGTAAGGGTCAGGGTCCGGGTCAGGGTCCGGGTCAGCGTCAGTGTCCGGGAAAATGTCCTGGTCCGGGTCCGTGTCGGGGTCCGGGTCAGGGTAAGGGTCCGGGTCAGGGTCAGGGTCAGGGTCAGGGTCCGTGTCCGGGTCTGTGTCCGGGTCAGGGTCAGGGTCCGTGTCAGGGTCAGTGTCAGGGTCTGGGTCAGGGTCAGGGTCAGGTTCCAGGTCTGGGTCCAGGTCAGGGTCCAGGTCGGGGTCAGGGTCAGGGTCAGGGTCAAGGTCAGGGTCCGGGTCAGGGTCCGGGTCAAGGTCCGGGTCCGGGTAAGGGTCACGGTCAGGGTCGGGGTCCGGGTCCGGGTCCGGGTCCGGGTCCGGGTCCAGGTCCGGGTTAGGGTCAGGGTCAGGGTCCGGGTCTGCGTCAGGGTGCGGGAAAAGGTCCGGGTCAGGGTCAGGGTCAGGGTCAGGGTCAGGGCCAGGGTCAGGGTCAGGGTCTGGGTCAGGTTACAGTTCCGGTTCCGGTCCGGGTCCGGCTCAGGCTCAGGATCAGGGTCAGGGTCAGGGTCCGTGTCAGGGTCCGGGTCCGGGTCAGGGTCAGGGTCAGGGTCAGGCTCAGGCTCAGGCTCAGGGTCAGGCTCAGGGTCAGGGACTGTGTCAGGGTCTGGGTCCGGGTCAGGTTCTGGGTCAGGGTCAGGGTCTGGGTCCGTGTCCGGGTCAGGGACAGGGTCCTGGTCAGGTTCAGGGTCACAGTCAGGGTCAGGGTCAGGATAAGGGTCAGGGTCAGGGTCAGGGTCAGGGTCCTGGTCAGGGTCAGGTTCCTTGTCAGGGTCAGGGTCAGGGTCCGGGTCAGCGTCAGGGTCCGGATCAGGGTCAGGGTCCGGATAAGGGTCACGGTCAGGGTCCGGGTCGGGGTCGGGTCCAGGTCAGGGTAAGGGTCCGGGTAAGGGTCAGGGTCCGGGTCAGGGTCCGGGTCAGGGTCCGGGTCCTTTTCCGGGTCCCTGTCCGTGTCCGTGTCTGTGTCAGGGACCCGGTTCAGGGTAAGGGTCAGGGTCAGGTTCAGGGTAAGGGTCCGGATCAGGGTCTGGGTCATGGTCAGGGTCAGGGTCCGGTTCCGATTCCGATTCCGGTCCGGGTCAGGGTCAGGGTCCGGGTCCTTTTCCGGGTCCCTGTCCGTGTCCGTGTCTGTGTCAGGGACCCGGTTCTGGGTAAGGGTCAGGGTCAGGGTCAGGATAAGTGTCCGGATCAGGATCTGGGTCTGGGTCTGGGTCATGGTCAGGGTCAGGGTCCAGGTACTTTTCCTTGTCCCTGTCCGGGCCAGGGTCAGGGTCAGGGTCAGGGTCAGGGTCCAGGTCCGTGTCAGGGTCAGGTGAGGGTCAGGGTCCGGGTCCTTTTCCGTGTCCCTGTCCGTGTCCGTGTCTGTGTCAAGGACCCGGGTCAGGGTAAGGGTCCAGGTACGGGTCAGGGTCAGGGTCTGGGTCAGGGTCAGGGTCTGTGTCAGGGTCTGGGTCCGGGTCAGATCCCGGGTCAGGTCCCGGGTCAGGGTCAGGGTCAGGGTCAGGGTCAGGGTCCGGGTCAGGGTCAGGGTCAGGGTCAGGGTCAGGGTCCGGGTCCTTTTCCGTGTCCCTGTCCGAGTCCGTGTCTGTGTCAGGGACCCGGGTCAGGGTCAGGGTCCGTGTCAGGGTCTAGGTCAGGGTAAGGGTCCGGGTCAGGGTAAGGGTCCAGGTCAGGGTCAGGGTCAGGGTCAGGGTCCGGGTCAGGGTCAGGGTCCGGGTCCAGGTCAGGGTCAGGGTCCGGGTCCTTTTCCGTGTCCCTGTCCGTGTCTGTGTCAAGGACCTGGGTCAGGGTAAGGGTCAGGGTCCGTGTCAGGGTAAGGGTCCGTGTCAGGGTCCAGGTTAGGGTCTGGGTCCGGGCCAGGGTCAGGGTCAGGGTCAGGGTCAGGGTCCAGGTCCGTGTCAGGGTCAGGTGAGGGTCAGGGTCTGGGTCCGGGTCAGGGTCAGGGTCAGGGTCCGTGTCAAGGTCAGGGTCCGTGTCAGGGTCATGGGTCAGTGTCAGCGTCAGGGTCCGGGTAAGGGTCAGGGTAAGGGTAAGGGTCCAGGTCAGGGTGAGGGTGACGGTGAGTGTGCGGGTTCAGGTCAGGGTCTGTTTCAGGGTCAGGGTCCGGGTCAGGGTCAGGGTCAGGGTCCCGGTCAGGGTCCGGTTCCGTGTCAGGGTCAGGGTCCGTGTCAGGGTCAGGGTCTGTGTCAGGGTCAGGGTCCGGGTCAGGGTCCGGGTCCGGGTAAGGGTCACGGTCAGGGTCGGGGTCGGGGTCCGGGTCAGCGTCAGAGTTCAGGAAAAGGTCTGGGTCAGGGTCAGGGTCAGGGTCAGGGTCAGGGTCAGGGTCTGTGTCCGTGTCCGGGTCTGTGTCCGGGTCTGTTTCGAGGTCAGGGTCAGGGTCAGTGTCAGGGTCCGGGTCAGTGTCAGGGTCCGGGTCCGGGTAAGGGTCAGGGTCAGGGTCAGGGTCAGGGTCAAGATCCAGGTCTAGGTCCAGGTCAGGGTCCGGGTCGGGGTCAGGGTCCGGGTCCGGGTCAGGGTCGGGGTCCAGGTCAGGGTCAGGGTCAGGTTCTGGGTCAGAGTCCGGGTCAGGGTCGGGGTCCGGGTAAGGGTCACGGTCAGGGTCGGGGTCGGGGTAAGGGTCAGGGTCAGGGTCAGGGTCCGGGTCAGAGTCAGGGTTCAGGAAAAGGTCTGGGTCAGTGTCAGGGTCAGGGTCAGGGTCAGGGTCTGGGTCCGGTTACAGTTCCGGTTCCGGTCCGGGTCAGGTTCAGGGTCAGGGTCCGGGTCAGGGTCAGGGTCAGGGTCAGGGTCTGTGTCAGGGTCCGGGTCTGGGTCTGGGTCAGGTTCCGGGTCAGGGTCCGGGTCAGGGTCAGGGTCAGGGTCCGGGTCAGGGTCAGGGTCAGGGTCAGGGTCAGGGTCCGGGTCCTTTTCCGTGTCCCTGTCCGTGTCCGTGTCTGTGTCAGGGACACAGGTTAGGGTAAGGGTCAGGGTAAGGGTAAGGGTCCGGGTCTGGTTCATGGTCAGGGTCAGGGTCAGGGTCAGGGTCCGCGTCAGGGTCAGGGTCAGGGTCAGGGTCCGGGTCAGGGTCCTGGTCAGGGTCCGTGTCAGGGTCAGGGTCAGGTTCCGGGTCCTTTTCCGTGTCCCTGTCCGTGTCCGTGTGTGTGTCAGGGACCCCTGTCAGGGTCAGGGTCCAGGTCCGGGTTAGGGTCAGGGTCAGGGTCCGGGTCTGCGTCAGGGTGCGGGAAAAGGTCCGGGTCAGGGTCAGGGTCAGGGTCAGGGTCAGGGTCAGGGCCAGGGTCAGGGTCAGGGTCTGGGTCAGGTTACAGTTCCGGTTCCGATTCCGGTCCGGGTCCGACTCAGGCTCAGGGTCAGGCTCAGGGTCAGGGTCCGGGTCCGGGTCAGGGTCAGGGTCAGGGTCAGGGTCAGGGTCAAGATCCAGGTCTAGGTCCAGGTCAGGGTCCGGGTCGGGGTCAGGGTCCGGGTCCGGGTCAGGGTCGGGGTCCAGGTCAGGGTCAGGGTCAGGTTCTGGGTCAGAGTCCGGGTCAGGGTCGGGGTCCGGGTAAGGGTCACGGTCAGGGTCGGGGTCGGGGTAAGGGTCAGGGTCAGGGTCAGGGTCCGGGTCAGAGTCAGGGTTCAGGAAAAGGTCTGGGTCAGTGTCAGGGTCAGGGTCAGGGTCAGGGTCTGGGTCCGGTTACAGTTCCGGTTCCGGTCCGGGTCAGGTTCAGGGTCAGGGTCCGGGTCAGGGTCAGGGTCAGGGTCAGGGTCAGGGTCTGTGTCAGGGTCCGGGTCTGGGTCTGGGTCAGGTTCCGGGTCATGGTCCGGGTCAGGGTCAGGGTCAGGGTCCGGGTCCGGGTCAGGGTCAGGGTCAGGGTCAGGGTCAGGATCCGGGTCCTTTTCCGTGTCCCTGTCCGTGTCCGTGTCTGTGTCAGGGACACAGGTTAGGGTAAGGGTCAGGGTAAGGGTAAGGGTCCGGGTCTGGGTCATGGTCAGGGTCAGGGTCAGGGTCAGGGTCAGGGTCCGCGTCAGGGTCAGGGTCAGGGTCAGGGTCCGGGTCAGGGTCCTGGTCAGGGTCCGTGTCAGGGTCAGGGTCAGGTTCCGGGTCCTTTTCCGTGTCCCTGTCCGTGTCCGTGTGTGTGTCAGGGACCCCTGTCAGGGTCAGGGTCCAGGTCCGGGTTAGGGTCAGGGTCAGGGTCCGGGTCTGCGTCAGGGTGCGGGAAAAGGTCCGGGTCAGGGTCAGGGTCAGGGTCAGGGTCAGGGCCAGGGTCAGGGTCAGGGTCTGGGTCAGGTTACAGTTCCGGTTCCGATTCCGGTCCGGGTCCGACTCAGGCTCAGGGTCAGGCTCAGGGTCAGGGTCCGGGTCCGGGTCAGGGTCAGGGTCAGGGTCAGGGTCAGGGTCAGGCTCAGGCTCAGGGTCAGGCTCAGGGTCAGGGTCAGGGACTGTGTCATGGTCTGGTTCCGGGTCAGGTTCTGGGTCAGGGTCAGGGTCTGGGTCCGTGTCCGGGTCAGGGACAGGGTCCTGGTCAGGTTCAGGGTCACGGTCAGGGTCAGGGTCAGGATAAGGGTCAGGGTCAGGGTCAGGGTCCTGGTCAGGGTCAGGTTCCTTGTCAGGGTCAGGGTCAGGGTCTGGGTCAGCGTCAGGGTCCGGATCAGGGTCAGGGTCCGGGTAAGGGTCACGGTCAGGGTCCGGGTCGGGGTCGGGGTCCAGGTCGGGGTAAGGGTCCGGGTCAGGGTCAGAGTCCGTGTCCGGGTCTGTGTCCGGGTCTGTTTCGAGGTCAGGGTCAGGGTCAGTGTCAGGGTCCGGGTCCGGGTCAGTGTCAGGGTCCGGGTCCGGGTCAGGGTCAGGGTCAGGGTCAGGGTCAGGGTCAGTGTCTGGGTCAAGATCCAGGTCTAGGTCCAGGTCAGGGTCCGGGTCTGGGTCAGGGTCCGGGTCCGGGTCAGGGTCGGGGTCCAGGTCAGGGTCAGGGTCAGGTTCTGGGTCAGGTACCGGGTCAGGGTCGGGGTCCGGGTAAGGGTCACTGTCAGGGTCGGGGTCGGGGTAAGGGTCAGGGTCAGGGTCAGGGTCCGGGTCAGAGTCAGGGTTCAGGAAAAGGTCTGGGTCAGTGTCAGGGTCAGGGTCAGGGTCAGGGTCAGGGTCTGGGTCCGGTTACAGTTCCGGTTCCGGTCCGGGTCAGGTTCAGGGTCAGGGTCCGGGTCAGGGTCAGGGTCAGGGTCAGGGTCTGTGTCAGGGTCCGGGTCCGGGTCAGGGTCCGGGTCAGGGTCCGGGTCAGGGTCAGGGTCAGGGTCCGGGTCAGGGTCAGGGTCAGGGTCCGGGTCCTTTTCCGTGTCCCTGTCCGTGTCCGTGTCTGTGTCAGGGACACAGGTTAGGGTAAGGGTCAGGGTAAGGGTAAGGGTCCGGGTCTGGGTCATGGTCAGGGTCAGGGTCAGGGTCAGGGTCCGCGTCAGGGTCAGGGTCAGGGTCCGGGTCAGGGTCCTGGTCAGGGTCAGGGTCCGTGTCAGGGTCAGGTTCCGGGTCCTTTTCCGGGTCCCTGTCCGTGTCCGTGTGTGTGTCAGGGACCCCTGTCAGGGTCAGGGTCCGTGTCAGGGTAAGGGTCAGGGTCAGGGTCAAGGTCAGGTTAAGGGTCCGGGTCAGGGTCAGGGTCCGGGTCAGGGTCCGGGTCAGGGTCAGGGTCTGGGTCCTTTTCCGTGTCCCTGTCCGTGTCCGTGTCTGTGTCAAGGACCCGGGTCAGGGTAAGGGTCCGGGTCAGGGTCAGGGTCAGGGTCTGGGTCCGGTTACAGTTCCGGTTCCGGTCCGGGTCACGCTCAGGGTCCGGGTCAGAGTCAGGGTCGGGGTCAGGGTCCGGGTCCGGCTCAGGCTCAGGATCAGGGTCAGGGTCAGGGTCAGGGTCCGGGTCCGGGTCCGGGTCCGGGTAAGGGTCAGGGTCAGGGTCAGGGTCAGGGTCAGGCTCAGGCTCAGGGTCAGGCTCAGGGTCAGGGTCAGGGACTGTGTCATGGTCTGGGTCCGGGTCAGGTTCTGGGTCAGGGTCAGGGTCTGGGTCCGTGTCCGGGTCAGGGACAGGGTCCTGGTCAGGTTCAGGGTCACGGTCAGGGTCAGGGTCAGGATAAGGGTCAGGGTCAGGGTCAGGGTCCTGGTCAGGGTCAGGTTCCTTGTCAGGGTCAGGGTCAGGGTCCGGGTCAGCGTCAGGGTCCGGATCAGGGTCAGGGTCCGGGTAAGGGTCACGGTCAGGGTCCGGGTCGGGGTCGGGGTCCAGGTCGGGGTAAGGGTCCGGGTCAGGGTCAGAGTCCGTGTCCGGGTCTGTGTCCGGGTCTGTTTCGAGGTCAGGGTCAGGGTCAGTGTCAGGGTCCGGGTCAGTGTCAGGGTCCGGGTCCGGGTCAGGGTCAGGGTCAGGGTCAGGGTCAGGGTCAGGGTCTGGGTCAAGATCCAGGTCTAAGTCCAGGTCAGGGTCCGGGTCTGGGTCAGGGTCCGGGTCCGGGTCAGGGTCGGGGTCCAGGTCAGGGTCAGGGTCAGGTTCTGGGTCAGGTACCGGGTCAGGGTCGGGGTCCGGGTAAGGGTCACTGTCAGGGTCGGGGTCGGGGTAAGGGTCAGGGTCAGGGTCAGGGTCCGGGTCAGAGTCAGGGTTCAGGAAAAGGTCTGGGTCAGTGTCAGGGTCAGGGTCAGGGTCAGGGTCAGGGTCTGGGTCCGGTTACAGTTCCGGTTCCGGTCCGGGTCAGGTTCAGGGTCAGGGTCCGGGTCAGGGTCAGGGTCAGGGTCAGGGTCTGTGTCAGGGTCCGGGTCCGGGTCAGGGTCCGGGTCAGGGTCCGGGTCATGGTCAGGGTCAGGGTCCGGGTCAGGGTCAGGGTCCGGGTCCGGGTCCTTTTCCGTGTCCCTGTCCATGTCCGTGTCTGTGTCAGGGACACAGGTTAGGGTAAGGGTCAGGGTAAGGGTAAGGGTCCGGGTCTGGGTCATGGTCAGGGTCAGGGTCAGGGTCAGGGTCCGCGTCAGGGTCAGGGTCAGGGTCCGTGTCAGGGTCCTGGTCAGGGTCAGGGTCCGTGTCAGGGTCAGGTTCCGGGTCCTTTTCCGGGTCCCTGTCCGTGTCCGTGTGTGTGTCAGGGACCCCTGTCAGGGTCAGGGTCCGTGTCAGGGTAAGGGTCAGGGTCAGGGTCAAGGTCAGGTTAAGGGTCCGGGTCAGGGTCAGGGTCCGGGTCAGGGTCCGGGTCAGGGTCAGGGTCTGGGTCCTTTTCCGTGTCCCTGTCCGTGTCCGTGTCTGTGTCAAGGACCCGGGTCAGGGTAAGGGTCCGGGTCAGGGTCAGGGTCAGGGTCTGGGTCCGGTTACAGTTCCGGTTCCGGTCCGGGTCACGCTCAGGGTCCGGGTCAGAGTCAGGGTCTGGGTCAGGGTCTGGGTCCGGATCAGGTTCCGGGTCAGGGTCAGGGTCCGGGTCCGGGTCCGGGTCCGGGTCCGGGTCAGGGTCAGGGTCTGGGTCAGGGTCCGGGTCAGGGTCCAGGTCGGGGTAAGGGTCTGGGTAAGGGTCAGGGTCCGGGTCAGGGTCCGGGTCAGCGTCAGTGTCCGGGAAAATGTCCTGGTCCGGGTCCGTGTCGGGGTCCGGGTCAGGGTAAGGGTCCGGGTCAGGGTCAGGGTCAGGGTCAGGGTCCGTGTCCGGGTCTGTGTCCGGGTCAGGGTCAGGGTCCGTGTCAGTGTCAGTGTCAGTGTCAGGGTCTGGGTCAGGGTCAGGGTCAGGTTCCAGGTCTGGGTCCAGGTCAGGGTCCAGGTCGGGGTCAGGGTCAGGGTCAGGGTCAGGGTCAGGGTCCGGGTCAGGGTCCGGGTCAAGGTCCGGGTCCGGGTAAGGGTCACGGTCAGGGTCGGGGTCCGGGTCCGGGTCCGGGTCCGGGTCCGGGTCCGGGTCCAGGTCCGGGTTAGGGTCAGGGTCAGGGTCTGGGTCTGCGTCAGGGTGCGGGAAAAGGTCCGGGTCAGGGTCAGGGTCAGGGTCAGGGTCAGGGCCAGGGTGAGGGTCAGGGTCTGGGTCAGGTTACAGTTCCGGTTCCGGTCCGGGTCCGGCTCAAGCTCAGGATCAGGGTCAGGGTCAGGGTCAGGGTCCGGGTCCGGGTCAGGGTCAGGGTCAGGCTCAGGCTCAGGCTCAGGCTCAGGGTCAGGCTCAGGCTCAGGGACTGTGTCAGGGTCTGGGTCCGGGTCAGGTTCTGGGTCAGGGTCAGGGTCTGGGTCCGTGTCCGGGTCACGCACAGGGTCCTGGTCAGGTTCAGGGTCACAGTCAGGGTCAGGGTCAGGATAAGGGTCAGGGTCAGGGTCAGGGTCCTGGTCAGTGTCAGGTTCCTTGTCAGGGTCAGGGTCAGGGTCCGGGTCAGCGTCAGGGTCCGGATCAGGGTCAGGGTCCGGATAAGGGTCACGGTCAGGGTCCGGGTCGGGGTCGGGTCCAGGTCAGGGTAAGGGTCCGGGTAAGGGTCAGGGTCCGGGTCAGGGTCCGGGTCAGGGTCAGGTTCAGGGTAAGGGTCCGGATCAGGGTCTGGGTCATGGTCAGGGTCAGGGTCCAGTTCCGATTCCGGTCCGGGTCAGGGTCAGGGTCCGGGTCCTTTTCCGGGTCCCTGTCCGTGTCCGTGTCTGTGTCAGGGACCCGGTTCTGGGTAAGGGTCAGGGTCAGGGTCAGGGTAAGGGTCCAGATCAGGGTCTGGGTCTGGGTCTGGGTCAGGGTCAGGGTCAGGGTCCAGGTACTTTTCCTTGTCCCTGTCCGGGCCAGGGTCAGGGTCAGGGTCAGGGTCAGGGTCCAGGTCCGTGTCAGGGTCAGGTGAGGGTCAGGGTCCGGGTCCTTTTCCGTGTCCCTGTCCGTGTCCGTGTCTGTGTCAAGGACCCGGGTCAGGGTAAGTGTCTGGGTACGGGTCAGGGTCAGGGTCTGGGTCAGGGTCAGGGTCTGTGTCAGGGTCTGGGTCCGGGTCAGGTCCCGGGTCAGGGTCAGGGTCAGGGTCAGGGTCAGGGTCAGGGTCAGGGTCCGGGTCAGGGTCAGGGTCAGGGTCAGGGTCCGGGTCCTTTTCCGTGTCCCTGTCCGAGTCCGTGTCTGTGTCAGGGACCCGGGTCAGGGTCAGGGTCCGTGTCAGGGTCTAGGTCAGGGTAAGGGTCCGGGTCAGGGTAAGGGTCCAGGTCAGGGTCAGGGTCAGGGTCCGGGTCAGGGTCAGGGTCCGGGTCCAGGTCAGGGTCAGGGTCTGGGTCCTTTTCCGTGTCCCTGTCCGTGTCTGTGTCAAGGACATGGGTCAGGGTAAGGGTCAGGGTCCGTGTCAGGGTAAGGGTCCGTGTCAGGGTCCAGGTTAGGGTCTGGGTCCGGGCCAGGGTCAGGGTCAGGTTCAGGGTCAGGGTCAGGGTCCGTGTCAAGGTCAGGGTCCGTGTCAGGGTCACGGGTCAGGGTCAGCGTCAGGGTCCGGGTCAGGGTCAGGGTAAGGGTAAGGGTCCAGGTCAGGGTGAGGGTGACGGTGAGTGTGCGGGTTCAGGTCAGGGTCTGTTTCAGGGTCAGGGTCCGGGTCAGGGTCAGGGTCAGGGTCCCGGTCAGGGTCCGGTTCCGTGTCAGGGTCAGGGTCCGTGTCAGGGTCAGGGTCTGTGTCAGGGTCAGGGTCCGGGTCAGGGTCTGGGTCCGGGTAAGGGTCACGGTCAGGATCGGGGTCGGGGTCCGGGTCAGCGTCAGGGTTCAGGAAAAGGTCTGGGTCAGGGTCAGGGTCAGGGTCAGGGTCAGGGTCAGGGTCAGGGTCTGTGTCCGTGTCCGGGTCTGTGTCCGGGTCTGTTTCGAGGTCAGGGTCAGGGTCAGTGTCAGGGTCCGGGTCAGTGTCAGGGTCCGGGTCCGGGTAAGGGTCAGGGTCAGGGTCAGGGTCAGGGTCAAGATCCAGGTCTAGGTCCAGGTCAGGGTCCGGGTCGGGGTCAGGGTCCGGGTCCGGGTCAGATTCGGGGTCCAGGTCAGGGTCAGGGTCAGGTTCTGGGTCAGAATCCGGGTCAGGGTCGGGGTCCGGGTAAGGGTCACGGTCAGGGTCGGGGTCGGGGTAAGGGTCAGGGTCAGGGTCAGGGTCCGGGTCAGAGTCAGGGTTCAGGAAAAGGTCTGGGTCAGTGTCAGGGTCAGGGTCAGGGTCAGGGTCTGGGTCCGGTTACAGTTCCGGTTCAGGTCCGGGTCAGGTTCAGGGTCAGGGTCCGGGTCAGGGTCAGGGTCTGGGTCCTTTTCCGTGTCCCTGTCCGTGTCCGTGTCTGTGTCAAGGACCTGGGTCAGGGTAAGGGTCAGGATCCATGTCAGGGTAAGGGTCCGGGTCAGGGTCCGGGTTAGGGTCTGGGTCCGGGACAGGGTCTGGGTCCGGGTACTTTTCCTGGTCCCTGTCCGGGCAAGGGTCAGGGTCAGGGTCTATGTCAGGGTCCAGGTCCGTGTCAGGGTCAGGTGAGGGTCAGGGTCTGGGTCCGGGTCAGGGTGAGGGTCCGTGTCAAGGTCAGTGTCCGTGTCAGGGTCACGGGTCAGGGTCAGCGTCAGGGTCCGGGTCAGGGTGAGAGTCAGGGTCCGGGTCAGGGTCAGGGTAAGGGTCCGGGCCAGGTTCCGGATCAGGGTGAGGGTCAGGGTCCGGGTCAGGGTCAGGGTCCGGGTCAGCGTCAGGGTCCGGGTCAGGGTCTGGGTCCCGGTAAGGGTCAGGGTCCGGGTGTGGGTCAGGGTCCGGGTCAGCGTCAGGGTCGGGGTGTGGGTCAGGGTCCGGGTCAGCGTCAGGGTCCAGGTCAGGGTAAGGGTCCGGGTCAGGGTCAGGGTCAGGGTCAGGGTCAGGGTCCGTGTCCGGGTCTGTGTCCGTGTCAGGGTCAGGGTCCGTGTCAGTGTCAGTGTCAGGGTCTGGGTCAGGGTCAGGGTCAGGTTCCAGGTCTGGGTCCAGGTCAGGGTCCAGGTCGGGGTCAGGGTCAGGGTCAGGGTCAGGGTCCGGGCCAGGTTCCGGATCAGGGTGAGGGTCAGGGTCCGGGTCAGGGTCAGGGTCCGGGTCAGCGTCAGGGTCCGGGTCAGGGTCTGGGTCCCGGTAAGGGTCAGGGTCCGGGTGTGGGTCAGGGTCCGGGTCAGCGTCAGGGTCGGGGTGTGGGTCAGGGTCCGGGTCAGCGTCAGGGTCCAGGTCAGGGTAAGGGTCCGGGTCAGGGTCAGGGTCAGGGTCAGGGTCAGGGTCCGTGTCCGGGTCTGTGTCCGTGTCAGGGTCAGGGTCCGTGTCAGTGTCAGTGTCAGGGTCTGGGTCAGGGTCAGGGTCAGGTTCCAGGTCTGGGTCCAGGTCAGGGTCCAGGTCGGGGTCAGGGTCAGGGTCAGGGTCAGGGTCCGGGTCAGGGTCCGGGTCAAGGTCCGGGTCCGGGTAAGGGTCACGGTCAGGGTCGGGGTCCGGGTCTGGGTCCGGGTCCGGGTCCGGGTCCAGGTCCGGGTTAGGGTCAGGGTCAGGCTCCGGGTCTGCGTCAGGGTGCGGGAAAAGGTCCGGGTCAGGGTCAAGGTCAGGGTCAGGGCCAGGGTCAGGGTCAGGGTCTGGGTCAGGTTACAGTTCCGGTTCCGGTCCGGGTCCGGCTCAGGCTCAGGGTCAGGTTCAGGGTCAGGGTCCGGGTCCGGGTCCGGGTCAGGGTCAGGGTCAGGGTCAGGGTCAGGCTCAGGCTCAGGGTCAGGCTCAGGGTCAGGGACTGTGTCAGGGTCTGGGTCCGGGTCAGGTTCTGGGTCAGGGTCAGGGTCTGGGTCCGTGTCCGGGTCAGGGACAGGGTCCTGGTCAGGTTCAGGGTCACAGTCAGGGTCAGGGTCAGGATAAGGGTCAGGGTCAGGGTCAGGGTCCTGGTCAGGGTCAGGTTCCTTGTCAGGGTCAGGGTCAGGGTCCGGGTCAGCGTCAGGGTCCGGATCAGGGTCAGGGTCCGGGTAAGGGTCACGGTCAGGGTCCGGGTCGGGGTCGGGGTCCAGGTCGGGGTAAGGGTCCGGGTAAGGGTCAGGGTCCGGGTCCGGGTCCGGGTCAGCGTCAGTGTCCGGGAAAATGTCCTGGTCCGGGTCCGTGTCGGGGTCCGTGTCAGGGTCAGGGTCCGTGTCCGTGTCTGGGTCAGGGTCCGGGTCAGGGTTAGGGTCCGGGTCCGGGTCCGGGTCCTGTTCCGGGTCCGGGTCAGTGTCAGGCTCATGATCAGGGTTCGGGTCCGGGTCAGGGTCAGGGTCCGGGTCAGGGTCCGGGTCCAGTTACAGTTCCGGTTCCGATTCCGGTCCGGGTCAGGGTCAGGGTCCGGGTCCTTTTCCGGGTCCCTGTCCGTGTCCGTGTCTGTGTCAGGGACCCGGTTCAGGGTAAGGGTCAGGGTCAGGTTCAGGGTAAGGGTCCGGATCAGGGTCTGGGTCATGGTCAGGGTCAGGGTCCGGGTCAGGGTCCGGGTCCGGGTCAGGGTCCGGGTCCTTTTCCGTGTCCCTGTCTGTGTCCGTGTCTGTGTCAGGGACCCGGTTCTGGGTAAGGGTCAGGGTCAGGGTCAGGGTAAGGGTCCGGATCAGGGTCTGGGTCTGGGTCTGGGTCATGGTCAGGGTCAGGGTCCAGGTACTTTTCCTTGTCCCTGTCCGGGCCAGGGTCAGGGTCAGGGTCAGGGTCAGGGTCAGGGTCCAGGTCCGTGTCAGGGTCAGGTGAGGGTCAGGGTCCGGGTCCTTTTCCGTGTCCCTGTCCGTGTCCGTGTCTGTGTCAAGGACCCGGGTCAGGGTAAGGGTCCGGGTCCGGGTCAGGGTCAGGGTGTGGGTCAGGGTCAGGGTCTGTGTCAGGGTCTGGGTCCGGGTCAGATCCCGGGTCACGTCCCGGGTCAGGGTCAGGGTCAGGGTCAGGGTCAGGGTCAGGGTCCGGGTCAGGGTCAGGGTCAGGGTCAGGGTCAGGGTCCGGGTCCTTTTCCGTGTCCCTGTCCGTGTCCGTGTCTGTGTCAGGGACCCGGGTCAGGGTCAGGGTCCGTGTCAGGGTCTAGGTCAGGGTAAGGGTCCGGGTCAGGGTAAGGGTCCAGGTCAGGGTCAGGGTCAGGGTCAGGGTCCGTGTCAGGGTCAGGGTCCGGGTCCAGGTCAGGGTCAGGGTCCGGGTCCTTTTCCGTGTCCCTGTCCGTGTCTGTGTCAAGGACCTGGGTCAGGGTAAGGGTCAGGGTCCGTGTCAGGGTAAGGGTCCGTGTCAGGGTCCAGGTTAGGGTCTGGGTCCGGGCCAGGGTCAGGGTCAGGGTCAGGGTCAGGGTCCAGGCCCGTGTCAGGGTCAGGTGAGGGTCAGGGTCTGGGTCCGGGTCAGGGTCAGGGTCCGTGTCAAGGTCAGGGTCCGTGTCATGGTCACGGATCAGGGTCAGCGTCAGGGTCCGGGTCAGGGCCAGAGTAAGGGTAAGGGTCCAGGTCAGGGTGAGGGTGACGGTGAGTGTGCGGGTTCAGGTCAGGGTCTGTTTCAGGGTCAGGGTCCGGGTCAGGGTCAGGGTCAGGGTCCAGGTCGGGGTCCGGTTCCGTGTCAGGGTCAGGGTCCGTGTCAGGGTCAGGGTCTGTGTCAGGGTCAGGGTCCGGGTCAGGGTCCGGGTCCGGGTAAGGGTCACGGTCAGGGTCGGGGTCGGGGTCCGGGTCAGCGTCAGGGTTCAGGAAAAGGTCTGGGTCAGGGTCAGGGTCAGGGTCAGGGTCTGTGTCCGTGTCCGGGTCTGTGTCCGGGTCTGTTTCGAGGTCAGGGTCAGGGTCAGTGTCAGGGTCCGGGTCAGTGTCAGGGTCCGGGTCCGGGTCAGGGTCAGGGTCAGGGTCAGGGTCAGGGTCAAGATCCAGGTCTAGGTCCAAGTCAGGGTCCGGGTCGGGGTCCAGGTCAGGGTCAGGGTCAGGTTCTGGGTCAGAGTCCGGGTCAGGGTCGGGGTCCGGGTAAGGGTCACGGTCAGGGTCGGGGTCGGGGTAAGGGTCAGGGTCAGGGTCAGGGTCCGGGTCAGACTCAGGGTTCAGGAAAAGGTCTGGGTCAGTGTCAGGGTCAGGGTCAGGGTCAGGGTCTGGGTCCGGTTACAGTTCCGGTTCCGGTCCGGGTCAGGTTCAGGGTCAGGGTCCGGGTCCGGGTCAGGGTCAGGGTCAGGGTCTGTGTCAGGGTCCGGGTCCGGGTCAGGTTCCGGGTCAGGGTCCGGGTCAGGGTCAGGGTCAGGGTCTGTGTCAGGGTCCGGGTCCGGGTCAGGTTCCGGGTCAGGGTCCGGGTCAGGGTCCTGGTCAGGGTCAGGTTCCTTGTCAGGGTCAGGGTCAGGGTCCGGGTCAGCGTCAGGGTCCGGATCAGGGTCAGGGTCCGGGTAAGGGTCACGGTCAGGGTCCGGGTCGGGGTCGGGGTCCAGGTCGGGGTAAGGGTCCGGGTAAGGGTCAGGGTCCGGGTCCGGGTCCGGGTCAGCGTCAGTGTCCGGGAAAATGTCCTGGTCCGGGTCCGTGTCGGGGTCCGTGTCAGGGTCAGGGTCCGTGTCCGTGTCTGGGTCAGGGTCCGGGTCAGGGTTAGGGTCCGGGTCCGGGTCCGGGTCCTGTTCCGGGTCCGGGTCAGTGTCAGGCTCATGATCAGGGTTCGGGTCCGGGTCAGGGTCAGGGTCCGGGTCAGGGTCCGGGTCCAGTTACAGTTCCGGTTCCGATTCCGGTCCGGGTCAGGGTCAGGGTCCGGGTCCTTTTCCGGGTCCCTGTCCGTGTCCGTGTCTGTGTCAGGGACCCGGTTCAGGGTAAGGGTCAGGGTCAGGTTCAGGGTAAGGGTCCGGATCAGGGTCTGGGTCATGGTCAGGGTCAGGGTCCGGGTCAGGGTCCGGGTCCGGGTCAGGGTCCGGGTCCTTTTCCGTGTCCCTGTCTGTGTCCGTGTCTGTGTCAGGGACCCGGTTCTGGGTAAGGGTCAGGGTCAGGGTCAGGGTAAGGGTCCGGATCAGGGTCTGGGTCTGGGTCTGGGTCATGGTCAGGGTCAGGGTCCAGGTACTTTTCCTTGTCCCTGTCCGGGCCAGGGTCAGGGTCAGGGTCAGGGTCAGGGTCAGGGTCCAGGTCCGTGTCAGGGTCAGGTGAGGGTCAGGGTCCGGGTCCTTTTCCGTGTCCCTGTCCGTGTCCGTGTCTGTGTCAAGGACCCGGGTCAGGGTAAGGGTCCGGGTCCGGGTCAGGGTCAGGGTCTGGGTCAGGGTCAGGGTCTGTGTCAGGGTCTGGGTCCGGGTCAGATCCCGGGTCACGTCCCGGGTCAGGGTCAGGGTCAGGGTCAGGGTCAGGGTCAGGGTCAGGGTCCGGGTCAGGGTCAGGGTCAGGGTCAGGGTCAGGGTCCGGGTCCTTTTCCGTGTCCCTGTCCGTGTCCGTGTCTGTGTCAGGGACCCGGGTCAGGGTCAGGGTCCGTGTCAGGGTCTAGGTCAGGGTAAGGGTCCGGGTCAGGGTAAGGGTCCAGGTCAGGGTCAGGGTCAGGGTCAGGGTCCGTGTCAGGGTCAGGGTCCGGGTCCAGGTCAGGGTCAGGGTCCGGGTCCTTTTCCGTGTCCCTGTCCGTGTCTGTGTCAAGGACCTGGGTCAGGGTAAGGGTCAGGGTCCGTGTCAGGGTAAGGGTCCGTGTCAGGGTCCAGGTTAGGGTCTGGGTCCGGGCCAGGGTCAGGGTCAGGGTCAGGGTCAGGGTCCAGGTCCGTGTCAGGGTCAGGTGAGGGTCAGGGTCTGGGTCCGGGTCAGGGTCAGGGTCCGTGTCAAGGTCAGGGTCCGTGTCAGGGTCACGGATCAGGGTCAGCGTCAGGGTCCGGGTCAGGGTCAGAGTAAGGGTAAGGGTCCAGGTCAGGGTGAGGGTGACGGTGAGTGTGCGGGTTCAGGTCAGGGTCTGTTTCAGGGTCAGGGTCCGGGTCAGGGTCAGGGTCAGGGTCCAGGTCGGGGTCCGGTTCCGTGTCAGGGTCAGGGTCCGTGTCAGGGTCAGGGTCTGTGTCAGGGTCAGGGTCCGGGTCAGGGTCCGGGTCCGGGTAAGGGTCACGGTCAGGGTCGGGGTCGGGGTCCGGGTCAGCGTCAGGGTTCAGGAAAAGGTCTGGGTCAGGGTCAGGGTCAGGGTCAGGGTCTGTGTCCGTGTCCGGGTCTGTGTCCGGGTCTGTTTCGAGGTCAGGGTCAGGGTCAGTGTCAGGGTCCGGGTCAGTGTCAGGGTCCGGGTCCGGGTCAGGGTCAGGGTCAGGGTCAGGGTCAGGGTCAAGATCCAGGTCTAGGTCCAAGTCAGGGTCCGGGTCGGGGTCCAGGTCAGGGTCAGGGTCAGGTTCTGGGTCAGAGTCCGGGTCAGGGTCGGGGTCCGGGTAAGGGTCACGGTCAGGGTCGGGGTCGGGGTAAGGGTCAGGGTCAGGGTCAGGGTCCGGGTCAGACTCAGGGTTCAGGAAAAGGTCTGGGTCAGTGTCAGGGTCAGGGTCAGGGTCAGGGTCTGGGTCCGGTTACAGTTCCGGTTCCGGTCCGGGTCAGGTTCAGGGTCAGGGTCCGGGTCCGGGTCAGGGTCAGGGTCAGGGTCTGTGTCAGGGTCCGGGTCCGGGTCAGGTTCCGGGTCAGGGTCCGGGTCAGGGTCAGGGTCAGGGTCTGTGTCAGGGTCCGGGTCCGGGTCAGGTTCCGGGTCAGGGTCCGGGTCAGGGTCAGGGTCAGGGTCAGGGTCAGGGTCAGGGTCAGGGTCAGGGTCCGGGTCCTTTTCCGTGTCCCTGTCCGTGTCCGTGTCTGTGTCAGGGACACAGGTTAGGGTAAGGGTCAGGGTAAGGGTAAGGGTCCGGGTCTGGGTCATGGTCAGGGTCAGGGTCAGGTTCAGGGTCCGCGTCTGGGTCAGGGTCAGGGTCCGGGTCAGGGTCCTGGTCAGGGTCCGTGTCAGGGTCAGGGTCAGGTTCCGGGTCCTTTTCCGTGTCCCTGTCCGTGTCCGTGTGTGTGTCAGGGACCCCTGTCAGGGTCAGGGTCCAGGTCCGGGTTAGGGTCAGGGTCAGGGTCCGGGTCTGCGTCAGGGTGCGGGAAAAGGTCCGGGTCCGGCTCAGGCTCAGGATCAGGGTCAGGGTCAGGGTCAGGGTCAGGGTCCGGGTCCGGGTCCGGGTCAGGGTCAGGGTCAGGGTCAGGGTCAGGGTCAGGGTCAGGCTCAGGCTCAGGCTCAGGGTCAGGCTCAGGGTCAGGGACTGTGTCAGGGTCTGGGTCCGGGTCAGGTTCTGGGTCAGGGTCAGGGTCTGGGTCCGTGTCCGGGTCAGGGACAGGGTCCTGGCCAGGTTCAGGGTCACGGTCAGGGTCAGGGTCAGGATAAGGGTCAGGGTCAGGGTCATGGTCCTGGTCAGGGTCAGGTTCCTTGTCAGGGTCAGGGTCAGGGTCCGGGTCAGCGTCAGGGTCCGGATCAGGGTCAGGGTCCGGGTAAGGGTCACGGTCAGGGTCCGGGTCGGGGTCGGGGTCCAGGTCGGGGTAAGGGTCCGGGTAAGGGTCAGGGTCCGGATCAGGGTCCGGGTCAGCGTCAGTGTCCGGGAAAATGTCCTGGTCCGGGTCCGTGTCGTGGTCCGGGTCAGGGTCAGGGTCCGTGTCCGTGTCTGGGTCATTGTCCGGGTCAGGGTTAGGGTCCGGGTCCGGGTCCGGGTCCTGTTCCGGGTCCGGGTCAGGGTCAGGCTCATGATCAGGGTTCGGGTCCGGGTCAGGGTCAGGGTCCGGGTCAGGGTCCGGGTCCAGTTACAGTTCCGGTTCCGATTCCGGTCCGGGTCAGGGTCAGGGTCCGGGTCCTTTTCCGGGTCCCTGTCCGTGTCCGTGTCTGTGTCAGGGACCCGGTTCAGGGTAAGGGTCAGGGTCAGGTTCAGGGTAAGGGTCCGGATCAGGGTCTGGGTCATGGTCAGGCTCAGGGTCCGGGTCAGGGTCTGGGTCCGGGTCAGGGTCCGGGTCCTTTTCCGTGTCCCTGTCCGTGTCCGTGTCTGTGTCAGGAACCCGGTTCTGGGTAAGGGTCAGGGTCAGGGTCAGGGTAAGGGTCCGGATCAGGGTCTGGGTCTGGGTCTGGGTCATGGTCAGGGTCAGGGTCCAGGTACTTTTCCTTGTCCCTGTCCGGGCCAGGGTCAGGGTCAGGGTCAGGGTCAGGGTCCAGGTCCGTGTCAGGGTCAGGTGAGGGTCAGGGTCCGGGTCCTTTTCCGTGTCCCTGTCCGTGTCCGTGTCTGTGTCAAGGACCCGGGTCAGGGTAAGGGTCCGGGTCCGGGTCAGGGTCAGGGTCTGGGTCAGGGTCAGGGTCTGTGTCAGGGTCTGGGTCCGGGTCAGATCCCGGGTCAGGTCCCGGGTCAGGGTCAGGGTCAGGGTCAGGGTCAGGGTCCGGGTCAGGGTCAGGGTCAGGGTCAGGGTCAGGGTCAGGGTCCGGGTCCTTTTCCGTGTCCCTGTCCGTGTCCGTGTCTGTGTCAGGGACCTAGGTCAGGGTCAGGGTCCGGGTCAGGGTCTAGGTCAGGGTAAGGGTCCGGGTCAGGGTAAGGGTCCAGGTCAGGGTCAGGGTCAGGGTCCGGGTCAGGGTCAGGGTCCGGGTCCAGGTCAGGGTCAGGGTCCGGGTCCTTTTCCGTGTCCCTGTCCGTGTCTGTGTCAGGGACCTGGGTCAGTGTAAGGGTCAGGGTCCGTGTCAGGGTAAGGGTCCGTGTCAGGGTCCAGGTTAGGGTCTGGGTCCGGGCCAGGGTCAGGGTCAGGGTCAGGGTCAGGGTCCAGGTCCGTGTCAGGGTCAGGTGAGGGTCAGGGTCTGGGTCCGGGTCAGGTTCAGGGTCCGTGTCAAGGTCAGGGTCCGTGTCAGGGTCACGGGTCAGGGTCAGCGTCAGGGTCCGGGTCAGGGTCAATGTAAGGGTAAGGGTCCAGGTCAGGGTGAGGGTGACGGTGAGTGTGCGGGTTCAGGTCAGGGTCTGTTTCAGGGTCAGGGTCCGGGTCAGGGTCAGGGTCAGGGTCCAGGTCAGGGTCCTGTTCCGTGTCAGGGTCAGGGTCCGTGTCAGGGTCAGGGTCTGTGTCAGGGTCAGGGTCCGGGTCCGGGTCAGGGTCCGGGTCCGGGTAAGGGTCACGGTCAGGGTTGGGGTCGGGGTCCGGGTCAGCGTCAGGGTTCAGGAAAAGGTCTGGGTCAGGGTCAGGGTCAGGGTCAGGGTCAGGGTCTGTGTCCGTGTCCGGGTCTGTGTCCGGGTCTGTTTCGAGGTCAGGGTCAGTGTCAGTGTCAGGGTCCGGGTCAGTGTCAGGGTCCGGGTCCGGGTCAGGGTCATGGTCAGGGTCAGGGTCAGGGTCATGGTCAGGGTCAAGATCCAGGTCTAGGTCCAGGTCAGGGTCCGGGTCGGGGTCAGGGTCCGGGTCCGGGTCAGGGTCGGGGTCCAGGTCAGGGTCAGGGTCAGGTTCTGGGTCAGAGTCCGGGTCAGGGTCGGGTTCCGGGTAAGGGTCACGGTCAGGGTCGGGGTCGGGGTAAGGGTCAGGGTCAGGGTCAGGGTCAGGGTCCGGGTCAGAGTCAGGGTTCAGGAAAAGGTCTGGGTCAGTGTCAGGGTCAGGGTCAGGGTCAGGGTCTGGGTCCGGTTACAGTTCCGGTTCCGGTCCGGGTCAGGTTCAGGGTCCGGGTCAGAGTCAGGGTCTGGGTCAGGGTCTGGGTCCGGATCAGGTTCCGGGTCAGGGTCAGGGTCCGGGTCCGGGTCCGGGTCCGGGTCAGGGTCAGGGTCCGGGTCAGGGTCCGGGTCAGGGTCAGGGTCCGGGTCCTTTTCCGTGTCCCTGTCCGTGTCCGTGTCTGTGTCAGGGACCAGGGTCAGGGTCAGGGTCCGTGTCAGGGTCAAGGTCAGGGTAAGGGTCCGGGTCAGGGTCAGGGTCCGGGTCAGGGTCAGGGTCCGGGTCCTTTTCCGTGTCCCTGTCCGTGTCCGTGTCTGTGTCAAGGACCTGGGTCAGGGTAAGGGTCAGGGTCCGTGTCAGGGTAAGGGTCCGGGTCAGGGTCCGGGTTAGGGTCTGGGTCCGGGTAAGTCTCAGAGTCCGTGTCCGGGTCTGTGTCCGGGTCTGTTTCGAGATCAGGGTCAGTGTCAGTGTCAGGGTCCGGGTCAGTGTCAGGGTCCGGGTCCGGGTCAGGGTCAGGGTCAGGGTCAGGGTCCGGGTCAGAGTCAGGGTTCAGGAAAAGGTCTGGGTCAGTGTCAGGGTCAGGGTCAGGGTCAGGGTCTGGGTCCGGTTACAGTTCCGGTTCCGGTCCGGGTCAGGTTCAGGGTCAGGGTCCGGGTCAGGGTCAGGGTCAGGGTCAGGGTCTGTGTCAGGGTCCGGGTCCGGGTCACGTTCCGGGTCAGGGTCCGGGTCAGGGTCAGGGTCCGTGTCAGGGTCCGGGTCCGGGTCAGGGTCCGGGTCCTTTTCCGTGTCCCTGTCTGTGTCCGTGTCTGTGTCAGGGACCCGGTTCAGGGTCAGGGTCAGGGTCAGGGTCAGGGTAAGGGTCCGGATCAGGGTCTGGGTCAGGGTCAGGGTCAGGGTCCGGGTCCGTGTCAGTGTCCGTGTCAGGGTCCGTGTCAGGGTCAGGGTCCGTGTCCTTTTCCGTGTCCCTGTCCGTGTCCGTGTCTGTGTCAGGGACCCAGGTCAGGGTCAGGGTCCGTGTCAGGGTCATGGTCAGGGTAAGGGTCCGGGTCCGGGTCAGGGTAAGGGTCCAGGTCAGGGTCAGGGTCAGTGTCAGGGTCAGGGTCAGGGTCAGGGTCAGGGTCAGGGTCCGGGTCCAGGTCAGGGTCAGGTTCCGGGTCCTTTTCCGTGTCCCTCTCCGTGTCCGTGTCTGTGTCAGGGACCCGGGTCAGGGCAAGGGTCAGGGTCCGGGTCAGGGTCAGGGTCCGGGTCAGGGTCCGGGTCAGGGTCAGGGTCCGGGTCCTTTTCCGTGTCCCTGTCCGTGTCCGTGTCTGTGTCAGGGACCTGGGTCAGGGTCAGGGTCCGTGTCAGGGTCAAGGTCAGGGTAAGGGTCCGGGTCAGGGTCAGGGTCCGGGTCCGGGTCAGGGTCAGGGTCCGGGTCCTTTTCCGTGTCCCTGTCCGTGTCTGTGTCAAGGACCTGGGTCAGGGTAAGGGTCAGGGTCCGTGTCAGGGTAAGGGTCCGGGTCAGGGTCCGGGTTAGGGTCTGGGTCCGGGTCAGTCTCAGAGTCCGTGTCCGGGTCTGTGTCCGGGTCTGTTTCGAGGTCAGGGTCAGGGTCAGTGTCAGGGTCTGGGTCAGTGTCAGTGTCCGGGTCCGGGTCAGGGTCAGGGTCAGGGTCAGGGTCCGGGTCAGAGTCAGGGTTCAGGAAAAGGTCTGGGTCAGTGTCAGGGTCAGGGTCAGGGTGAGGGTATGGGTCCAGTTACAGTTCCGGTTCCGGTCCGGGTCAGGGTCAGGGTCCGGGTCAGGGTCAGGGTCAGGGTCAGGGTCTGTGTCAGGGTCCGGGTCCGGGTCACGTTCCGGGTCAGGGTCCGGGTCAGGGTCAGGGTCCCTGTCAGGGTCCGGGTCCGGGTCAGGGTCCGGGTCCTTTTCCGTGTCCCTGTCTGTGTCCGTGTCTGTGTCAGGGACCCGGTTCAGGGTCAGGGTCAGGGTCAGGGTCAGGGTAAGGGTCCGGATCAGGGTCTGGGTCAGGGTCAGGGTCAGGGTCCGGGTCCGTGTCAGTGTCCGTGTCAGTGTCCGTGTCAGGGTCAGGGTCCGGGTCCTTTTCCGTGTCCCTGTCCGTGTCCGTGTCTGTGTCAGGGACCCAGGTCAGGGTCAGGGTCCGTGTCAGGGTCATGGTCAGGGTAAGGGTCCGGGTCCGGGTCAGGGTAAGGGTCCAGGTCAGGGTCAGGGTCAGGGTCAGGGTCAGGGTCAGGGTCAGGGTCAGGGTCAGGGTCAGGGTCAGGGTCAGGGTCCGGGTCCAGGTCAGGGTCAGGTTCCGGGTCCTTTTCCGTGTCCCTGTCCGTGTCCGTGTCTGTGTCAGGGACCCAGGTCAGGGTCAGGGTCCGTGTCAGGGTCATGGTCAGGGTAAGGGTCCGGGTCCGGGTCAGGGTAAGGGTCCAGGTCAGGGTCAGGGTCAGGGTCAGGGTCAGGGTCAGGGTCAGGGTCAGGGTCAGGGTCCGGGTCCAGGTCAGGGTCAGGTTCCGGGTCCTTTTCCGTGTCCCTGTCCGTGTCCGTGTCTGTGTCAGGGACCCGGGTCAGGGCAAGGGTCAGGGTCCGGGTCAGGGTCAGGGTCCGGGTCAGGGTCCGGGTCAGGGTCAGGGTCCGGGTCCTTTTCCGTGTCCCTGTCCGTGTCCGTGTCTGTGTCAGGGACCTGGGTCAGGGTCAGGGTCCGTGTCAGGGTCAAGGTCAGGGTAAGGGTCCGGGTCAGGGTCAGGGTCCGGGTCCGGGTCAGGGTCAGGGTCCGGGTCCTTTTCCGTGTCCCTGTCCGTGTCCGTGTCTGTGTCAAGGACCTGGGTCAGGGTAAGGGTCAGGGTCCGTGTCAGGGTAAGGGTCCGGGTCAGGGTCCGGGTTAGGGTCTGGGTCCGGGTCAGTCTCAGAGTCCGTGTCCGGGTCTGTGTCCGGGTCTGTTTCGAGGTCAGGGTCAGGGTCAGTGTCAGGGTCTGGGTCAGTGTCAGTGTCCGGGTCCGGGTCAGGGTCAGGGTCAGGGTCAGGGTCAGGGTCCGGGTCAGAGTCAGGGTTCAGGAAAAGGTCTGGGTCAGTGTCAGGGTCAGGGTCAGGGTGAGGGTATGGGTCCAGTTACAGTTCCGGTTCCGGTCCGGGTCAGGGTCAGGGTCCGGGTCAGGGTCAGGGTCAGGGTCAGGGTCTGTGTCAGGGTCCGGGTCCGGGTCACGTTCCGGGTCAGGGTCCGGGTCAGGGTCAGGGTCCCTGTCAGGGTCCGGGTCCGGGTCAGGGTCCGGGTCCTTTTCCGTGTCCCTGTCTGTGTCCGTGTCTGTGTCAGGGACCCGGTTCAGGGTCAGGGTCAGGGTCAGGGTCAGGGTAAGGGTCCGGATCAGGGTCTGGGTCAGGGTCAGGGTCAGGGTCCGGGTCCGTGTCAGTGTCCGTGTCAGTGTCCGTGTCAGGGTCAGGGTCCGGGTCCTTTTCCGTGTCCCTGTCCGTGTCCGTGTCTGTGTCAGGGACCCAGGTCAGGGTCAGGGTCCGTGTCAGGGTCATGGTCAGGGTAAGGGTCCGGGTCAGGGTCAGGGTAAGGGTCCAGGTCAGGGTCAGGGTCAGGGTCAGGGTCAGGGTCAGGGTCAGGGTCAGGGTCAGGGTCAGGGTCCGGGTCCAGGTCAGGGTCAGGTTCCGGGTCCTTTTCCGTGTCCCTGTCCGTGTCCGTGTCTGTGTCAGGGACCCGGGTCAGGGCAAGGGTCAGGGTCCGTGTCAGGGTAAGGGTCCGGGTCAGGGTCCGGGTTAGGGTCTGGGTCCGGGTCAGGGTCTGGGTCCGGGTACTTTTCCTTGTCCCTGTCCGGGCCAGGGTTAGTGTCAGGGTCAGGGTCAGGGTCCAGGTCCGTGTCAGGGTCAGGTGAGGGACAGGGTCCGGGTCAGGGTCAGGGTCCATGTCAAGGTCAGGGTCCGTGTCAGGGTCACGGGTCAGGGTCAGTGTCAGGGTCCGGGTCAGGGTGAAAGTCAGGGTCCGGGTCAGGGTCAGGGTAAGGGTAAGGGTCCAGGTCAGGGTGAGGGTGACGGTGAGGGTGCGGGTCCAGGTCAGGGTCTGGGTCAGGGTCAGGGTCAGGGTCAGGGTCAGGGTCCAGGTCAGGGTCCGGTTCCGGTTCCGTGTCAGGGTCAGGGTCCGTGTCAGGGTCAGGGTCAGGGTCTGTGTCAGGGTCAGGGTCCAGGTCAGGGTCAGGGTCAGGGTCGAGGTCAGGGTCCGGTTCTGTGTCAGGGTTAGTGTCCGGGTCAGGGTCAGAGTCTGTGTCAGGGTCAGGGTAAAGGTCAGGGTCAGTGCCAAGTTAAGGGTCCGGGCAAGGGTCCGGATCAGGGTCAGGGTCAGGGTCCGGGTCAGGGTCAGGGTTTGGGTCAGCGTCAGGGTCCGGGTCAGGATCAGGTTCCCTATCCGGGTCTGTGTCCGGGTCTGTGTCCGGGTCAGGGTCAGGGTCGGTGTCAGGGTCAGTGTCAGGGTCCGTGTCAGGGTCAGGGTCCAGGTCTGGGTCCAGGTCAGGGTCCGGGTCGGGGTCTGGGTCCGGGTCCGGGTCAGAGTCAGGGTCAGGGTCCAGGTCAGGGTCCGGGTCAGGGTCCGGGTCAGGGTCCGGGTCAGGGTCCGGGTCCGGGTCCGGGTAAGGGTCATGGTCAGGATCGGGGTCCGGGTCAGGGTCAGTGTCAGGGTAAGGGTCTGGGTCAGGGTCCGGGTTAGGGTCTGGGTCCGGGTCAGGGTCAGGGTCTGGGTCCGGGTACTTTTCCTTGTCCCTGTCCATGTCCGGGCCAGGGTCAGGTTCAGGGTCAGGGTCAGGGTCCGGGTCTGGGTCAGGGTCACGGGTCAGGGTCAGGGTCAGGGTCCGGGTCAGGGTGAGAGTCAGGGTCCAGGTCAGGGTAAGGGTAAGTGTCCAGGTGAGGGTGAGGGTGAGGGTGCGGGTCCAGGTCAGGGTCTGGGTCAGGGTCAGGGTCAGGGTCCGGGTCAGGGTCAGGGTCAGGGTCAGGGTCCGGGTCAGGGTCCGGGTCAGGGTTAGGGTCCGGGTCCGGGTCCGGGTCCTGTTCCGGGTCCGGGTCAGGGTCAGGGTCCGGGTCAGGGTCCGGGTCCAGTTACAGTTCCGGTTCCGATTCCGGTCCGGGTCAGGGTCAGGTTCAGGGTCAGGTTCAGGGTAAGGGTCCGGATCAGGGTCTGGGTCATGGTCAGGGTCAGGGTCCGGGTCAGGGTCCGGGTCCGGGTCAGGGTCCGGGTCCTTTTCCGTGTCCCTGTCCGTGTCTGTGTCAGGGACCCGGTTCTGGGTAAGGGTCAGGGTCAGGGTCAGGGTAAGGGTCCGGATCAGGGTCTGGGTCTGGGTCTGGGTCATGGTCAGGGTCAGGGTCCAGGTACTTTTCCTTGTCCCTGTCCGGGCCAGGGTCAGGGTCAGGGTCAGGGTCAGGGTCCAGGTCCGTTTCAGGGTCAGGTGAGGGTCAGGGTCCGGGTCCTTTTCCGTGTCCCTGTCCGTGTCCGTGTCTGTGTCAAGGACCCGGGTCAGGGTAAGGGTCCGGGTCCGGGTCAGGGTCAGGGTCTGGGTCAGGGTCAGGGTCTGTGTCAGGGTCTGGGTCCGGGTCAGATCCCGGGTCAGGTCCCGGGTCAGGGTCAGGGTCAGGGTCAGGGTCAGGGTCAGGGTCCGGGTCAGGGTCAGGGTCAGGGTCAGGGTCAGGGTCCGGGTCCTTTTCCGTGTCCCTGTCCGTGTCCGTGTCTGTGTCAGGGACCCGGGTCAGGGTCAGGGTCCGTGTCAGGGTCTAGGTCAGGGTAAGGGTCCGGGTCAGGGTAAGGGTCCAGGTCAGGGTCAGGGTCAGGGTCCGTGTCAGGGTCAGGGTCCGGGTCCAGGTCAGGGTCAGGGTCCGGGTCCTTTTCCGTGTCCCTGTCCGTGTCTGTGTCAAGGACCTGGGTCAGGGTAAGGGTCAGGGTCCGTGTCAGGGTAAGGGTCCGTGTCAGGGTCCAGGTTAGGGTCTGGGTCCGGGCCAGGGTCAGGGTCAGGGTCAGGGTCAGGGTCCAGGTCCGTGTCAGGGTCAGGTGAGGGTCAGGGTCTGGGTCCGGGTCAGGGTCAGGGTCCGTGTCAAGGTCAGGGTCCGTGTCAGGGTCACGGGTCAGGGTCAGCGTCAGGGTCCGGGTCAGGGTCAGGGTAAGGGTAAGGGTCCAGGTCAGGGTGAGGGTGACGGTGAGTGTGCGGGTTCAGGTCAGGGTCTGTTTCAGGGTCAGGGTCCGGGTCAGGGTCAGGGTCAGGGTCCAGGTCAGGGTCCGGTTCCGTGTCAGGGTCAGGGTCCGTGTCAGGGTCAGGGTCTGTGTCAGGGTCAGGGTCCGGCTCAGGGTCCAGGTCCGGGTAAGTGTCACGGTCAGGGTCGGGGTCGGGGTCCGGGTCAGCGTCAGGGTTCAGGAAAAGGTCTGGGTCAGGGTCTGGGTCCGGGTCCAGGACAGGGACACGGTCCTGGTCAGGTTCAGGGTCACGGTCAGGGTCAGGGTCAGGATAAGGGTCAGGGTCAGGGTCAGGGTCCTGGTCAGGGTCAGGTTCCTTGTCAGGGTCAGGGTCAGGGTCCGGGTCAGCGTCAGGGTCCGGATCAGGGTCAGGGTCCGGGTAAGGGTCACGGTCAGGGTCCGGGTCCGGGTCGGGGTCGGGGTCCAGGTCGGGGTAAGGGTCCGGGTAAGGGTCAGGGTCCGGGTCAGGGACCGGGTCAGCGTCAGTGTCCGGGAAAATGTCCTGGTCCGGGTCCGTGTCGGGGTCCGGGTCAGGGTCAGGGTCCGTGTCCGTGTCTGGGTCAGGGTCCGGGTCAGGGTTAGGGTCCGGGTCCGGGTCCGGGTCCTGTTCCCGGGTCCGGGTCAGGGTCAGGCTCATGATCAGGGTTCGGGTCCGGGTCAGGGTCAGGGTCCGGGTCAGGGTCCGGGTCCAGTTACAGTTCCGGTTCCGATTCCGGTCCTGGTCAGGGTCAGGGTCAGGGTCAGGTTCAGGGTAAGGGTCCGGATCAGGGTCTGGGTCATGGTCAGGGTCAGGGTCCGGGTCATGGTCCGGGTCCGGGTAAGGGTCCGGGTCCTTTTCCGTGTCCCTGTCCGTGTCCGTGTCTGTGTCAGGGACCCGGTTCTGGGTAAGGGTCAGGGTCAGGGTCAGGGTAAGGGTCCGGATCAGGGTCTGGGTCTGGGTCTGGGTCATGGTCAGGGTCAGGGTCCAGGTACTTTTCCTTGTCCCTGTCCGGGCCAGGGTCAGGGTCAGGGTCAGGGTCAGGGTCCAGGTCCGTGTCAGGGTCAGGTGAGGGTCAGGGTCCAGGTCCTTTTCCGTGTCCCTGTCCGTGTCCGTGTCTGTGTCAAGGACCCGGGTCAGGGTAAGGGTCCGGGTCCGGGTCAGGGTCAGGGTCTGGGTCAGTGTCAGGGTCTGTGTCAGGGTCTGGGTCCGGGTCAGATCCCGGGTCAGGTCCCGGGTCAGGGTCAGGGTCAGGGTCAGGGTCAGGGTCAGGGTCCGGGTCAGGGTCAGGGTCATGGTCAGGGTCAGGGTCAGGGTCCGGGTCCTTTTCCGTGTCCCTGTCCGTGTCCGTGTCTGTGTCAGGGACCCGGGTCAGGGTCAGGGTCCGTGTCAGGGTCTAGGTCAGGGTAAGGGTCTGGGTCAGGGTAAGGGTCCAGGTCAGGGTCAGGGTCAGGGTCCGTGTCAGGGTCAGGGTCCGGGTCCAGGTCAGGGTCAGGGTCCGGGTCCTTTTCCGTGTCCCTGTCCGTGTCTGTGTCAAGGACCTGGGTCAGGGTAAGGGTCAGGGTCCGTGTCAGGGTAAGGGTCCGTGTCAGGGTCCAGGTTAGGGTCTGGGTCCGGGCCAGGGTCAGGGTCAGGGTCAGGGTCAGGGTCCAGGTCCGTGTCAGGGTCAGGTGTGGGTCAGGGTCTGGGTCCGGGTCCGGGTCAGGGTCCGTGTCAAGGTCAGGGTCCGTGTCAGGGTCACGGGTCAGGGTCAGCGTCAGGGTCCGGGTCAGGGTCAGGGTAAGGGTAAGGGTCCAGGTCAGGGTGAGGGTGACGGTGAGTGTGCGGGTTCAGGTCAGGGTCTGTTTCAGGGTCAGGGTCCGGGTCAGGGTCAGGGTCAGGGTCCAGGTCAGGGTCCGGTTCCGTGTCAGGGTCAGGGTCCGTGTCAGGGTCAGGGTCTGTGTCAGGGTCAGGGTCCGGGTCAGGGTCCAGGTCCGGGTAAGTGTCACGGTCAGGGTCGGGGTCGGGGTCCGGGTCAGCGTCAGGGTTCAGGAAAAGGTCTGGGTCAGGGTCTGGGTCCGGGTCCGGGTCAGGGACAGGGTCCTGGTCAGGTTCAGGGTCACGGTCAGGGTCAGGGTCAGGATAAGGGTGAGGGTCAGGGTCAGGGTCCTGGTCAGGGTCAGGTTCCTTGTCAGGGTCAGGGTCAGGGTCCGGGTCAGCGTCAGGGTCCGGATCAGGGTCAGGGTCCGGTTAAGGGTCACGGTCAGGGTCCGGGTCCGGGTCGGGGTCGGGGTCGGGGTCCAGGTCGGGGTAAGGGTCCGGGTAAGGGTCAGGGTCCGGGTCAGGGTCCGGGTCAGCGTCAGTGTCCGGGAAAATGTCCTGGTCCGGGTCCGTGTCGGGGTCCGGGTCAGGGTCAGGGTCCGTGTCCGTGTCTGGGTCAGGGTCCGGGTCAGGGTTAGGGTCCGGGTCCGGGTCCGGGTCATGTTCAGGGTCCGGGTCAGGGTCAGGCTCATGATCAGGGTTCGGGTCCGGGTCAGGGTCAGGGTCCGGGTCAGGGTCCGGGTCCAGTTACAGTTCCGGTTCCGATTCCGGTCCGGGTCAGGGTCAGGGTCAGGGTCAGGTTCAGGGTAAGGGTCCGGATCAGGGTCTGGGTCATGGTCAGGGTCAGGGTCCGGGTCAGGGTCCGGGTCCGGGTCAGGGTCCGGGTCCTTTTCCGTGTCCCTGTCCGTGTCCGTGTCTGTGTCAGGGACCCGGTTCTGGGTAAGGGTCAGGGTCAGGGTCAGGGTAAGGGTCCGGATCAGGGTCTGGGTCTGGGTCTGGGTCATGGTCAGGGTCAGGGTCCAGGTACTTTTCCTTGTCCCTGTCCGGGCCAGGGTCAGGGTCAGGGTCAGGGTCAGGGTCCAGGTCCGTGTCAGGGTCAGGTGAGGGTCAGGGTCCAGGTCCTTTTCCGTGTCCCTGTCCGTGTCCGTGTCTGTGTCAAGGACCCGGGTCAGGGTAAGGGTCCGGGTCCGGGTCAGGGTCAGGGTCTGGGTCAGGGTCAGGGTCTGTGTCAGGGTCTGGGTCCGGGTCAGATCCCGGGTCAGGTCCCGGGTCAGGGTCAGGGTCAGGGTCAGGGTCTGGGTCAGGGTCCGGGTCAGGGTCAGGGTCATGGTCAGGGTCAGGGTCAGGGTCCGGGTCCTTTTCCGTGTCCCTGTCCGTGTCCGTGTCTGTGTCAGGGACCCGGGTCAGGGTCAGGGTCCGTGTCAGGGTCTAGGTCAGGGTAAGGGTCCGGGTCAGGGTAAGGGTCCAGGTCAGGGTCAGGGTCAGGGTCCGTGTCAGGGTCAGAGTCCGGGTCCAGGTCAGGGTCAGGGTCCGGGTCCTTTTCCGTGTCCCTGTCCGTGTCTGTGTCAAGGACCTGGGTCAGGGTAAGGGTCAGGGTCCGTGTCAGGGTAAGGGTCCGTGTCAGGGTCCAGGTTAGGGTCTGGGTCCGGGCCAGGGTCAGGGTCAGGGTCAGGGTCAGGGTCAGGGTCCAGGTCCGTGTCAGGGTCACGTGTGTGTCAGGGTCTGGGTCCGGGTCAGGGTCAGGGTCCGTGTCAAGGTCAGGGTCCGTGTCAGGGTCACGGGTCAGGGTCAGCGTCAGGGTCCGGGTCAGGGTCAGGGTAAGGGTAAGGGTCCAGGTCAGGGTGAGGGTGACGGTGAGTGTGCGGGTTCAGGTCAGGGTCTGTTTCAGGGTCAGGGTCCGGGTCAGGGTCAGGGTCAGGGTCAGGGTCCAGGTCAGGGTCCGGTTCCGTGTCAGGGTCAGGGTCCGTGTCAGGGTCAGGGTCTGTGTCAGGGTCAGGGTCCGGGTCAGGGTCCGGGTCCGGGTAAGTGTCACGGTCAGGGTCGGGGTCGGGGTCCGGGTCAGCGTCAGGGTTCAGGAAAAGGTCTGGGTCAGGGTCAGGGTCAGGGTCAGGGTCAGGGTCTGTGTCCGGTTACAGTTCCGGTTCCGGTCCGGGTCAGGCTCAGGGTCAGGGTCCGGGTCCGGTTCAGGGTCAGGGTCAGGGTCTGTGTCAGGGTCTGGGTCCGGGTCAGGTTCCGGGTCAGGGTCCGGGTCAGGGTCAGGGTCAGGGTCAGGGTCAGGGTCAGGGTCAGGGTCCGGATCAGGGTCAGGGTCCGGTTAAGGGTCACGGTCAGGGTCCGGGTCCGGGTCGGGGTCGGGGTCGGGGTCCAGGTCGGGGTAAGGGTCCGGGTAAGGGTCAGGGTCCGGGTCAGGGTCCGGGTCAGCGTCAGTGTCCGGGAAAATGTCCTGGTCCGGGTCCGTGTCGGGGTCCGGGTCAGGGTCAGGGTCCGTGTCCGTGTCTGGGTCAGGGTCCGGGTCAGGGTTAGGGTCCGGGTCCGGGTCCGGGTCCTGTTCAGGGTCCGGGTCAGGGTCAGGCTCATGATCAGGGTTCGGGTCCGGGTCAGGGTCAGTGTCCGGGTCAGGGTCCGGGTCCAGTTACAGTTCCGGTTCCGATTCCGGTCCGGGTCAGGGTCAGGGTCAGGGTCAGGTTCAGGGTAAGGGTCCGGATCAGGGTCTGGGTCATGGTCAGGGTCAGGGTCCGGGTCAGGGTCCGGGTCCGGGTCAGGGTCCGGGTCCTTTCCCGTGTCCCTGTCCGTGTCCGTGTCTGTGTCAGGGACCCGGTTCTGGGTAAGGGTCAGGGTCAGGGTCAGGGTAAGGGTCCGGATCAGGGTCTGGGTCTGGGTCTGGGTCATGGTCAGGGTCAGGGTCCAGGTACTTTTCCTTGTCCCTGTCCGGGCCAGGGTCAGGGTCAGGGTCAGGGTCAGGGTCCAGGTCCGTGTCAGGGTCAGGTGAGGGTCAGGGTCCAGGTCCTTTTCCGTGTCCCTGTCCGTGTCCGTGTCTGTGTCAAGGACCCGGGTCAGGGTAAGGGTCCGGGTCCGGGTCAGGGTCAGGGTCTGGGTCAGGGTCAGGGTCTGTGTCAGGGTCTGGGTCCGGGTCAGATCCCGGGTCAGGTCCCGGGTCAGGGTCAGGGTCAGGGTCAGGGTCAGGGTCAGGGTCCGGGTCAGGGTCAGGGTCATGGTCAGGGTCAGGGTCAGGGTCCGGGTCCTTTTCCGTGTACCTGTCCGTGTCCGTGTCTGTGTCAGGGACCCGGGTCAGGGTCAGGGTCCGTGTCAGGGTCTAGGTCAGGGTAAGGGTCCGGGTCAGGGTAAGGGTCCAGGTCAGGGTCAGGGTCAGGGTCCGTGTCAGGGTCAGAGTCCGGGTCCAGGTCAGGGTCAGGGTCCGGGTCCTTTTCCGTGTCCCTGTCCGTGTCTGTGTCAAGGACCTGGGTCAGGGTAAGGGTCAGGGTCCGTGTCAGGGTAAGGGTCCGTGTCAGGGTCCAGGTTAGGGTCTGGGTCCGGGCCAGGGTCAGGGTCAGGGTCAGGGTCAGGGTCCAGGTCCGTGTCAGGGTCAGGTGTGTGTCAGGGTCTGGGTCCGGGTCAGGGTCAGGGTCCGTGTCAAGGTCAGGGTCCGTGTCAGGGTCACGGGTCAGGGTCAGCGTCAGGGTCCGGGTCAGGGTCAGGGTAAGGGTAAGGGTCCAGGTCAGGGTGAGGGTGACGGTGAGTGTGCGGGTTCAGGTCAGGGTCTGTTTCAGGGTCAGGGTCCGGGTCAGGGTCAGGGTCAGGGTCCAGGTCAGGGTCCGGTTCCGTGTCAGGGTCAGGGTCCGTGTCAGGGTCAGGGTCTGTGTCAGGGTCAGGGTCCGGGTCAGGGTCCGGGTCCGGGTAAGTGTCACGGTCAGGGTCGGGGTCGGGGTCCGGGTCAGCGTCAGGGTTCAGGAAAAGGTCTGGGTCAGGGTCAGGGTCAGGGTCAGGGTCAGGGTCTGTGTCCGGTTACAGTTCCGGTTCCGGTCCGGGTCAGGCTCAGGGTCAGGGTCCGGGTCCGGGTCCGGGTCAGGGTCAGGGTCAGGGTCTGTGTCAGGGTCTGGGTCCGGGTCAGGTTCCGGGTCAGGGTCCGGGTCAGGGTCAGGGTCAGGGTCAGGGTCAGGGTCAGGGTCAGGGTCCGGGTCCGGGTCCTTTTCCGTGTCCCTGTCCGTGTCCGTGTCTGTGTCAGGGACCCAGGTCAGGGTAAGGGTCAGGGTAAGGGTAAGGGTCCGGGTCTGGGTCAGGGTCATGGTCAGGGTCAGCGTCCGGGTCCGGGTCAGGGTCCCGGTCCCGGTCAGGGTCCGGGTCAGGGTCCGGGTCAGGGTCAGGGTCCAGGTCAGGGTCAGGTTCCGGGTCCTTTTCCGTGTCCCTGTCCGTGTCCGTGTGTGTGTCAGGGACCCGTGTCAGGGTCAGGGTCCGTGTCAGGGTAAGGGTCAGGGTCAGGGTCAAGGTCAGGGTAAGGGTCCGGGTCAGGGTCAGGGTCAGGGTCCGGGTCAGGGTAAGGGTCAGTGTCCGGGTCCTTTTCCGTGTCCCTGTCCGTGTCCGTGTCTGTGTCAAGGACCCGGGTCAGGGTAAGGGTCCGGGTCAGGGTCAGGGTCAGTGTCTGTGTCAGGGTCTGGGTCCGGGTCAGGTTCCGGGTCAGGGTCGGGGTCCGGGTCAGGGTCAGGGTCAGGGTCAGGGTCAGGGTCAGGGTCCGGGTCCTTTTCCGTGTCCCTTTACAGTTCCGGTTCCGGTCCGGGTCACACTCAGGGTCCGGGTCAGGGTCAGGGTCTGTGTCAGGGTCTGGGTCTGGGTCTGGGTCCGGGTCAGGTTCCGGGTCAGGGTCAGGGTCCGGGTCCGGATCAGGGTCAGGGTCAGGGTCCAGGTCAGGGTCCGGTTCCGCGTCAGGGTCAGGGTCCGTGTCAGGGTCAGGGTCTGTGTCAGGGTCAGGGTCCGGGTCAGGGTCCGGGTCCGGGTCAGGGTCAGGGTCAGGGTCCAGGTCAGGGTCCGGTTCCGTGTCAGGGTCAGGGTCCGTGTCAGGGTCAGGGTCTGTGTCAGGGTCAGGGTCCGGGTCAGGGTCCAGGTCCGGGTAAGTGTCACGGTCAGGGTCGGGGTCGGGGTCCGGGTCAGCGTCAGGGTTCAGGAAAAGGTCTGGGTCAGGGTCTGGGTCCGGGTCCGGGTCAGGGACAGGGTCCTGGTCAGGTTCAGGGTCACGGTCAGGGTCAGGGTCAGGATAAGGGTCAGGGTCAGGGTCAGGGTCTGTGTCCGGTTACAGTTCCGGTTCCGGTCCGGGTCAGGCTCAGGGTCAGGGTCCGGGTCAGGGTCAGGGTCAGGGTCAGGGTCTGTGTCAGGGTCTGGGTCCGGGTCAGGTTCCGGGTCAGGGTCCGGGTCAGGGTCAGGGTCCGGGTCCTTTTCCGTGTCCCTTTACAGTTCCGGTTCCGGTCCGGGTCACACTCAGGGTCCGGGTCAGGGTCAGGGTCTGTGTCAGGGTCTGGGTCTGGGTCTGGGTCCGGGTCAGGTTCCGGGTCAGGGTCAGGGTCCGGGTCCGGATCAGGGTCAGGGTCAGGGTCCAGGTCAGGGTCCGGTTCCGCGTCAGGGTCAGGGTCCGTGTCAGGGTCAGGGTCTGTGTCAGGGTCAGGGTCCGGGTCAGGGTCCGGGTCCGGGTCAGGGTCAGGGTCAGGGTCCAGGTCAGGGTCCGGTTCCGTGTCAGGGTCAGGGTCCGTGTCAGGGTCAGGGTCTGTGTCAGGGTCAGGGTCCGGGTCAGGGTCCAGGTCCGGGTAAGTGTCACGGTCAGGGTCGGGGTCGGGGTCCGGGTCAGCGTCAGGGTTCAGGAAAAGGTCTGGGTCAGGGTCTGGGTCCGGGTCCGGGTCAGGGACAGGGTCCTGGTCAGGTTCAGGGTCACGGTCAGGGTCAGGGTCAGGATAAGGGTCAGGGTCAGGGTCAGGGTCTGTGTCCGGTTACAGTTCCGGTTCCGGTCCGGGTCAGGCTCAGGGTCAGGGTCCGGGTCAGGGTCAGGGTCAGGGTCAGGGTCTGTGTCAGGGTCTGGGTCCGGGTCAGGTTCCGGGTCAGGGTCCGGGTCAGGGTCAGGGTCAGGGTCAGGGTCAGGGTCCGGGTCCTTTTCCGTGTCCCTGTCCGTGTCCGTGTCTGTGTCAGGGACCCAGGTCAGGGTAAGGGTCAGGGTAAGGGTAAGGGTCCGGGTCTGGGTCAGGGTCATGGTCAGGGTCAGCGTCCGGGTCCGGGTCAGGGTCCCGGTCCCGGTCAGGGTCCGGGTCAGGGTCCGGGTCAGGGTCAGGGTCCAGGTCAGGGTCAGGTTCCGGATCCTTTTCCGTGTCCCTGTCCGTGTCCGTGTGTGTGTCAGGGACCCGTGTCAGGGTCAGGGTCCGTGTCAGGGTAAGGGTCAGGGTCAGGGTCAAGGTCAGGGTAAGGGTCCGGGTCAGGGTCAGGGTCAGGGTCCGGGTCAGGGTAAGGGTCAGGGTCCGGGTCCTTTTCCGTGTCCCTGTCCGTGTCCGTGTCCGTGTCTGTGTCAAGGACCCGGGTCAGGGTAAGGGTCCGGGTCAGGGTCAGGGTCAGTGTCTGTGTCAGGGTCTGGGTCCGGGTCAGGTTCCGGGTCAGGGTCGGGGTCCGGGTCAGGGTCAGGGTCAGGGTCAGGGTCAGGGTCAGGGTCAGGGTCCGGGTCCTTTTCCGTGTCCCTTTACAGTTCCGGTTCCGGTCCGGGTCACACTCAGGGTCCGGGTCAGGGTCAGGGTCTGTGTCAGGGTCTGGGTCTGGGTCTGGGTCCGGGTCAGGTTCCGGGTCAGGGTCAGGGTCCGGGTCCGGATCAGGGTCAGGGTCAGGGTCCAGGTCAGGGTCCGGTTCCGCGTCAGGGTCAGGGTCCGTGTCAGGGTCAGGGTCTGTGTCAGGGTCAGGGTCCGGGTCAGGGTCCGGGTCCGGGTCAGGGTCAGGGTCAGGGTCCAGGTCAGGGTCCGGTTCCGTGTCAGGGTCAGGGTCCGTGTCAGGGTCAGGGTCTGTGTCAGGGTCAGGGTCCGGGTCAGGGTCCAGGTCCGGGTAAGTGTCACGGTCAGGGTCAGGGTCGGGGTCCGGGTCAGCGTCAGGGTTCAGGAAAAGGTCTGGGTCAGGGTCTGGGTCCGGGTCCGGGTCAGGGACAGGGTCCTGGTCAGGTTCAGGGTCACGGTCAGGGTCAGGGTCAGGATAAGGGTCAGGGTCAGGGTCAGGGTCCTGGTCAGGGTCAGGTTCCTTGTCAGGGTCAGGGTCAGGGTCCGGGTCAGCGTCAGGGTCCGGATCAGGGTCAGGGTCCGGGTAAGGGTCACGGTCAGGGTCCGGGTCCGGGTCGGGTTCGGGGTCGGGGTCCAGGTCGGGGTAAGGGTCCGGGTAAGGGTCAGGGTCCGGGTCAGGGTCCGGGTCAGCGTCAGTGTCCGGGAAAATGTCCTGGTCCGGGTCCGTGTCGGGGTCCGGGTCAGGGTCAGGGTCCGTGTCCGTGTCTGGGTCAGGGTCCGGGTCAGGGTTAGGGTCCGGGTCCGGGTCCGGGTCCTGTTCCGGGTCAGGGTCAGGGTCAGGCTCATGATCAGGGTTCGGGTCCGGGTCAGGGTCAGGGTCCGGGTCAGGGTCCGGGTCCAGTTACAGTTCCGGTTCCGATTCCGGTCCGGGTCAAGGTCAGGGTCAGGGTCAGGGTCAGGTTCAGGGTAAGGGTCCGGATCAGGGTCTGGGTCATGGTCAGGGTCAGGGTCCGGGTCAGGGTCCGGGTCCGGGTCAGGGTCCGGGTCCTTTTCCGTGTCCCTGTCCGTGTCCGTGTCTGTGTCAGGGACCCGGTTCTGGGTAAGGGTCAGGGTCAGGGTCAGGGTAAGGGTCCGGATCAGGGTCTGGGTCTGGGTCTGGGTCATGGTCAGGGTCAGGGTCCAGGTACTTTTCCTTGTCCCTGTCCGGGCCAGGGTCAGGGTCAGGGTCAGGGTCAGGGTCCAGGTCCGTGTCAGGGTCAGGTGAGGGTCAGGGTCCAGGTCCTTTTCCGTGTCCCTGTCAGTGTCCGTGTCTGTGTCAAGGACCCGGGTCAGGGTAAGGGTCCGGGTCCGGGTCAGGGTCAGGGTCTGGGTCAGGGTCAGGGTCTGTGTCAGGGTCTGGGTCCGGGTCAGATCCCGGGTCAAGTCCCGGGTCAGGGTCAGGGTCAGGGTCAGGGTCAGGGTCAGGGTCCGGGTCAGGGTCAGGGTCATGGTCAGGGTCAGGGTCAGGGTCAGGGTCCGGGTCAGGTTCCGGGTCAGGGTCCGGGTCAGGGTCAGGGTCAGGGTCAGGGTCAGGGTCAGGGTCAGGGTCCGGGTCCTTTTCCGTGTCCCTGTCCGTGTCCGTGTCTGTGTCAGGGACCCAGGTCAGGGTAAGGGTCAGGGTAAGGGTAAGGGTCCGGGTCTGGGTCAGGGTCATGGTCAGGGTCAGCGTCCGGGTCCGGGTCAGGGTCCCGGTCCCGGTCAGGGTCCGGGTCAGGGTCCGGGTCAGGGTCAGTGTCCAGGTCAGGGTCAGGTTCCGGGTCCTTTTCCGTGTCCCTGTCCGTGTCCGTGTGTGTGTCAGGGACCCGTGTCAGGGTCAGGGTCCGTGTCAGGGTAAGGGTCAGGGTCAGGGTCAAGGTCAGGGTAAGGGTCCGGGTCAGGGTCAGGGTCAGGGTCCGGGTCAGGGTAAGGGTCAGGGTCCGGGTCCTTTTCCGTGTCCCTGTCCGTGTCCGTGTCTGTGTCAAGGACCCGGGTCAGGGTAAGGGTCCGGGTCAGGGTCAGGGTCAGTGTCTGTGTCAGGGTCTGGGTCCGGGTCAGGTTCCGGGTCAGGGTCAGGGTCCGGGTCAGGGTCAGGGTCAGGGTCAGGGTCAGGGTCAGGGTCCGGGTCCTTTTCCGTGTCCCTTTACAGTTCCGGTTCCGGTCCGGGTCACACTCAGGGTCCGGGTCAGGGTCAGGGTCTGTGTCAGGGTCTGGGTCTGGGTCTGGGTCCGGGTCAGGTTCCGGGTCAGGGTCAGGGTCCGGGTCCGGATCAGGGTCAGGGTCAGGGTCCAGGTCAGGGTCCGGTTCCGCGTCAGGGTCAGGGTCCGTGTCAGGGTCAGGGTCTGTGTCAGGGTCAGGGTCCGGGTCAGGGTCCGGGTCCGGGTAAGGGTCACGGTCAGGGTCGGGGTCGGGGTCCGGGTCAGCGTCAGGGTTCAGGAAAAGGTCTGGGTCAGGGTCAGGGTCAGGGTCAGGGTCAGGGTCTGTGTCCGGTTACAGTTCCGGTTCCGGTCCGGGTCAGGCTCAGGGTCAGGGTCCGGGTCTGGGTCAGGGTCAGGGTCTGTGTCAGGGTCTGGGTCCGGGTCAGGTTCCGGGTCAGGGTCCGGGTCAGGGTCAGGGTCAGGGTCAGGGTCAGGGTCCGGGTCCTTTTCCGTGTCCCTGTCCTTGTCCGTGTCTGTGTCAGGGACCCGTGTCAGGGTCAGGGTCTGTGTCAGGGTCAAGGTCAGGGTCAGGGTCCGGGTCCGGGTCAGGGTCCCGGTCCCGGTCAGGGTCCGGGTCAGGGTCCGGGTCAGGGTCAGGGTCCGGGTCAGGATCCGGGTCAGGGTCCGGGTCCGGGTCAGGGTCCCGGTCCCGGTCAGGGTCTGGGTCAGGGTCCGGGTCAGGGTCAGGGTCAGGGTCCAGGTCAGGGTCAGGTTCCGGGTCCTTTTCCGTATCCCTGTCCGGGTCCGTGTCTGTGTCAGGGACCCGGGTCAGGGTCAGGGTCCGTGTCAGGGTCTAGGTCAGGGTAAGAGTCCGGGTCAGGGTAAGGGTCCAGGTCAGGGTCAGGGTCAGGGTCAGGGTCCGTGTCAGGGTCAGGGTCCGGGTCCAGGTCAGGGTCAGGGTCCGGGTCCTTTTCCGTGTCCCTGTCCGTGTCCGTGTCTGTGTCAAGGACCCGGGTCAGGGTAAGGGTCAGGGTCCGTGTCAGGGTAAGGGTCCGTGTCAGGGTCCGGGTTAGGGTCTGGGTCCGGGTCAGGGTCTGGGTCCAGGTACTTTTCCTTGTCCCTGTCCGGGCCAGGGTCAGGGTCAGGGTCAGGGTCAGGGTCCAGGTCCGTGTCAGGGTCAGGTGAGGGTCAGGGTCTGGGTCCGGGTACTTTTCCTTGTCCCTGTCCGGGCCAGGGTCAGCGTCAGGGTCTGGGTCCAGGTCCGTGTCAGGGTCAGGTGAGGGTCAGGGTCTGGGTCCGGGTCAGGGTCAGGGTCCGTGTCAAGGTCAGGGTCCGTGTCAGGGTCACGGGTCAGGGTCAGCGTCAGGGTCCGGGTCAGGGTGAGAGTCAGGGTCCGGGTCAGTGTCAGGGTAAGGGTAAGGGTCCAGGTCAGGGTGAGCGTGACGGTGAGGGTGCGGGTCCAGGTAAGGGTCTGGGTCAAGGTCAGTGTCCGGGTCAGGGTCAGGGTCCAGGTCAGGGTCCGGTTCTGTGTCAGTGTTAAGGTCCGGGTCAGGGTCAGAGTCTTTGTCAGGCTCAGGTTAAGGCTCAGGGTCAGTGCCAGGGTAAGGGTCCGGGCCAGGTTCCGGATCAGAGTGAGGGTCAGGGTCAAGGTACGCGTCAGGGTCAGGGTCAGGGTCCGGGTCAGGGTCCTGGTCAGGGTCAGGGTCCGTGTCAGGGTCAGGTTCCGGGTCCTTTTCCGTGTCCCTGTCCGTGTCCGTGTGTGTGTCAGGGACCCCTGTCAGGGTCAGGGTCCGTGTCAGGGTAAGGGTCAGGGTCAGGGTCAAGGTCAGGTTAAGGGTCCGGGTCAGGGTCAGGGTCCGTGTCAGGGTCCGGGTCAGGGTCAGGGTCAGGGTCTGGGTCCTTTTCCGTGTCCCTGTCCGTGTCCGTGTCTGTGTCAAGGACCCGGGTCAGGGTAAGGGTCCGGGTCAGGGTCAGGGTCAGGGTCTGGGTCCGGTTACAGTTCCGGTTCCGGTCCGGGTCACGCTCAGGGTCCGGGTCAGAGTCAGGGTCTGGGTCAGGGTCTGGGTCCGGATCAGGTTCCGGGTCAGGGTCAGGGTCCGGGTCCGGGTCCGGGTCAGGGTCAGGGTCCGGGTCAGGGTCCGGGTCAGGGTCAGGGTCGGGGTCCTTTTCCGTGTCCTTGTCCGTGTCCGTGTCTGTGTCAGGGACCTGGGTCAGGGTCAGGGTCCGTGTCAGGGTCAAGGTCAGGGTAAGGGTCCGGGTCAGGGTCAGGGTCTGTGTCAGGGTCAGGGTCCAGGTCCTTTTCCGTGTCCCTGTCCGTGTCCGTGTCTGTGTCAAGGACCTGGGTCAGGGTAAGGGTCAGGGTCCGTGTCAGGGTAAGGGTCCGGGTCAGGGTCCGGGTTAGGGTCTGGGTCCGGGTCAGGGTCTGGGTCCGGGTACTTTTCCTGGTCCCTGTCCGGGCAAGGGTCAGGGTCAGGGTCTAGGTCAGGGTCCAGGTCCGTGTCAGGGTCAGGTGAGGGTCAGGGTCTGGGTCCGGGTCAGGGTCAGGGTCCGTGTCAAGGTCAGGGTCCGTGTCAGGGTCACGGGTTAGGGTCAGCGTCAGGGTCCGGGTCAGGGTGAGAGTCAGGGTCCGGGTCAGGGTCAGGGTAAGGGTCCGGGCCAGGTTCCGGATCAGGGTGAGGGTCAGGGTCCCGGTAAGGGTCAGGGTCCGGGTGTGGGTCAGGGTCCGGGTCAGCGTCAGGGTCGAGGTGTGGGTCAGGGTCCGGGTCAGCGTCAGGGTCCAGGTCAGGGTAAGTGTCCGGGTCAGGGTCAGGGTCAGGGTCAGGGTCAGGGTCAGGGTCAGGGTCCGTGTCCGGGTCTGTGTCCGGGTCAGGGTCAGGGTCCGTGTCAGTGTCAGGGTCAGGGTCTGGGTCTTGGTCAGGGTCAGGTTCCAGGTCTGGGTCCAGGTCAGGGTCCAGGTCGGGGTCAGGGTCAGGGTCAGGGTCAGGGTCAGGGTCAGGGTCCGGGTCAGGGTCAGGGTCCGGGTCAGGGTCCGGGTCAGGGTCCGGGTCCGGGTAAGGGTCACGGACAGGGTCGGGGTCCGGGTCCGGGGCCAGGGCCGGGTAAGGGTCAGGGTCCGGGTCAGCGTCAGGGTGCGGGAAAAGGTCCGGGTCAGGGTCAGGGTCAGGGTCAGGGTCAGGGCCAGGGTCATGGTCAGGGTCCGTGTCAGGGTCACGGGTCAGGGTCAGCGTCAGGGTCCGGGTCAGGGTCAGGGTCAGGGTCAGGGTAAGGGTAACGGTCCAGGTCAGGGTGAGGGTGACGGTGTGGGTGCGGGTCCAGGTCAGGGTCTGGTTCAGGGTCAGGGTCCGGGTCAGGGTCATGGTCCAGGTAAGGTTCCGGTTCCGTGTCAGGGTCAGGGTCCGTGTCAGGGTCAGGGTCTGTGTCAGGGTCAGGGTCCAGGTCAGGGTCAGGGTCCAGGTCAGGGTGTGGTTCTGTGTCAGGGTTAGGGTCAGGGTCAGAGTCTGTGTCAGGGTCAGGGTAAGGGTCAGGGTCAGTGCCAGGGTAAGGGTCCGGGCCAGGGTCCGCATCAGGGTCAGGGTCCGGGTCCGGTTCAGGGTCAGGGTCTGGGTCAGCGTCAGAGTCCGGGTCAGGGTCCGAGTCCATGTCAGGGTCAGTGTCAGGGTTCGGGTAAGGGTCAGGGTCAGGGTCAGGGTCAGGGTCAGGGTCAGGGTCAGGGTCCGTGTCCGGGTCTGTGTCTGTGTCTGTGTCCGGGTCAGGGTCAGGGTCTGTGTCAGGGTCAGTGTCAGGGTCCGTGTCAGGGTCAGGGTCCAGGTCTGGGTCCAGGTCAGGGTCCGGGTCGGGGTCAGGGTCCGGGTCCGGGTCAGGGTCAGGGTCAGGGTCAGGGTCCAGGTCAGGGTCTGGGTCAGGTTCCGGGTCAGGGTCCAGGTCAGGGTCCGGGTCCAGGTAAGGGTCACGGTCAGGGTCGGGGTCGGGGTCCGGGTCAGGGTCAGGGTCAGTGTCAGGGTCAGGGTCTGGGTCTGGGTACTTTTCCTTGTCCCTGTCCGTGTCCTGGCCAGGGTCAGGTTTAGGGTCAGGGTCAGGGTCCAGGTCCATGTCAGTGTCAGGTGAGGGTCCGGGTCCGGGTCCGGGTCAGGGTCACGGGTCAGGGTCAGGGTCCGGGTCAGGGTGAGAATCAGGGTCCGGGTCAGGGTAAGGGTAAGGGTCCAGGTCAGGGTGAGAGTGAGGGTGAGGGTGCGGGTCCAGCTCAGGGTCTGGGTCTGGGTCAGGGTCCGGGTCAGGGTCAGGGTCCAGGTCAGGGTCCGGTTCCGTGTCAGGATCAGGGTCCGTGTCAGGGTCAGGGTCTGTGTCAGGGTCAGGGTCCAGGTCAGGGTCAGGGTCCAGGTCAGGGTCCGGTTCCGTGTCAGGGTTAGGGTCCGTGTCAGGGTCAGAGTCTGTGTCAGGGTCAGGGTAAGGGTCAGGGTCAGTGCCAGGGTAAGGGTCCGGGCCAGGTTCCGGATCAGGGTGAGGGTGAGGGTCCGGGTCAGGGTCAGGGTCCGGGTCAGGGTCAGTGTCAGCGTCAGGGTCCGGGTCAGGGTCCGGGTCCGGGTCAGGATCAGGGTCAGGGTCCGGGTCCGGGTCAGGGTCAGGGTCTGGGTCCGGGTATGGGTCAGGGTCCGGGTGTGGGTCAGAGCCCGGGTCAGCGTCAGGGTCGGGGTGTGGCTCAGGGTCCGGGTCAGCGTCAGGGTCCGGGTCAGGGTAAGGGTCCGGGTCACGATCAGGGTCCGTGTCCGGGTCTGTGTCCGGGCCTGTGTCCGGGTCAGGGTCAGGGTCAGGGTCAGGGTCAGGGTCAGGGTCAGGGTCAGGGTCCGTGTCAGGGTCAGTTTCAGGGTCCAGGTCAGGGTCAGGGTCAGGGTCAGGGTCAGGGTCAGGATCCAGGTATGGGTACAGGTCAGGGTCCGGGTCCGGGTCCGTGTCCGGGTCCGGGTCAGGGTCGGGGTCCAGGTCAGGGTCATGGTCAGGTTCCGAGTCAGGGTCTGGGTCAGGGTCCGGGTCCATGTCCAGGTAAGGGTCACGGTCAGGGTCGGGGTCGGGATCCGGGTAAGGGTCAGGGTCAGGGTCCGGGTCAGCGTTAGGGTCCGGGAAAAGGTCTGGGTCAGGGTCAGGGTCAGGGTCAGGGTCACGGTCAGGGTCTGGGTCCGGTTACAGTTCCGGTTCCGGTCCGGGTCAGGGTCAGGGTCAGGATCCAGGTCTGGGTCCAGGTCAGGGTCCGGGTCGGGGTCAGGGTCTGGGTCCGGGTCAGGGTCGGGGTCCAGGTCAGGGTCAGGGTCAGGTTCCGGGTCAGGGTCCGGGTCAGGGTCCGGGTCCAGGTCCAGGTAAGGGTCACGGTCAGGGTCGGGGTGGGGGTCCGGGTAAGGGTCAGGGTCAGGGTCTGTGTCAGGGTCTGGCTCCGGGTCAGGTTCCGGGTCAGGGTCTGGGTCCGGGTCAGGGTCAGGGTCAGGGTCCGGGTCCTTTTCCGTGTCCCTGTCCGTGTCCGTGCCTGTGTCAGGGACCCGGGTCAGGGAAAGGGTCAGGGTAAGGGTAAGGGTCAGGGTCCGGGTCAGGGTCAGGGTCCGGGTCAGGGTCAGGTTCCGGGTCCTTTTCCGTGTCCATGTCCGTGTCCGTGTGTGTGTCAGGGACCCGTGTCAGGGTCAGGGTCCGTGTCAGTGTAAGGGTCAGGGTCAGGGTCAGGGTCAAGGTCAGGGTAAGGGTCCGGGTCAGGGTCAGGGTCCGTGTCAGGGTGCTGGTCAGGGTCAGGGTCAGGGTCCAGGTCCTTTTCCGCGTCCCTGTTCGTGTCCGTGTCTGTGTCAAGGACCCGGGTCAGGGTAAGGGTCCGGGTCAGGGTCAGGGTCAGGGTCCGGGTCAGGGTCAGGGTCTGTGTCAGGGTCTGGGTCCGGGTCAGGTTCCGGGTCAGGGTCAGGGTCCGGGTCCGGGTGCCGGTCAGGGTCAGGGTCTGGGTCAGGGTCCGGGTCAGGGTCAGGGTCCGGGTCCTTTTCCGTGTCCCTGTCCGTGTCCGTGTCTGTGTCAAGGACCCGGGTCAGGGTAAGGGTCCGGGTCAGGGTCAGGGTCTGGGTCCGGTTACAGTTCCGGTTCCGGTCCGGGTCAGGGTCAGGCTCAGGCTCAGGGTCCGGGTCAGGGTCAGGGTCTGTGTCAGGGTCTGGGTCCGGGTCAGGTTCCGGGTCAGGGTCAGGGTCCGGGTCCGGGTGCCTGTCAGGGTCAGGGTCTGGGTCAGGGTCCGGGTCAGGGTCAGGGTCCGGGTCCTTTTCCGTGTCCCTGTCCGTGTCCGTGTCTGTGTCAGGGACCCGGGTCAGGGTAAGGGTCCATGTCAGGGTCAGGGTCAGGGTGCGTGTCAGGGTCAGGGTCCGTGTCAGGGTCAGGGTCCGGGTCCGGGTCCGGGTCCTTTTCCGTGTCCCTGTCTGTGTCCGTGTCTGTGTCAAGGACCTGGGTCAGTGTTAGGGTCAGGGTCCGTGTCAGGGTTAGGGTCCGGGTCAGGGTCAGGGTCTGGGTTAGGGTCTGCGTGCGGGTCAGGGTCTGGGTCCGGGTACTTTTCCTTGTCCCTGTCCGGGCCAGGGTCAGCGTCAGGGTCAGGGTCCAGGTCCGTGTCAGGGTCAGGTGAGGGTCAGGGTCTGGGTCCGGGTCAGGGTCAGGGTCCGTGTCAAGGTCAGGGTCCGTGTCAGGGTCACGGGTCAGGGTCAGCGTCAGGGTCCGGGTCAGGGTGAGAGTCAGGGTCCGGGTCAGTGTCAGGGTAAGGGTAAAGGTCCAGGTCAGGGTGAGCGTGACGGTGAGGGTGCGGGTCCAGGTCAGGGTCTGGGTCAAGGTCAGTGTCCGGGTCAGGGTCAGGGTCCAGGTCAGGGTCCCGTTCCGTGTCAGGGTCAGGGTCTGTGTCAGGGTCAGGGTCAGGGTCCAGGTCTGGGTCCAGGTCAGGGTCCAGGTCGGGGTCAGGGTCAGGGTCAGGGTCAGGGTCAGCGTCAGGGTGCGGGAAAAGGTCCAGGTCAGGGTCAGGGTCAGGGTCAGGGCCAGGGTCAGGGTCAGGGTCTGGGTCAGGGTCCGGGTCAGGGTCTGGGTCCCGGTAAGGGTCAGGGTCCGGGTGTGTGTCAGGGTCCGGGTCAGCGTCAGGTTCGGGGTGTGGGTCAGGGTCCGGGTCAGCGTCAGGGTCCAGGTCAGGGTAAGGGTCCGGGTCAGGGTCAGGGTCAGGGTCAGTGTCCGTGTCCGGGTCTGTGTCCGGGTCAGGGTCAGGGTCCGTGTCAGTGTCAGGTTCCGGGTCAGGGTCAGGGTCAGGGTCCAGGTCTGGGTCCAGGTCAGGGTCCAGGTCGGGGTCAGGGTCAGGGTCAGGGTCAGGGTCAGGGTCAGGGTCAGGGTCAGGGTCAGGGTCAGGGTCAGGGTCCGGGTCAGGGTCCGGGTCCGGGTAAGGGTCACGGACAGGGTCGGGGTCCGGGTCCGGGTCCGGGGCCAGGGCCGGGTAAGGGTCAGGGTCAGGGTCCGGGTCAGCGTCAGGGTGCGGGAAAAGGTCCGGGTCAGGGTCAGGGTCAGGGTCAGGGTCAGGGCCAGGGTCATGGTCAGGGTCTGCGTCCGGTTACAGTTCTGGTTCCGGTCAGGGTCCGGCTCAGGCTCAGGCTAAGGGTCCGGGTCCGGGTCAGGGTGAGGGTCCGGGTCAGGGTCTGGGTCAGGGTAAGGGTCCGGGTCCTTTTCCGTGTCCCTGTCCGTCTCCTTGTCTGTGTCAGGGACCCGGGTCAGGGTCAGGGTACGTGTCAGGGTCAAGGTCAGGGTAAGGGTCCGGGTCAGGGTAAGGGTCCGTGTCAGGGTCAGGGTCAGGGTCAGGGTCCGTGTCACGGTCAGGGTCCGTGTCAGGGTCAGGGTCCGGGTCCTTTTCCATGTCCCTGTCCGTGTCCGTGTCTGTGTCAAGGACCTGGGTCAGGGTAAGGGTCAGGGTCCGTGTCAGGGTAAGGGTCCGTGTCAGGGTCCGGGTTAGGGTCCGGGTCCGGGTCAGGTTCCGGGTCAGGGTCAGGGTCCGGGTCCGGGTGCCGGTCAGGGTCAGTGTCTGGGTCAGGGTCCGGGTCAGGGTCAGGGTCCGGGTCCTTTTCCGTGTCCCTGTCCGTGTCCGTGTCTGTGTCAGGGACCCGGGTCAGGGTAAGGGTCCGGGTCAGGGTCAGGGTCAGGGTCCGTGTCAGGGTCAGGGTCCGTGTCAGGGTCAGGGTCCGGGTCCGGGTCCGGGTCCGGGTCCTTTTCCGGGTCCCTGTCTGTGTCCGTGTCTGTGTCAAGGACCTGGGTCAGGGTAAGGGTCAGGGTCCGGGTCAGGGTAAGGGTCCGGGTCACGGTCAGGGTGTGGGTTAGGGTCTGGGTCCGGGTCAGGGTCTGGGTCCGGGTACTTTTCCTTGTCCCTGTCCGGGCCAGGGTCAGCGTCAGGGTCTGGGTCCAGGTCCGTGTCAGGGTCAGGTGAGGGTCAGGGTCTGGGTCCGGGTCAGGGTCAGGGTCCGTGTCAAGGTCAGGGTCCGTGTCAGGGTCACGGGTCAGGGTCAGCGTCAGGGTCCGGGTCAGGGTGAGAGTCAGGGTCCGGGTCAGTGTCAGGGTAAGGGTAAGGGTCCAGGTCAGGGTGAGCGTGACGGTGAGGGTGCGGGTCCAGGTAAGGGTCTGGGTCAAGGTCAGTGTCCGGGTCAGGGTCAGGGTCCAGGTCAGGGTCCGGTTCTGTGTCAGTGTTAAGGTCCGGGTCAGGGTCAGAGTCTTTGTCAGGCTCAGGTTAAGGCTCAGGGTCAGTGCCAGGGTAAGGGTCCGGGCCAGGTTCCGGATCAGAGTGAGGGTCAGGGTCAAGGTACGCGTCAGGGTCAGGGTCAGGGTCCGGGTCAGGGTCCTGGTCAGGGTCAGGGTCCGTGTCAGGGTCAGGTTCCGGGTCCTTTTCCGTGTCCCTGTCCGTGTCCGTGTGTGTGTCAGGGACCCCTGTCAGGGTCAGGGTCCGTGTCAGGGTAAGGGTCAGGGTCAGGGTCAAGGTCAGGTTAAGGGTCCGGGTCAGGGTCAGGGTCCGTGTCAGGGTCCGGGTCAGGGTCAGGGTCAGGGTCTGGGTCCTTTTCCGTGTCCCTGTCCGTGTCCGTGTCTGTGTCAAGGACCCGGGTCAGGGTAAGGGTCCGGGTCAGGGTCAGGGTCAGGGTCTGGGTCCGGTTACAGTTCCGGTTCCGGTCCGGGTCACGCTCAGGGTCCGGGTCAGAGTCAGGGTCTGGGTCAGGGTCTGGGTCCGGATCAGGTTCCGGGTCAGGGTCAGGGTCCGGGTCCGGGTCCGGGTCAGGGTCAGGGTCCGGGTCAGGGTCCGGGTCAGGGTCAGGGTCGGGGTCCTTTTCCGTGTCCTTGTCCGTGTCCGTGTCTGTGTCAGGGACCTGGGTCAGGGTCAGGGTCCGTGTCAGGGTCAAGGTCAGGGTAAGGGTCCGGGTCAGGGTCAGGGTCTGTGTCAGGGTCAGGGTCCAGGTCCTTTTCCGTGTCCCTGTCCGTGTCCGTGTCTGTGTCAAGGACCTGGGTCAGGGTAAGGGTCAGGGTCCGTGTCAGGGTAAGGGTCCGGGTCAGGGTCCGGGTTAGGGTCTGGGTCCGGGTCAGGGTCTGGGTCCGGGTACTTTTCCTGGTCCCTGTCCGGGCAAGGGTCAGGGTCAGGGTCTAGGTCAGGGTCCAGGTCCGTGTCAGGGTCAGGTGAGGGTCAGGGTCTGGGTCCGGGTCAGGGTCAGGGTCCGTGTCAAGGTCAGGGTCCGTGTCAGGGTCACGGGTTAGGGTCAGCGTCAGGGTCCGGGTCAGGGTGAGAGTCAGGGTCCGGGTCAGGGTCAGGGTAAGGGTCCGGGCCAGGTTCCGGATCAGGGTGAGGGTCAGGGTCCCGGTAAGGGTCAGGGTCCGGGTGTGGGTCAGGGTCCGGGTCAGCGTCAGGGTCGAGGTGTGGGTCAGGGTCCGGGTCAGCGTCAGGGTCCAGGTCAGGGTAAGTGTCCGGGTCAGGGTCAGGGTCAGGGTCAGGGTCAGGGTCAGGGTCCGTGTCCGGGTCTGTGTCCGGGTCAGGGTCAGGGTCCGTGTCAGTGTCAGGGTCAGGGTCTGGGTCTTGGTCAGGGTCAGGTTCCAGGTCTGGGTCCAGGTCAGGGTCCAGGTCGGGGTCAGGGTCAGGGTCAGGGTCAGGGTCAGGGTCAGGGTCCGGGTCAGGGTCAGGGTCCGGGTCAGGGTCCGGGTCAGGGTCCGGGTCCGGGTAAGGGTCACGGACAGGGTCGGGGTCCGGGTCCGGGGCCAGGGCCGGGTAAGGGTCAGGGTCAGGGTCCGGGTCAGCGTCAGGGTGCGGGAAAAGGTCCGGGTCAGGGTCAGGGTCAGGGTCAGGGTCAGGGCCAGGGTCATGGTCAGGGTCTGCGTCCGGTTACAGTTCTGGTTCCGGTCAGGGTCCGGCTCAGGCTCAGGCTAAGGGTCCGGGTCCGGGTCAGGGTGAGGGTCCGGATCAGGGTCTGGGTCAGGGTAAGGGTCCGGGTCCTTTTCCGTGTCCCTGTCCGTCTCCTTGTCTGTGTCAGGGACCCGGGTCAGGGTCAGGGTAAGTGTCAGGGTGAAGGTCAGGGTAAGGGTCCGGGTCAGGGTAAGGGTCCGTGTCAGGGTCAGGGTCAGGGTCAGGGTCCGTGTCACGGTCAGGGTCCGTGTCAGGGTCAGGGTCCGGGTCCTTTTCCATGTCCCTGTCCGTGTCCGTGTCTGTGTCAAGGACCTGGGTCAGGGTAAGTGTCAGGGTCCGTGTCAGGGTAAGGGTCCGGGTCAGGGTCCGGGTTAGGGTCCGGGTCCGGGTCAGGTTCCGGGTCAGGGTCAGGGTCCGGGTCCGGGTGCCGGTCAGGGTCAGTGTCTGGGTCAGGGTCCGTGTCAGGGTCAGGGTCCGGGTCCTTTTCCGTGTCCCTGTCCGTGTCCGTGTCTGTGTCAGGGACCCGGGTCAGGGTAAGGGTCCGGGTCAGGGTCAGGGTCAGGGTCCGTGTCAGGGTCAGGGTCCGTGTCAGGGTCAGGGTCCGGGTCCGGGTCCGGGTCCTTTTCCGTGTCCCTGTCTGTGTCCGTGTCTGTGTCAAGGACCTGGGTCAGGGTAAGGGTCAGGGTCCGGGTCAGGGTAAGGGTCCGGGTCAGGGTCAGGGTGTGGGTTAGGGTCTGCGTCCGGGTCAGGGTCTGGGTCCGGGTACTTTTCCTTGTCCCTGTCCGGGCCAGGGTCAGCGTCAGGGTCAGGGTCCAGGTCCGTGTCAGGGTCAGGTGAGGGTCAGGGTCTGGGTCCAGGTCAGGGTCAGGGTCCGTGTCAAGGTCAGGGTCCGTGTCAGGGTCACGGGTCAGGGTCAGCATCAGTGTCCGGGTCAGGGTGAGAGTCAGGGTCCGGGTCAGTGTCAGGGTAAGGGTAAGGGTCCAGGTCAGGGTGAGCGTGACGGTGAGGGTGCGGGTCCAGGTCAGGGTCTGGGTCAAGGTCAGTGTCCGGGTCAGGGTCAGGGTCCAGGTCAGGGTCCGGTTCTGTGTCAGTGTTAAGGTCCGGGTCAGGGTCAGAGTCTTTGTCAGGCTCAGGTTAAGGCTCAGGGTCAGTGCCAGGGTAAGGGTCCGGGCCAGGTTCCGGATCAGAGTGAGGGTCCGGGTCAGGGTCCTGGTCAGGGTCAGGGTCCGTGTCAGGGTCAGGTTCCGGGTCCTTTTCCGTGTCCCTGTCCGTGTCCGTGTGTGTGTCAGGGACCCCTGTCAGGGTCAGGGTCCGTGTCAGGGTAAGGGTCAGGGTCAGGGTCAAGGTCAGGTTAAGGGTCCGGGTCAGGGTCAGGGTCCGTGTCAGGGTCCGGGTCATGGTCAGGGTCAGGGTCTGGGTCCTTTTCCGTGTCCCTGTCCGTGTCCGTGTCTGTGTCAAGGACCCGGGTCAGGGTAAGGGTCCGGGTCAGGGTCAGGGTCAGGGTCTGGGTCCGGTTACAGTTCCGGTTCCGGTCCGGGTCATGCTCAGGGTCCGGGTCAGAGTCAGGGTCACGGTCAGGGTCGGGGTCCGGGTCCGGGTCCAGTTCCGGATCCGGGTCCGGGTCCAGGTCCGGGTTAGGGTCAGGGTCAGGGTCCGGGTCAGCGTCAGGGTGCGGGAAAAGGTCCGGGTCAGGGTCAGGGTCAGGGTCAGGGCCAGGGTCAGGGTCAGGGTCTGGGTCAGGTTACAGTACCGGTTCCGGTCCGGGTCCGGCTCAGGCTCAGGGTCAGGGTCAGGGTCAGGGTCAGGGTCCGGGTCCGGGTCAGGGTCAGGGTCAGGGTCAGGGTCAGGGTCAGGGTCAGGCTCAGGCTCAGGCTCAGGCTCAGGGTCAGGCTCAGGGTCAGGGACTGTGTCAGGGTCTGGGTCCGGGTCAGGTTCTGGGTCAGGGTCAGGGTCTGGGTCCGTGTCCGGGTCAGGGACAGGGTCCTGGTCAGGTTCAGGGTCACGGTCAGGGTCAGGGTCAGGATAAGGGTCAGGGTCAGGGTCAGGGTCCTGGTCAGGGTCAGGTTCCTTGTCAGGGTCAGGGTCAGGGTCAGGGTCCGGGTCAGCGTCAGGGTCCGGATCAGGGTCAGGGTCCGGGTAAGGGTCACGGTCAGGGTCCGGGTCGGGGTCGGGGTCCAGGTCGGGGTAAGGGTCCGGGTCAGCGTCAGTGTCCGGGAAAATGTCCTGGTCCGGGTCCGTGTCGGGGTCCGGGTCAGGGTCAGGGTCCGTGTCCGTGTCTGGGTCAGGGTCCGGGTCAGGGTTAGGGTCGGGGCGGGGGCCGGATCCTGTTCCGGGTCCGGGTCAGGGTCAGGGTCCGGGTCAGGGTCCGGGTCCAGTTACAGTTCCGGTTCCGATTCCGGTCCGGGTCAGGGTCAGGGTCAGGGTCAGGTTCAGGGTAAGGGTCCGGATCAGGGTCTGGGTCATGGTCAGGGTCAGGGTCCGGGTCAGGGTCCGGGTCCGGGTCAGGGTCCGGGTCCTTTTCCGTGTCCCTGTCCGTGTCCGTGTCTGTGTCAGGGACCCGGTTCTGGGTAAGGGTCAGGGTCAGGGTAAGGGTCCGGATCAGGGTCTGGGTCTGGGTCTGGGTCAGGGTCAGGGTCCAGGTACTTTTCCTTGTCCCTGTCCGGGCCAGGGTCAGGGTCAGGGTCAGGGTCAGGGTCCAGGTCCGTGTCAGGGTCAGGTGAGGGTCAGGGTCCGGGTCCTTTTCCGTGTCCCTGTCCGTGTCCGTGTCTGTGTCAAGGACCCGGGTCAGGGTAAGGGTCCGGGTCCGGGTCAGGGTCAGGGTCTGGGTCAGGGTCAGGGTCTGTGTCAGGGTCTGGGTCCGGGTCAGATCCCGGGTCAGGTCCCGGGTCAGGGTCAGGGTCAGGGTCAGGGTCAGGGTCCGGGTCAGGGTCAGGGTCAGGGTCAGGGTCTGGGTCCTTTTCCGTGTCCCTGTCCGTGTCCGTGTCTGTGTCAGGGACCCGGGTCAGGGTCAGGGTCCGTGTCAGGGTCTAGGTCAGGGTAAGGGTCTGGGTCAGGGTAAGGGTCCAGGTCAGGGTCAGGGTCAGGGTCCGTGTCAGGGTCAGGGTCCGGGTCCAGGTCAGGGTCAGGGTCCGGGTCCTTTTCCGTGTCCCTGTCCGTGTCTGTGTCAAGGACCTGGGTCAGGGTAAGGGTCAGGGTCCGTGTCAGGGTAAGGGTCCGTGTCAGGGTCCAGGTTAGGGTCTGGGTCCGGGCCAGGGTCAGGGTCAGGGTCAGGGTCAGGGTCCAGGTCCGTGTCAGGGTCAGGTGAGGGTCAGGGTCTGGGTCCGGGTCAGGGTCAGGGTCCGTGTCAAGGTCAGGGTCCGTGTCAGGGTCACGGGTCAGGGTCAGCGTCAGGGTCCGGGTCAGGGTCAGGGTAAGGGTAAGGGTCCAGGTCAGGGTGAGGGTGACGGTGAGTGTGCGGGTTCAGGTCAGGGTCTGTTTCAGGGTCAGGGTCCGGGTCAGGGTCAGGGTCAGGGTCCAGGTCAGGGTCCGGTTCTGTGTCAGGGTCAGGGTCTGTGTCAGGGTCAGGGTCCGGGTCAGGGTCCAGGTCCGGGTAAGTGTCACGGTCAGGGTCGGGGTCGGGGTCCGGGTCAGCGTCAGGGTTCTGGAAAAGGTCTGGGTCAGGGTCTGGGTCCGTGTCTGGGTCAGGGACAGGGTCCTGGTCAGGTTCAGGGTCACGGTCAGGGTCAGGGTCAGGATAAGGGTCAGGGTCAGGGTCAGGGTCCTGGTCAGGGTCAGGTTCCTTGTCAGGGTCAGGGTCAGGGTCCGGGACAGCGTCAGGGTCCGGATCAGGGTCAGGGTCCGGGTAAGGGTCACGGTCAGGGACCGGGTCCGGGTCGGGGTCGGGGTCCAGTTCGGGGTAAGGGTCCGGGTAAGGGTCAGGGTCCGGGTCAGGGTCCGGGTCAGCGTCAGTGTCCGGGAAAATGTCCTGGTCCGGGTCCGGGTCGGGGTCCGGGTCAGGGTCAGGGTCCGTGTCCGTGTCTGGGTCAGGGTCCGGGTCAGGGTTAGGGTCCGGGTCCGGGTCCGGGTCCTGTTCCGGGTCTGGGTCAGGGTCAGGCTCATGATCAGGGTTCGGGTCCGGGTCAGGGTCAGGGTCCGGGTCAGGGTCCGGGTCCAGTTACAGTTCCGGTTCTGATTCCGGTCGGGGTCAGGGTCAGGGTCAGGGTCAGGTTCAGGGTAAGGGTCCGGATCAGGGTCTGGGTCATGGTCAGGGTCAGGGTCAGGGTCCGGGTCAGGGTCCGGGTCCGGGTCAGGGTCCGGGTCCTTTTCCGTGTCCCTGTCCGTGTCCGTGTCTGTGTCAGGGACCCGGTTTTGGGTAAGGGTCAGGGTCAGGGTCAGGGTAAGGGTCCGGATCAGGGTCTGGGTCTTGGTCTGGGTCATGGTCACGGTCAGGGTCCAGGTACTTTTCCTTGTACCTGTCCGGGCCAGAGTCAGGGTCAGGGTCCGGGTCCTTTTCCGTGTCCCTGTCCGTGTCTGTGTCAAGGACCTGGGTCAGGGTAAGGGTCACGGTCCGTGTCAGGGTAAGGGTCCGTGTCAGGGTCCAGGTTAGGGTCTGGGTCCGGGCCAGGGTCAGGGTCAGGGTCAGGGTCAGGGTCCAGGTCCGTGTCAGGGTCAGGTGAGGGTCAGGGTCTGGGTCCGGGTCAGGGTCAGGGTCCGTGTCAAGGTCAGGGTCTGTGTCAGGATCACGGGTCAGGGTCAGCGTCAGGGTCCGGGTCAGGGTCAGGGTAAGGGTAAGGGTCCAGGTCAGGGTGAGGGTGACGGTGAGTGTGCGGGTTCAGGTCAGGGTCTGTTTCAGGGTCAGGGTCCGGGTCAGGGTCAGGGTCAGGGTCCAGGTCAGGGTCCGGTTCCGTGTCAGGGTCAGGGTCCGTGTCAGGGTCAGGGTCTGTGTCAGGGTCAGGGTCCGGGTCAGGGTCAGGGTCCGGGTAAGTGTCACGGTCAGGGTCGGGGTCGGGGTCCGGGTCAGCATCAGGGTTCAGGAAAAGGTCTGGGTCAGGGTCAGGGTCAGGGTCAGGGTCAGGGTCTGTGTCCGGTTACAGTTCCGGTTCCGGTCCGGGTCAGGCTCAGGGTCAGGGTCCGGGTCAGGGTCAGGGTCAGGGTCAGGGTCTGTGTCAGGGTCTGGGTCCGGGTCAGGGTCCGGGTCAGGGTCCGGGTCAGGGTCAGGGTCAGGGTCAGGGTCAGGGTCAGGGTCCGAGTCCTTTTCCGTGTCCCTTTACAGTTCCGGTTCCGGTCCGGGTCACACTCAGGGTCCGGGTCAGGGTCAGGGTCTGTGTCCGGGTCTGGGTCTAGGTCTGGGTCCGGGTCAGGTTCCGGGTCAGTGTCAGGGTCCGGGTCCGGATCAGGGTCAGGGTCAGGGTCCAGGTCAGGGTCCGGTTCCGCGTCAGGGTCAGGGTCCGTGTCAGGGTCAGGGTCTGTGTCAGGGTCAGGGTCCGGGTCAGGGTCCGGGTCCGGGTAAGGGTCACGGTCAGGGTCGGGGTCGGGGTCCGGGTCAGCGTCAGGGTTCAGGAAAAGGTCTGGGTCAGGGTCAGGGTCAGGGTCAGGGTCAGGGTCTGTGTCCGGTTACAGTTCCGGTTCCGGTCCGGGTCAGGCTCAGGGTCAGGGTCCGGGTCAGGGTCAGGGTCAGGGTCTGTGTCAGGGTCTGGGTCCGGGTCAGGTTCCGGGTCAGGGTCCGGGTCAGGGTCAGGGTCAGGGTCAGGGTCAGGGTCAGGGTCCGGGTCCTTTTCCGTGTCCCTGTCCTTGTCCGTGTCTGTGTCAGGGACCCGTGTCAGGGTCAGGGTCTGTGTCAGGGTAAGGGTCAGGGTCAGGGTCAAGGTCAGGGTCAGGGTCCGTGTCAGGGTCAGGGTCAGGGTCCGGGTCCGGGTCCTTTTCCGTGTCCCTGTCCGTGTCCGTGTCTGTGTCAAGGACCTGGGCCAGGGTTAGGGTCTGGGTCCGTGTCAGGGTAAGGGTCCGTGTCAGGGTCCAGGTTAGGGTCTGGGTCCGGGCCAGGGTCAGGGTCAGGGTCAGGGTCAGGGTCCAGGTCCGTGTCAGGGTCAGGTGAGGGTCAGGGTCTGGGTCCGGGTCCGGGTCAGGGTCAGGGTCCGTGTCAAGGTCAGGGTCCGTGTCAGGGTCACGGGTCAGGGTCAGCGTCAGGGTCCGGGTCAGGGTCAGGGTAAGGGTAAGGGTCCAGGTCAGGGTGAGGGTGACGGTGAGTGTGCGGGTTCAGGTCAGGGTCTGTTTCAGGGTCAGGGTCCGGGTCAGGGTCAGGGTCAGGGTCCAGGTCAGGGTCCGGTTCCGTGTCAGGGTCAGGGTCCGTGTCAGGGTCAGGGTCTGTGTCAGGGTCAGGGTCCGGGTCAGGGTCCGGGTCCGGGTAAGTGTCACGGTCAGGGTCGGGGTCGGGGTCCGGGTCAGCGTCAGGGTTCAGGAAAAGGTCTGGGTCAGGGTCAGGGTCAGGGTCAGGGTCAGGGTCTGTGTCCGGTTACAGTTCCGGTTCCGGTTCCGGTCCGGGTCAGGCTCAGGGTCAGGGTCCGGGTCAGGGTCAGGGTCAGGGTCTGTGTCAGGGTCTGGGTCCGGGTCAGGTTCCGGGTCAGGGTCCGGGTCAGGGTCAGGGTCAGGGTCAGGGTCAGGGTCAGGGTCAGGGTCACGGTCAGGGTCAGGGTCAGGGTCCGGGTCCTTTTCCGTGTCCCTGTCCGTGTCCGTGTCTGTGTCAGGGACCCAGGTCAGGGTAAGGGTCAGGGTAAGGGTAAGGGTCCGGGTCTGGGTCAGGGTCATGGTCAGTGTCAGGGTCCGGGTCCGGGTCAGTGTCCCGGTCCCGGTCAGGGTCATGGTCAGGGTCAGGGTCCGGGTCCTTTTCCGTGTCCCTTTACAGTTCCGGTTCCGGTCCGGGTCACACTCAGGGTCCGCGTCAGGGTCAGGGTCTGTGTCAGGGTCTGGGTCTAGGTCTGGGTCCGGGTCAGGTTCCGGGTCAGAGTCAGGGTCCGGGTCCGGATCAAGGTCAGGGTCAGGGTCCAGGTCAGGGTCCGGTTCCGCGTCAGGGTCAGGGTCCGTGTCAGGGTCAGGGTCTGTGTCAGGGTCAGGGTCCGGGTCAGGGTCCGGGTCCGGGTAAGGGTCACGGTCAGGGTCGGGGTCGGGGTCCGGGTCAGGGTCAGGGTCAGGGTCTGTGTCCGGTTACAGTTCCGGTTCCGGTCCGGGTCAGGCTCAGGGTCAGGGTCCGGGTCAGGGTCAGGGTCAGGGTCTGTGTCAGGGTCTGGGTCCGGGTCAGGTTCCGGGTCAGGGTCCAGGTCAGGGTCAGGGTCAGGGTCAGGGTCAGGGTCAGGGTCAGGGTCCGGGTCCTTTTCCGTGTCCCTGTCCTTGTCCGTGTCTGTGTCAGGGACCCGTGTCAGGGTCAGGGTCTGTGTCAGGGTAAGGGTCAGGGTCAGGGTCAAGGTCAGGGTCAGGGTCCCGGTCCGGGTCAGGGTCCCGGTCCCGGTCAGGGTCCGGGTCAGGGTCAGGGTCAGGGTCAGGGTCCGGGTCAGGATCCGGGTCAGGGTCCGGGTCAGGGTCAGGGTCAGGGTCCGGGTCCGGGTCAGGGTCCCGGTCCCGGTCCCGGTCAGGGTCCGGGTCAGGGTCCGGGTCAGGGTCAGGGTCCAGGTCAGGGTCAGGTTCCGGGTCCTTTTCCGTATCCCTGTCCGGGTCCGTGTGTGTGTCAGGGACCCGTGTCAGGGTCAGGGTCCGTGTCAGGGTAAGGGTCAGGGTCAGGGTCAAGGTCAGGGTAAGGGTCCGGGTCAGGGTCAGGGTCAGGGTCAGGGTCCGGGTCAGGGTCCGGGTCCGGGTCCGGGTCAGGGTCAGGGTCCGGGTCCTTTTCCGTGTCCCTATCCGTGTCCGTGTCTGTGTCAGGGACCCGTGTCAGGGTCAGGGTCCGTGTCAGGGTCAAGGTCAGGGTAAAGGTCCGTGTCAGGGTAAGGGTCCGTGTCAGGGTCAGGGTCAGGGTCCGTGTCAGGGTCAGGGTCCGTGTCAGGGTCAGGGTCCGGGTCCTTTTCCGTGTCCCTGTCCGTGTCTGTGTCTGTGTCAAGGACCTGGGTCAGGGTTAGGGTCTGGGTCCGTGTCCGTGTCAGGGTCAGGGTCCAGGTACTTTTCCGTGTCCCTGTCCGTGTCCGTGTCTGTGTCAGGGTAAGGGTAAGGGTAAGGGTCCAGATCTGGGTCAGGGTAAGGGTCAGGGTCAGTGTCAGTGTCCGCGTCAGGGTCAGGGTCCGGGTCAGGATCCGGGTCAGGGTCCGGGTCAGGGTCAGGGTCCAGGTCCTTTTCTGTGTCCCTGTCCGTGTCCGTGTCTGTGTCAGGGATCCGTGTCAGGGTCAGGGTCCTTGTCAGGGTAAGGGTCAGGGTCAAGGTCAGGGTAAGGGTCCGGGTAAGGGTCAGGGTAAGGGTCAGGGTCCGGGTCCGGGTTCGGGTCAGGGTCAGGGTCCGGGTCTTTTTCCGTGTCACTGTCCGTGTCCGTGTCTGTGTCAGGGACCCGATTCAGGGTAAGGGTCAGGGTCAGGGTCAGGGTCAGGGTAAGGGTCCGGATCAGGGTCTGGGTCATGGTCAGGGTCCGTGTCAGGGTCCGTGTCAGGGTCCGGATCAGGGTCAGGGTCCGGGTCCTTTTCCGTGTCCCTGTCCGTGTCCGTATCTGTGTCAAGGACCTGGGTCCGGGTCAGGGTCCGGGTCAGGGTCAGGGTCCAGGTCAGGGTCAGGTTCCGGGTCCTTTTCCGTATCCCTGTCCGGGTCCGTGTGTGTTTCAGGGACCCGTGTCAGGGTCAGGGTCCGTGTCAGGGTCAAGGTCAGGGTAAGGGTCCGTGTCAGGGTCAGGGTCAGGGTCAGGGTCCGGGTCAGGGTCCGGTTACAGTTCCGGTTCCGGTCCGCGTCAGGCTCAGGGTCCGGGTCCGGGTCAGGGTCTGTGTCAGGGTCTGGGTCCGGGTCAGGTCCCGGGTCAGGGTCATGGTCAGGGTCAGGGTCAGGGTCCGGGTCAGGGTCAGGGTCCGTGTCAGGGTCAGGGTCCGTGTCAGGGTCAGGGTCCGGGTCCTTTTCCGTGTCCCTGTCCTTGTCCGTGTCTGTGTCAGGGACCCGTGTCAGGGTCAGGGTCTGTGTCAGGGTAAGGGTCAGGGTCAGGGTCAAGGTCAGGGTCAGGGTCCCGGTCCGGGTCAGGGTCCCGGTCCCGGTCAGGGTCCGGGTCAGGGTCAGGGTCAGGGTCCTTTTCCGTGTCCCTGTCCTTGTCCGTGTCTGTGTCAGGGACCCGTGTCAGGGTCAGGGTCTGTGTCAGGGTAAGGGTCAGGGTCAGGGTCAAGGTCAGGGTCAGGGTCCCGGTCCGGGTCAGGGTCCCGGTCCCGGTCAGGGTCCGGGTCAGGGTCAGGGTCAGGGTCAGGGTCCGGGTCAGGATCCGGGTCAGGGTCCGGGTCAGGGTCAGGGTCAGGGTCCGGGTCCGGGTCAGGGTCCCGGTCCCGGTCCCGGTCAGGGTCCGGGTCAGGGTCCGGGTCAGGGTCAGGGTCCAGGTCAGGGTCAGGTTCCGGGTCCTTTTCCGTATCCCTGTCCGGGTCCGTGTGTGTGTCAGGGACCCGTGTCAGGGTCAGGGTCCGTGTCAGGGTAAGGGTCAGGGTCAGGGTCAGGGTCAAGGTCAGGGTAAGGGTCCGGATCAGGGTCAGGGTCAGGGTCAGGGTCCGGGTCAGGGTCCGGGTCCGGGTCCGGGTCAGGGTCAGGGTCCGGGTCCTTTTCCGTGTCCCTATCCGTGTCCGTGTCTGTGTCAGGGACCCGTGTCAGGGTCAGGGTCCGTGTCAGGGTCAAGGTCAGGGTAAGGGTCCGGGTCAGGGTCAGGGTCAGGGTCAGGGTCCGGGTCAGGGTCCGGTTACAGTTCCGGTTCCGGTCCGCGTCAGGCTCAGGGTCCGGGTCCGGGTCAGGGTCTGTGTCAGGGTCTGGGTCCGGGTCAGGTCCCGGGTCAGGGTCATGGTCAGGGTCAGGGTCAGGGTCCGGGTCAGGGTCAGGGTCCGTGTCAGGGTCAGGGTCCGTGTCAGGGTCAGGGTCCGGGTCCTTTTCCGTGTCCCTGTCCGTGTCCGTGTCTGTGTCAAGGACCTGGGTCAGGGTCAGGGTCCGTGTCAGGGTAAGGGTCAGGGTCAGGGTCAAGGTCAGGGTAAGGGTCCGGGTCAGGGTCAGGGTCAGGGTCAGGGTCCGGGTCAGGGTCCGGGTCCGGGTCAGGGTCAGGGTCCGGGTCCTTTTCCGTGTCCCTATCCGTGTCCGTGTCTGTGTCAGGGACCCGTGTCAGGGTCAGGGTCCGTGTCAGGGTCAAGGTCAGGGTAAAGGTCCGTGTCAGGGTAAGGGTCCGTGTCAGGGTCAGGGTCAGGGTCCGTGTCAGGGTCAGGGTCCGTGTCAGGGTCAGGGTCCGGGTCCTTTTCCGTGTCCCTGTCCGTGTCCGTGTCTGTGTCAAGGACCTGGGTCAGGGTTAGGGTCTGGGTCCGTGTCAGGGTAAGGGTCCGTGTCAGGGTCCAGGTTAGGGTCTGGGTCTGGGCCAGGGTCAGGGTCAGGGTCAGGGTCAGGGTCCAGGTCCGTGTCAGGGTCAGGTGAGGGTCAGGGTCTGGGTCCGGGTCCGGGTCAGGGTCAGGGTCCGTGTCAAGGTCAGGGTCCGTGTCAGGGTCACGGGTCAGGGTCAGCGTCAGGGTCCGGGTCAGGGTCAGGGTAAGGGTAAGGGTCCAGGTCAGGGTGAGGGTGACGGTGAGTGTGCGGGTTCAGGTCAGGGTCTGTTTCAGGGTCAGGGTCCGGGTCAGGGTCAGGGTCAGGGTCCAGGTCAGGGTCCGGTTCCGTGTCAGGGTCAGGGTCCGTGTCAGGGTCAGGGTCTGTGTCAGGGTCAGGGTCCGGGTCAGGGTCCGGGTCCGGGTAAGTGTCACGGTCAGGGTCGGGGTCGGGGTCCGGGTCAGCGTCAGGGTTCAGGAAAAGGTCTGGGTCAGGGTCAGGGTCAGGGTCAGGGTCAGGGTCTGTGTCCGGTTACAGTTCCGGTTCCGGTTCCGGTCCGGGTCAGGCTCAGGGTCAGGGTCCGGGTCAGGGTCAGGGTCAGGGTCTGTGTCAGGGTCTGGGTCCGGGTCAGGTTCCGGGTCAGGGTCCGGGTCAGGGTCAGGGTCAGGGTCAGGGTCAGGGTCAGGGTCAGGGTCAGGGTCAGGGTCCGGGTCCTTTTCCGTGTCCCTGTCCGTGTCCGTGTCTGTGTCAGGGACCCAGGTCAGGGTAAGGGTCAGGGTAAGGGTAAGGGTCCGGGTCTGGGTCAGGGTCATGGTCAGGGTCAGGGTCCGGGTCCGGGTCAGTGTCCCGGTCCCGGTCAGGGTCATGGTCAGGGTCAGGGTCCGGGTCCATTTCCGTGTCCCTTTACAGTTCCGGTTCCGGTCCGGGTCACACTCAGGGTCCGGGTCAGGGTCAGGGTCTGTGTCAGGGTCTGGGTCTAGGTCTGGGTCCGGGTCAGGTTCCGGGTCAGAGTCAGGGTCCGGGTCCGGATCAGGGTCAGGGTCAGGGTCCAGGTCAGGGTCCGGTTCCGCGTCAGGGTCAGGGTCCGTGTCAGGGTCAGGGTCTGTGTCAGGGTCAGGGTCCGGGTCAGGGTCCGGGTCCGGGTAAGGGTCACGGTCAGGGTCGGGGTCGGGGTCCGGGTCAGGGTCAGGGTCAGGGTCTGTGTCCGGTTACAGTTCCGGTTCCGGTCCGGGTCAGGCTCAGGGTCAGGGTCCGGGTCAGGGTCAGGGTCAGGGTCTGTGTCAGGGTCTGGGTCCGGGTCAGGTTCCGGGTCAGGGTCCGGGTCAGGGTCAGGGTCAGGGTCAGGGTCAGGGTCAGGGTCAGGGTCCGGGTCCTTTTCCGTGTCCCTGTCCTTGTCCGTGTCTGTGTCAGGGACCCGTGTCAGGGTCAGGGTCTGTGTCAGGGTAAGGGTCAGGGTCAGGGTCAAGGTCAGGGTCAGGGTCCGGGTCCGGGTCAGTGTCCCGGTCCCGGTCAGGGTCCGGGTCAGGGTCCGGGTCAGGGTCAGGGTCCGGGTCAGGATCCGGGTCAGGGTCCGGGTCAGGGTCAGGGTCAGGGTCCGGGTCCGGGTCAGGGTCCCGGTCCCGGTCCCGGTCAGGGTCCGGGTCAGGGTCCGGGTCAGGGTCAGGGTCCAGGTCAGGGTCAGGTTCCGGGTCCTTTTCCGTATCCCTGTCCGGGTCCGTGTGTGTGTCAGGGACCCGTGTCAGGGTCAGGGTCCGTGTCAGGGTAAGGGTCAGGGTCAGGGTCAAGGTCAGGGTAAGGGTCCGGGTCAGGGTCAGGGTCAGGGTCAGGGTCAGGGTCCGGGTCAGGGTCCGGGTCCGGGTCAGGGTCAGGGTCCGGGTCCTTTTCCGTGTCCCTATCCGTGTCCGTGTCTGTGTCAGGGACCTGTGTCAGGGTCAGGGTCCGTGTCAGGGTCAAGGTCAGGGTAAAGGTCCGTGTCAGGGTAAGGGTCCGTGTCAGGGTCAGGGTCAGGGTCAGGGTCCGTGTCAGGGTCAGGGTCCGTGTCAGGGTCAGGGTCCGGGTCCTTTTCCGTGTCCCTGTCCGTGTCCGTGTCTGTGTCAAGGACCTGGGTCAGGGTTAGGGTCTGGGTCCGTGTCCGTGTCAGGGTCAGGGTCCAGGTCCTTTTCCGTGTCCCTGTCCGTGTCCGTGTCTGTGTCAGGGTAAGGGTAAGGGTAAGAGTCCAGATCTGGGTCAGGGTAAGGGTCAGGGTCAGTGTCAGTGTCCGCGTCAGGGTCAGGGTCCGGGTCAGGATCCGGGTCAGGGTCCGGGTCAGGGTCAGGGTCCAGGTCCTTTTCTGTGTCCCTGTCCGTGTCCGTGTCTGTGTCAGGGATCCGTGTCAGGGTCAGGGTCCTTGTCAGGGTAAGGGTCAGGGTCAAGGTCAGGGTAAGGGTCCGGGTAAGGGTCAGGGTAAGGGTCAGGGTCCGGGTCCGGGTCCGGGTCAGGGTCAGGGTCCGGGTCTTTTTCCGTGTCACTGTCCGTGTCCGTGTCTGTGTCAGGGACCCGATTCAGGGTAAGGGTCAGGGTCAGGGTCAGGGTCAGGGTAAGGGTCCGGATCAGGGTCTGGGTCATGGTCAGGGTCCGTGTCAGGGTCCGTGTCAGGGTCCGGATCAGGGTCAGGGTCCGGGTCCTTTTCCGTGTCCCTGTCCGTGTCCGTATCTGTGTCAAGGACCTGGGTCCGGGTCAGGGTCCGGGTCAGGGTCAGGGTCCAGGTCAGGGTCAGGTTCCGGGTCCTTTTCCGTATCCCTGTCCGGGTCCGTGTGTGTGTCAGGGACCCGTGTCAGGGTCAGGGTCCGTGTCAGGGTCAAGGTCAGGGTAAGGGTCCGGGTCAGGGTCAGGGTCAGGGTCAGGGTCAGGGTCTGTGTCAGGGTCTGGGTCCGGGTCAGGTCCCGGGTCAGGGTCATGGTCAGGGTCAGGGTCAGGGTCCGGGTCAGGCTCAGGGTCCGGGTCCGGGTCAGGGTCTGTGTCAGGGTCTGGGTCCGGGTCAGGTCCCGGGTCAGGGTCATGGTCAGGGTCAGGGTCAGGGTCCGGGTCAGGGTCAGGGTCCGTGTCAGGGTCAGGGTCCGTGTCAGGGTCAGGGTCCGGGTCCTTTTCCGTGTCCCTGTCCGTGTCCGTGTCTGTGTCAAGGACCTGGGTCAGGGTCAGGGTCCGTGTCAGGGTAAGGGTCAGGGTCAGGGTCAAGGTCAGGGTAAGGGTCCGGGTCAGGGTCAGGGTCAGGGTCAGAGTCCGGGTCAGGGTCCGGGTCCGGGTCAGGGTCAGGGTCCGGGTCCTTTTCCGTGTCCCTATCCGTGTCCGTGTCTGTGTCAGGGACCCGTGTCAGGGTCAGGGTCCGTGTCAGGGTCAAGGTCAGGGTAAAGGTCCGTGTCAGGGTAAGGGTCCGTGTCAGGGTCAGGGTCAGGGTCCGTGTCAGGGTCAGGGTCCGTGTCAGGGTCAGGGTCCGGGTCCTTTTCCGTGTCCCTGTCCGTGTCCGTGTCTGTGTCAAGGACCTGGGTCAGGGTTAGGGTCTGGGTCCGTGTCAGGGTAAGGGTCCGTGTCAGGGTCCAGGTTAGGGTCTGGGTCCGGGCCAGGGTCAGGGTCAGGGTCAGGGTCAGGGTCAGGGTCCAGGTCCGTGTCAGGGTCAGGTGAGGGTCAGGGTCTGGGTCCGGGTCCGGGTCAGGGTCAGGGTCCGTGTCAAGGTCAGGGTCCGTGTCAGGGTCACGGGTCAGGGTCAGCGTCAGGGTCCGGGTCAGGGTCAGGGTAAGGGTAAGGGTCCAGGTCAGGGTGAGGGTGACGGAGAGTGTGCGGGTTCAGGTCAGGGTCTGTTTCAGGGTCAGGGTCCGGGTCAGGGTCAGGGTCAGGGTCCAGGTCAGGGTCCGGTTCCGTGTCAGGGTCAGGGTCCGGGTCAGGGTCCGGGTCCGGGTAAGTGTCACGGTCAGGGTCGGGGTCGGGGTCCGGGTCAGCGTCAGGGTTCAGGAAAAGGTCTGGGTCAGGGTCAGGGTCAGGGTCAGGGTCAGGGTCTGTGTCCGGTTACAGTTCCGGTTCCGGTCCGGGTCAGGCTCAGGGTCAGGGTCCGGGTCAGGGTCAGGGTCAGGGTCAGGGTCTGTGTCAGGGTCTGGGTCCGGGTCAGGTTCCGGGTCAGGTTCCGGGTCAGGGTCAGGGTCAGGGTCAGGGTCATGGTCAGGGTCAGGGTCAGGGTCAGGGTCCGGGTTCTTTTCCGTGTCCCTGTCCGTGTCCGTGTCTGTGTCAGGGACCCAGGTCAGGGTAAGGGTCAGGGTAAGGGTAAGGGTCCGGGTCTGGGTCAGGGTCATGGTCAGAGTCAGGGTCCGGGTCCGGGTCAGTGTCCCGGTCCCGGTCAGGGTCATGGTCAGGGTCAGGGTCCGGGTCCTTTTCCGTGTCGCTTTACAGTTCCGGTTCCGGTCCGGGTCACACTCAGGGTCCGGGTCAGGGTCAGGGTCTGTCAGGGTCTGGGTCTAGGTCTGGGTCCGGGTCAGGTTCCGGGTCAGGGTCAGGGTCCGGGTCCGGATCAGGGTCAGGGTCAGGGTCCAGGTCAGGGTCCGGTTCCGCGTCAGGGTCAGGGTCCGTGTCAGGGTCAGGGTCTGTGTCAGGGTCAGGGTCCGGGTCAGGGTCCGGGTCCGGGTAAGGGTCACGGTCAGGGTCGGGGTCGGGGTCCGGGTCAGGGTCAGGGTCAGGGTCTGTGTCCGGTTACAGTTCCGGTTCCGGTCCGGGTCAGGCTCAGGGTCAGGGTCCGGGTCAGGGTCAGGGTCAGGGTCAGGGTCTGTGTCAGGGTCTGGGTCCGGGTCAGGTTCCGGGTCAGGGTCCGGGTCAGGGTCAGGGTCAGGGTCAGGGTCAGGGTCAGGGTCCGGGTCCTTTTCCGTGTCCCTGTCCTTGTCCGTGTCTGTGTCAGGGACCCGTGTCAGGGTCAGGGTCTGTGTCAGGGTAAGGGTCAAGGTCAGGGTCAGGGTCAAGGTCAGGGTCAGGGTCCGGGTCCGGGTCAGGGTCCCGGTCCCGGTCAGGGTCCGTGTCAGGGTCAGGGTCTGTGTCAGGGTCAGGGTCCGGGTCAGGGTCCGGGTCAGGGTCCGGTTACAGTTCCGGTTCCGGTCCGCATCAGGCTCAGGGTCCGGGTCCGGGTCAGGGTCTGTGTCAGGGTCTGGGTCCGGGTCAGGTCCCGGGTCAGGGTCATGGTCAGGGTCAGGGTCAGGGTCCGGGTCCGTGTCAGGGTCAGGGTCCGGGTCCTTTTCCGTGTCCCTGTCCGTGTCCGTGTCTGTGTCAAGGACCTGGGTCAGGGTCAGGGTCCGTGTCAGGGTAAGGGTCAGGGTCAGGGTCAAGGTCAGGGTAAGGGTCCGGGTCAGGGTCAGGGTCAGGGTCAGGGTCCGGGTCAGGGTCCGGGTCCGGGTCAGGGTCAGGGTCCGGGTCCTTTTCCGTGTCCCTATCCGTGTCCGTGTCTGTGTCAGGGACCCGTGTCAGGGTCAGGGTCCGTGTCAGGGTCAAGGTCAGGGTAAAGGTCCGTGTCAGGGTAAGGGTCCGTGTCAGGGTCAGGGTCAGGGTCCGTGTCAGGGTCAGGGTCCGTGTCAGGGTCAGGGTCCGGGTCCTTTTCCGTGTCCCTGTCCGTGTCCGTGTCTGTGTCAAGGACCTGGGTCAGGGTTAGGGTCTGGGTCCGTGTCAGGGTAAGGGTCCGTGTCAGGGTCCAGGTTAGGGTCTGGGTCCGGGCCAGGGTCAGGGTCAGGGTCAGGGTCAGGGTCCAGGTCCGTGTCAGGGTCAGGTGAGGGTCAGGGTCTGGGTCCGGGTCCGGGTCAGGGTCAGGGTCCGTGTCAAGGTCAGGGTCCGTGTCAGGGTCACGGGTCAGGGTCAGCGTCAGGGTCCGGGTCAGGGTCAGGGTAAGGGTAAGGGTCCAGGTCAGGGTGAGGGTGACGGAGAGTGTGCGGGTTCAGGTCAGGGTCTGTTTCAGGGTCAGGGTCTGGGTCAGGGTCAGGGTCAGGGTCCAGGTCAGGGTCCGGTTCCGTGTCAGGGTCAGGGTCCGTGTCAGGGTCAGGGTCTGTGTCAGGGTCAGGGTCCGGGTCAGGGTCCGGGTCCGGGTAAGTGTCACGGTCAGGGTCGGGGTCGGGGTCCGGGTCAGCGTCAGGGTTCAGGAAAAGGTCTGGGTCAGGGTCAGGGTCAGGGTCAGGGTCAGGGTCTGTGTCCGGTTACAGTTCCGGTTCCGGTCCGGGTCAGGCTCAGGGTCAGGGTCCGGGTCAGGGTCAGGGTCAGGGTCAGGGTCTGTGTCAGGGTCTGGGTCCGGGTCAGGTTCCGGGTCAGGGTCCGGGTCAGGGTCAGGGTCAGGGTCAGGGTCAGGGTCAGGGTCAGGGTCAGGGTCAGGGTCCGGGTTCTTTTCCGTGTCCCTGTCCGTGTCCGTGTCTGTGTCAGGGACCCAGGTCAGGGTAAGGGTCAGGGTAAGGGTAAGGGTCCGGGTCTGGGTCAGGGTCATGGTCAGGGTCAGGGTCCGGGTCCGGGTCAGTGTCCCGGTCCCGGTCAGGGTCATGGTCAGGGTCAGGGTCCGGGTCCTTTTCCGTGTCGCTTTACAGTTCCGGTTCCGGTCCGGGTCACACTCAGGGTCCGGGTCAGGGTCAGGGTCTGTGTCAGGGTCTGGGTCTAGGTCTGGGTCCGGGTCAGGTTCCGGGTCAGGGTCAGGGTCCGGGTCCGGATCAGGGTCAGGGTCAGGGTCCAGGTCAGGGTCCGGTTCCGCGTCAGGGTCAGGGTCCGTGTCAGGGTCAGGGTCTGTGTCAGGGTCAGGGTCCGGGTCAGGGTCCGGGTCCGGGTAAGGGTCACGGTCAGGGTCGGGGTCGGGGTCCGGGTCAGGGTCAGGGTCAGGGTCTGTGTCCGGTTACAGTTCCGGTTCCGGTCCGGGTCAGGCTCAGGGTCAGGGTCCGGGTCAGGGTCAGGGTCAGGGTCAGGGTCTGTGTCAGGGTCTGGGTCCGGGTCAGGTTCCGGGTCAGGGTCCGGGTCAGGGTCAGGGTTAGGGTCAGGGTCAGGGTCAGGGTCCGGGTCCTTTTCCGTGTCCCTGTCCTTGTCCGTGTCTGTGTCAGGGACCCGTGTCAGGGTCAGGGTCTGTGTCAGGGTAAGGGTCAAGGTCAGGGTCAGGGTCAAGGTCAGGGTCAGGGTCCGGGTCCGGGTCAGGGTCCCGGTCCCGGTCAGGGTCCGTGTCAGGGTCAGGGTCTGTGTCAGGGTCAGGGTCCGGGTTAGGGTCCGGGTCCGGGTAAGGGTCACGGTCAGGGTCGGGGTCGGGGTCCGGGTCAGGGTCAGGGTCAGGGTCTGTGTCCGGTTACAGTTCCGGTTCCGGTCCGGGTCAGGCTCAGGGTCAGGGTCCGGGTCAGGGTCAGGGTCAGGGTCTGTGTCAGGGTCTGGGTCCGGGTCAGGTTCCGGGTCAGGGTCCGGGTCAGGGTCAGGGTCAGGGTCAGGGTCAGGGTCAGGGTCCGGGTCCTTTTCCGTGTCCCTGTCCTTGTCCGTGTCTGTGTCAGGGACCCGTGTCAGGGTCAGGGTCTGTGTCTGGGTAAGGGTCAGGGTCAGGGTCAAGGTCAGGGTCAGGGTCCGGGTCCGGGTCAGGGTCCCGGTCCCGGTCAGGGTCCGGGTCAGGGTCCGGGTCAGGGTCAGGGTCCGGGTCAGGATCCGGGTCAGGGTCCGGGTCAGGGTCAGGGTCAGGGTCCGGGTCCGGGTCAGGGTCCCGGTCCCGGTCAGGGTCCGTGTGTGTGTCAGGGACCCGTGTCAGGGTCAGGGTCCGTGTCAGGGTAAGGGTCAGGGTCAGGGTCAAGGTCAGGGTAAGGGTCCGGGTCAGGGTCATGGTCAGGGTCAGGGTCCGGGTCAGGGTCCGGGTCCGGGTCAGGGTCAGGGTCCGGGTCCTTTTCCGTGTCCCTATCCGTGTCCGTGTCTGTGTCAGGGACCCGTGTCAGGGTCAGGGTCCGTGTCAGGGTCAAGGTCAGGGTAAAGGTCCGTGTCAGGGTAAGGGTCCGTGTCAGGGTCAGGGTCAGGGTCCGTGTCAGGGTCAGGGTCCGTGTCAGGGTCAGGGTCCGGGTCCTTTTCCGTGTCCCTGTCCGTGTCCGTGTCTGTGTCAAGGACCTGGGTCAGGGTTAGGGTCTGGGTCCGTGTCCGTGTCAGGGTCAGGGTCCAGGTCCTTTTCCGTGTCCCTGTCCGTGTCCGTGTCTGTGTCAGGGTAAGGGTAAGGGTAAGGGTCCAGATCTGGGTCAGGGTAAGGGTCAGGGTCAGTGTCAGTGTCCGCGTCAGGGTCAGGGTCCGGGTCAGGATCCGGGTCAGGGTCCGGGTCAGGGTCAGGGTCCGGGTCCTTTTCTGTGTCCCTGTCCGTGTCCGTGTCTGTGTCAGGGACCCGTGTCAGGGTCAGGGTCTGTGTCAGGGTAAGGGTCAAGGTCAGGGTCAGGGTCAAGGTCAGGGTCAGGGTCCGGGTCCGGGTCAGGGTCCCGGTCCCGGTCAGGGTCCGTGTCAGGGTCAGGGTCTGTGTCAGGGTCAGGGTCCGGGTCAGGGTCCGGGTCCGGGTAAGGGTCACGGTCAGGGTCGGGGTCGGGGTCCGGGTCAGGGTCAGGGTCAGGGTCTGTGTCCGGTTACAGTTCCGGTTCCGGTCCGGGTCAGGCTCAGGGTCAGGGTCCGGGTCAGGGTCAGGGTCAGGGTCAGGGTCTGTGTCAGGGTCTGGGTCCGGGTCAGGTTCCGGGTCAGGGTCCGGGTCAGGGTCAGGGTCAGGGTCAGGGTCAGGGTCAGGGTCCGGGTCCTTTTCCGTGTCCCTGTCCTTGTCCGTGTCTGTGTCAGGGACCCGTGTCAGGGTCAGGGTCTGTGTCTGGGTAAGGGTCAGGGTCAGGGTCAAGGTCAGGGTCAGGGTCAGGGTCCGGGTCCGGGTCAGGGTCCCGGTCCCGGTCAGGGTCCGGGTCAGGGTCCGGGTCAGGGTCAGGGTCCGGGTCAGGATCCGGGTCAGGGTCCGGGTCAGGGTCAGGGTCAGGGTCCGGGTCCGGGTCAGGGTCCCGGTCCCGGTCAGGGTCCGTGTGTGTGTCAGGGACCCGTGTCAGGGTCAGGGTCCGTGTCAGGGTAAGGGTCAGGGTCAGGGTCAAGGTCAGGGTAAGGGTCCGGGTCAGGGTCATGGTCAGGGTCAGGGTCCGGGTCAGGGTCCGGGTCCGGGTCAGGGTCAGGGTCCGGGTCCTTTTCCGTGTCCCTATCCGTGTCCGTGTCTGTGTCAGGGACCCGTGTCAGGGTCAGGGTCCGTGTCAGGGTCAAGGTCAGGGTAAAGGTCCGTGTCAGGGTAAGGGTCCGTGTCAGGGTCAGGGTCAGGGTCCGTGTCAGGGTCAGGGTCCGTGTCAGGGTCAGGGTCCGGGTCCTTTTCCGTGTCCCTGTCCGTGTCCGTGTCTGTGTCAAGGACCTGGGTCAGGGTTAGGGTCTGGGTCCGTGTCCGTGTCAGGGTCAGGGTCCAGGTCCTTTTCCGTGTCCCTGTCCGTGTCCGTGTCTGTGTCAGGGTAAGGGTAAGGGTAAGGGTCCAGATCTGGGTCAGGGTAAGGGTCAGGGTCAGTGTCAGTGTCCGCGTCAGGGTCAGGGTCCGGGTCAGGATCCAGGTCAGGGTCCGGGTCAGGGTCAGGGTCCGGGTCCTTTTCTGTGTCCCTGTCCGTGTCCGTGTCTGTGTCAGGGATCCGTGTCAGGGTCAGGGTCCTTGTCAGGGTAAGGGTCAGGGTCAAGGTCAGGGTAAGGGTCCGGGTAAGGGTCAGGGTAAGGGTCAGGGTCCGGGTCCGGGTCCGGGTCAGGGTCAGGGTCCGGGTCAGGGTCCGGGTCCGGGTCAGGGTCAGGGTCCGGGTCCTTTTCCGTGTCCCTATCCGTGTCCGTGTCTGTGTCAGGGACCCGTGTCAGGGTCAGGGTCCGTGTCAGGGTCAAGGTCAGGGTAAAGGTCCGTGTCAGGGTAAGGGTCCGTGTCAGGGTCAGGGTCAGGGTCCGTGTCAGGGTCAGGGTCCGTGTCAGGGTCAGGGTCCGGGTCCTTTTCCGTGTCCCTGTCCGTGTCCGTGTCTGTGTCAAGGACCTGGGTCAGGGTTAGGGTCTGGGTCCGTGTCAGGGTAAGGGTCCGTGTCAGGGTCCAGGTTAGGGTCTGGGTCCGGGCCAGGGTCAGGGTCAGGGTCAGGGTCAGGGTCCAGGTCCGTGTCAGGGTCAGGTGAGGGTCAGGGTCTGGGTCCGGGTCCGGGTCAGGGTCAGGGTCCGTGTCAAGGTCAGGGTCCGTGTCAGGGTCACGGGTCAGGGTCAGCGTCAGGGTCCGGGTCAGGGTCAGGGTAAGGGTAAGGGTCCAGGTCAGGGTGAGGGTGACGGAGAGTGTGCGGGTTCAGGTCAGGGTCTGTTTCAGGGTCAGGGTCCGGGTCAGGGTCAGGGTCAGGGTCCAGGTCAGGGTCCGGTTCCGTGTCAGGGTCAGGGTCCGTGTCAGGGTCAGGGTCTATGTCAGGGTCAGGGTCCGGGTCAGGGTCCGGGTCCGGGTAAGTGTCACGGTCAGGGTCGGGGTCGGGGTCCGGGTCAGCGTCAGGGTTCAGGAAAAGGTCTGGGTCAGGGTCAGGGTCAGGGTCAGGGTCAGGGTCTGTGTCCGGTTACAGTTCCGGTTCCGGTCCGGGTCAGGCTCAGGGTCAGGGTCCGGGTCAGGGTCAGGGTCAGGGTCAGGGTCTGTGTCAGGGTCTGGGTCCGGGTCAGGTTCCGGGTCAGGGTCCGGGTCAGGGTCAGGGTCAGGGTCAGGGTCAGGGTCAGGGTCAGGGTCAGGGTCAGGGTCAGGGTCCGGGTCCTTTTCCGTGTCCCTGTCCGTGTCCGTGTCTGTGTCAGGGACCCAGGTCAGGGTAAGGGTCAGGGTAAGGGTAAGGGTCCGGGTCTGGGTCAGGGTCATGGTCAGGGTCAGGGTCCGGGTCCGGGTCAGTGTCCCGGTCCCGGTCAGGGTCATGGTCAGGGTCAGGGTCCGGGTCCTTTTCCGTGTCGCTTTACAGTTCCGGTTCCGGTCCGGGTCACACTCAGGGTCCGGGTCAGGGTCAGGGTCTGTGTCAGGGTCTGGGTCTAGGTCTGGGTCCGGGTCAGGTTCCGGGTCAGGGTCAGGGTCCGGGTCCGGATCAGGGTCAGGGTCAGGGTCCAGGTCAGGGTCCGGTTCCGCGTCAGGGTCAGGGTCCGTGTCAGGGTCAGGGTCTGTGTCAGGGTCAGGGTCCGGGTCAGGGTCCGGGTCCGGGTAAGGGTCACGGTCAGGGTCGGGGTCGGGGTCCGGGTCAGGGTCAGGGTCAGGGTCTGTGTCCGGTTACAGTTCCGGTTCCGGTCCGGGTCAGGCTCAGGGTCAGGTTCCGGGTCAGGGTCAGGGTCAGGGTCAGGGTCTGTGTCAGGGTCTGGGTCCGGGTCAGGTTCCGGGTCAGGGTCCGGGTCAGGGTCAGGGTCAGGGTCAGGGTCAGGGTCAGGGTCCGGGTCCTTTTCCGTGTCCCTGTCCTTGTCCGTGTCTGTGTCAGGGACCCGTGTCAGGGTCAGGGTCTGTGTCAGGGTAAGGGTCAGGGTCAGGGTCAGGGTCAAGGTCAGGGTCAGGGTCCGGGTCCGGGTCAGGGTCCCGGTCCCGGTCAGGGTCCGTGTCAGGGTCAGGGTCTGTGTCAGGGTCAGGGTCCGGGTCAGTGTCCGGGTCCGGGTAAGGGTCACGGTCAGGGTCGGGGTCGGGGTCCGGGTCAGGGTCAGGGTCAGGGTCTGTGTCCGGTTACAGTTCCGGTTCCGGTCCGGGTCAGGCTCAGGGTCAGGGTCCGGGTCAGGGTCAGGGTCAGGGTCTGTGTCAGGGTCTGGGTCCGGGTCAGGTTCCGGGTCAGGGTCCGGGTCAGGGTCAGGGTCAGGGTCAGGGTCAGGGTCAGGGTCCGGGTCCTTTTCCGTGTCCCTGTCCTTGTCCGTGTCTGTGTCAGGGACCCGTGTCAGGGTCAGGGTCTGTGTCTGGGTTAGGGTCAGGGTCAGGGTCAAGGTCAGGGTCAGGGTCCGGGTCCGGGTCAGGGTCCCGGTCCCGGTCAGGGTCCGGGTCAGGGTCCGGGTCAGGGTCAGGGTCCGGGTCAGGATACGGGTCAGGGTCCGGGTCAGGGTCAGGGTCAGGGTCCGGGTCCGGGTCAGGGTCCCGGTCCCGGTCAGGGTCCGTGTGTGTGTCAGGGACCCGTGTCAGGGTCAGGGTCCGTGTCAGGGTAAGGGTCAGGGTCAGGGTCAAGGTCAGGGTAAGGGTCCGGGTCAGGGTCATGGTCAGGGTCAGGGTCCGGGTCAGGGTCCGGGTCCGGGTCAGGGTCAGGGTCCGGGTCCTTTTCCGTGTCCCTATCCGTGTCCGTGTCTGTGTCAGGGACCCGTGTCAGGGTCAGGGTCCGTGTCAGGGTCAAGGTCAGGGTAAAGGTCCGTGTCAGGGTAAGGGTCCGTGTCAGGGTCAGGGTCAGGGTCCGTGTCAGGGTCAGGGTCCGTGTCAGGGTCAGGGTCCGGGTCCTTTTCCGTGTCCCTGTCCGTGTCCGTGTCTGTGTCAAGGACCTGGGTCAGGGTTAGGGTCTGGGTCCGTGTCCGTGTCAGGGTCAGGGTCCAGGTCCTTTTCCGTGTCCCTGTCCGTGTCCGTGTCTGTGTCAGGGTAAGGGTAAGGGTAAGGGTCCAGATCTGGGTCAGGGTAAGGGTCAGGGTCAGTGTCAGTGTCCGCGTCAGGGTCAGGGTCCGGGTCAGGATCCGGGTCAGGGTCCGGGTCAGGGTCAGGGTCAGGGTCCGGGTCCTTTTCTGTGTCCCTGTCCGTGTCCGTGTCTGTGTCAGGGATCCGTGTCAGGGTCAGGGTCCTTGTCAGGGTAAGGGTCAGGGTCAAGGTCAGGGTAAGGGTCCGGGTAAGGGTCAGGGTAAGTGTCAGGGTCCGGGTCCGGGTCCGGGTCCGGGTCAGGGTCAGGGTCCGGGTCTTTTTCCGTGTCACTGTCCATGTCCGTGTCTGTGTCAGGGACCCGATTCAGGGTAAGGGTCAGGGTCAGGGTCAGGGTCAGGGTAAGGGTCCGGATCAGGGTCTGGGTCATGGTCAGGGTCCGTGTCAGGGTCCGTGTCAGGGTCCGGATCAGGGTCAGGGTCCGGGTCCTTTTCCGTGTCCCTGTCCGTGTCCGTATCTGTGTCAAGGACCTGGGTCCGGGTCAGGGTCCGGGTCAGGGTCAGGGTCCAGGTCAGGGTCAGGTTCCGGGTCCTTTT